>JANAVB010011199.1:37018596-37126484 GCA_029216955.1 Iris pallida
TAATTTCGGGCAAAGACGATGTCCGTCGTTGGACCCGCTTTGCACCGAAAAGCATGCCAGAGTCAACGGTCTCTAAAGTCGTCAAACTATATGTCAACAGGTCCAGTTTTTCGATACGAACCCAACCGTATGTCCAGAGTTGGATTTCGACGGGCCGTGCACAAGATTGTCCGTTGAGTGGGACCGTGGGGCCCGCAAAACGACGTACAATTCAACTGTCTCAGAATTGGACCAAACTTGGCATACAAGACCAGAAAAACGATATGGTCATGCTGGCGCAAGTTTCGTCTCGATCTGACGAAGCGCACACAAAGTTATGACTGAATTTGTATTGTATGGATACGGGGCGATTCCGACGGACACTACAAGAAAAAACATATTTTACGACAACGCCTTACGGCAACATAAAATGTTGCCATATAACATAGTCATAATACGACAACATTAATATTGCCTTAATAAGCAAGTTTGTTTATGGCAACAAATAATGTTGCCTATAATTGTCACACTTTATATGGCAATAAGGACGCATGCCATATTTAATGGAAACGTTTATGGCAACAATAACGCGTGCCATATTTGATCGCAATATATTATGGCAAGCTGGATTTGTGACATAATATATTACGATCAAATATGGCAATATTTTACGTTGCCATAAAATAATTATTTTATGGAAAAAATGTTGTCCCAAAATATGTAATATATTTTCCCTCCATGAACAAAATAAATATGGCAATATTTTATTTGTTTACTTTTGGAAACTTTTTTGTGGTTTAATGAGAATAAAAAAATTCGTGTCTATACATAAGACCGGCGGGAACATAAAAAGTTGAAATATTTTTCCTCCTTTATTATTTTGCCAAATCCTAATTCTTATTCTCTCTCAATCTAGGTCTCTCTTTACCCCTTTAACCTAGGTCTCTCTTCTCCTTCTTCAACCAAGGTATTTCTTTAACCTCCATTTATATTTTGTTATTTTTTTTGTTTCTTTCATATGTGGATTTCTTTTGGGAACGAGAAGCTTTGGATTTTGGGTTCTGAGCGCCTCTAGTAGAAGGTCTCTGCTGCCATCGAGTCTGAGTGATCGACGACTGATCGGTATGGATAATTATTTAAAATGTTGCTTTATTTTGTGTTCTAATTTTTTGTTAATAAATGTGTTTGATCAAATTGTGAAATTTTTCTCCAACTAAATTACTCCGAAACACACGATGGAATTTTTCTCCTTTATTTTCTACATTACTCATGGAACCTGAACCTTTAAACCTTCTATTATCACTTCTTCTAAAAAGATTTAGAGAAAATAAGATTTGATAAATTTTTTGATAATGAGTTTGCAAATATTTTTTAAATATTAATTAGGTTTGTTTTTTACTTGATTATCATCCTAATAGTTCTACAATATACTATTGAATATTTTACCATATATTCATGAAGATAAAATAAATTTTTTCTTTGTTTAGGATTCAATTCTCTAGAATCAGAATATTCTTTTAATTATCTATGGAAGGTTAAGATTTTTTTTACAGCCATATATAAAAGGTTGAGAACCATATATGCAAATAATATTATTTTAATTATCTATGAAAGATTTTTTTATAGCCATCTTTGGAAGGTTGAGAACCATCTATCCATAGAATATTATTTTAATTATCTATGGAAGATTTTTTTTTTACAGCCACCTATGGAAGGTTGAGAACCATATATGCATGTAATATTATTTTAATTATCTATGGAAGATTGTTTTAAAACCATCTATGGAAGGTTGAGAAGCATATATGCACATAATATATTTTTAATTAATCTATGGAAGATTTTTTTTACAACCATCTATGGAAGGTTGAGAACCATATATGCATGCATGAGAATAAACTTGAAAAATATTTATAATGATAAAATTGTATATATTTCACAAACATATTTTTATAAATGTGAGGTTGTCATTGCAAATAGAACACTTTTAGGCCAATGAATGAATTTGGTTGTAAATAGATGATTTCTATTAGTTTTTATCCTTAAAATAAAATATTTATACATGTTTCATCTGTTGTAACCATTCATATAAAACAAATGACACATAGAAATTTGCACTACCTTAAAATATATATTTTTATTAACTTTTTTTGGTCTATAGGCTAATTTTATTGTTTATCCATACCAGGGTATATAAAGATTGTATAGCTGTGAATTGGTGCACCACAACTGTCAAAGAAATCTTTGCAGACATGTTATATATATGGAGGGAACAAGAAGGCAACAAGTTTAAGTTTAAGTTGGGGGTGTCAAGTACCTATTTGAATTTTGAACCTCATATAAAAGAGGAATTGTGCCTCATAATGTTGGATATGAAAAGTATGGATTCCTGGCATAGTTGGTTTTATGTAATATTAATGATGTAGTACTGAATCTACCATATTTAATTAAAAGTTATTTTTTATTTGAAGTGTACAAATTGAATTATTATCTATATTTAATATTTGGTTAATGATCTATTTAAATTTTGGCAATTGAATTTAGTTGATATTTCAAATATTGGCATATATTAATTGTCACATTTTGTCGATCATGGCAATAAATAGTAAAAATTAATTTTTCAAATATGGAATCCGGCAGTTGCCTTACGTTCTCAAACATGACAATAAAGACATGCCTAACGAATAATTGCCATATGGGATTGCAATATATGGCAATATGTAATGCCATATAATACTAGTAGTTTACGACAACAAAATATTGCCATTAAAAGAAATACAATATTTTGCAACATAATCTTGCCATTTATGGACTGATGATATACGATAATAATATATTTCCATATATTGTTCGAAATTATGGCAACTAAATATTGCCATTAATAATAATCTTTAAAGGCAACAAAAAGATTTCTTATAAGGCAACAATTAATTGTCGTAAATTAGTTCCCTTATACGGCAATAATTAGAAGATGCCGTAAATAAGCAATACTGACACAACCTTTTACGACACGCTATGGCAACTTCACATTGTTGCCATATTTGTGTTTTTGTGGCAACAATCTCATTATTAACGGCATTTTAAGGTTGTCGTATAATGGATTAATTCTAGTAGTGGGATACGCATCAAATTCGCCACGCACACGCGACCAATTTGAATTTTGTCAAAGCCCACATGACCACGAAGCCGTTACGCACCTTTCGATGCTTTCGGTTCGCGACCACGTCGCCCGAAATGGCGGGACGCACGTCGTGTGGATGGATTTTATGGTTTTTAAAATAGGTTTTTCTCAATATTGGGAAACCGATTTCTCGGCGAACAGTGGTCAAAATTGATTTCTGTAAAGAAAGTTCTCTAGACCTATATGTTGGGTTTAACTTCTATTCAGAAAGTATGCTGATTCAAAGAATAGGTTGGTGGGAAATTCGACGTCAAGTTGGGTGTTTGGACTGTTCTAAATTCTGTTCTTGGAACGGTTTTTCATCAACTTTGGGTCAATTTTACGAACGACTGAGGGAGGCTACTTACAAACTATTTGAATAAGATTAAAGGGGGTTGGGTTAGGTACGTACCAGCGAAAACGACTCTGGAAACGATCGAACGATCGTGGTGAACCAGTACCACGAAGTCGGCCTTCTCCTCGCCGTTTGCTGTTAATGCTGTTTACGCCAGTGGCCGTGCGCGGCTGCCCGGTGCGCGCGTAGCGGTGGCTCTGGTGGCGGGTTGCCGCCAGCAGCGAGCGGCCGCCAGCAGCGAGCGGCCGCCTTGGTAGGGGTCGGCGCAGGTTTCGAGATTAGGGTTTTCCAGCAAAACTCTCGATCCCTCGAACTATATATATAGATGTATATAAGGTCGGGTGTGGGGGTTCTCATGCTGGGGCTTTGGGTTTGTTTGCTGTATGAGATCAGCTCGGGTGGGATTCAGATTCAGGGGTGTTGGGCCGGGCTCGGGATGGTAAGTTTTGGGAGATGAATGCTCGGTTGGCTGAAGGTGTGTGGGGCTTCTTCTGTTGCTTATTCTCTTTCCATTTACTCTTTCCATTTATTATCATGTATATATATATTCATATATATATATATAATATATTATATATACATACAAACATACATATATGTATAATATATCTATATATACATGCAATTTACACTCATTTATATAATACATTTATATATATATACAAATACACATATATATTTTATATATTTATATATATACCCATACAATTATCCTTCTATATATATGTATATATATACACACACACATATTTACATATATATTTTATATAAATACTCACACACACACATACACACACACATATATATACACACACACACACACACACACACTTATATATATATATATATATATATATATATATATATATATATATACAGATGTATGATCTCCATAAAACCCAGTTACTTCCCCATACTTTTATTCTTAGGGTAGTTCTACCTATATAACTATATACCATAACATTTATTTGACGAAAAATAAAATAACCACTAATAATTATTATATAATATAATAATAATCCCAATAAAATAATAATAATAATAATAATAATAATAACAAAATTAAATAAATTAAATAATGGTGTATATACCATTATGTTCAGTCTAAAAATAACCATTTAAATAAAATAAAAATATTTTATAAATTTCGGGAAGGGGAGCTACAGACGACCCCAAGATCTTCTTCATGTATTCCTTCCCCGAGTTGGACGTCGTGTGGGCGACGATCTCCCATCCTTTTCTTCTCCTTAGCAGCCCTCTCTTTCTCTCCTTACGTGAATTACGAATTTAGAGAAAGTTTCAGATTTTGGATCGGTAATATGGCGGCCAGATAATAGAGGATATATATAGGCTACGACAGGGACCATGAGGAGAAATTAGGGTTAGGCCTCCTAACGGATATGGATATCCCGTGTTCAGCCCGAACACACAATCCAGGCCCATTAACAATAGCTCGGTCCACTAATGAGCTATTGTTGCACTACCTCCCTAATCCCAAATTATGTTTGTGGGCTCCTTTTATTATATGCTCGTTTGGCTCCCCATGTTAAGATATCGTATGTCCGTCGATCAAATATAGTTACGGACAACTATATTGATTCAACATCTTTTATCCTTAAGTAGTACCGCTCAACTTTATTTGTCATGTCGGATATAATCCACCTGCAGGGTTTACATGACAATCCTTATGAGCTCCTTAAGGGGACATCATCAACCCGATGTATCGGGACATGGATTCCATTTATAATCAACAGCCCATCATACATACAATGTTATTACCCAATTCATAGAGGTTGTTGATCCATAATGAATCTCACTCTTTTATGAGTCAAAATAATGCACACTGCATATACATGTCCGTTATTATATCCGGGTTAAGAGCACAAGCATCCATAATAACAGAGGTATTTGTTCTCTTATGTAGTCAGTACAAAGAGAACAACCTCAAGTGGTCCTGTTCAATACACACAAAGTGTACTAGTGTAAACCTATAGTCAAGATAGACTAATACCAGATTACACTATAACCTTTCCAATAGATTGTCCAAGTCCATCTAGGTTGTGAACTATTTATATACTCCATAGGGAACTGATAATATGATCTTTTGTATGACACCACACACCATATTATCTACAATATAGAATATCAAACATTTGCATTAACACTTGCAACAAATACAATATGCAAATATTTGCCCATATGATTCTCATTCAAAATTTAAGGAAATAAGGTTACTAAAAAGTGATGCTTTTAGTATATAACCCTAACATCATCTCCATATTTCTCCTTAATTCTATTTTTATTATCACCACATCAAAATCAGATCATAAAAGAAAAGAAAATCATTCTTTATTCCTTCTTTAAAAACATAGATACATCTTAATGGAAATCTATTACATCTCGAATTTTTATTCTAAATATAACATGAAGGTCTATTACATCTTTGGATCTTCTTATTTGTTGGTGCCAGTTCCTTGTCGTCTCAACCTGAAGCAACGAGCCAGACGATGGAATCAACTCTGGTCTTCTCTCTCAGAAATACGAGAGGAGAGCCACAGAGTACAGCAGCCCAAAGATGAGCTGCTGTCAATACAACTGGTGGAGAGAAGACGGCCCGCCAGGGAAAATAGGAACGAGATCACCCTTGTGACACGATTCCTAATTCTGTCTCTCTACCATCCACTCTCATGTGTATAGGCTCTTCCTACCATCTGAGGAAGACCCTTCTGGAATACGGAGAGTCCTGAGCTGTCTGATTTGAGTGTCAGAATCATATGAGCTGTCTGATGTGAGTGTCAGAAGAATGTTCTCCATAGCATCCAGGTCACCGATGCCAGTTTTGAAGAAGCTTGCCAACCGAACTTCTGTAAATATAAACAAAGAAAGAAAAGTCAGACCTATCAAAACTGTGCATGCATCAACAGTGTGCGTCGACTAACAGAAGCACATCAACAATGTGCGTCTATTCTCAGAAGCTCAGATGCATCAACAGTGTGCGCCTATTCTCAGAAGCTCAGACGCATCAACAGTATGCGCCTATTCTCAGAAACACAGGCACATCTTAACCGTATGCGCTGATAAACATGTGCGTGTCAAAACAGCATACTGATCAACAGGCACATATCAGCAGTGCACGCGTCTGATTAAAGCTGGGCATTGGACCATAGTGCGCACCTATTATCAGAAATAGTTAGCGCATATCAACGAAATCTACAACATACATATCAGTATCTATCTTTAAAAGTGGCGTAAAAGAAAAAATATACTATTGATCCTTTATTGAGACTTACCAATTTTTGAAGGCACAGTAGCATCAGGACGAAGTGGCGCAAGTGAACTTACAAATAGTAAAACCTTGTATGAAATCATTTGTTTTGAGAAAGTATGAATGGCTCTTTCGTTTCTGGATGTCCTTTTAAAGGAGTTAAAGATGAAACAGGCACGTCATTCTAGGAGCCTATTTTTGGAAAAGAACTAAACAATAGGTGATGGAAGCCATGTGATGACTGCCATGTGTCCCTCAATGAAACAGTAAGCATTTGAATCAGCTGAAGGAACGCATCTACGTGCACTATTTGAAATCATAGCCACACAATGTATCAGAAATTTTAGATTTCATAAAGGTTGGGTGGACACTACAGACAAGGACACAAAAAAGAGAATAAAAGTTGTTATACAAAAACATTATTCCTTTTTCTTGTCTTCATCGACCTGACGAAGAGCGACGTCCAGTTCTTGCATGTTGCGGATTCCCGAGCGACACATTAGATTGAGGAATCCCTCCGAATTGCCACGCTCTTCAGAGGATGGCCCACCACTCGAGCGATTAAAGACAGTTGGGGTTAACCCGAAGCAGTCTAGAAAGTTCGTCGCCCTCAGTGCTGGGTCAGCCTCCAACAAATAAGTCAAAGGCATGACGTCGGGTTTCACTTCAGGAGACTTGTTTTTGGTGACAACATTGACCTCCATCTCCTTCTTGGACGCCATCACAGAAAGGAAGAATAAAGTATGAAAATCAGCCCCTACATATATATCACTATATTCCCTCTTCATATTCCTCATGGGAAACTGAAAATCATCAATGAAACTCGGGAAGACGAAGAGGAGATTGAGTGTTTTCGAGAAAGAAATTTAATTGAGATGACTGCGGTTGACTGGCGCAACTTGACTCAGTCAAAACTTTTATAAATTCAAAGTATTTCAAAACTTTGAAATGGTTTTTAAGTTTTGAAAACTTTGAAGGAGATCTTGTAGGGCCTAAAAATCAAGTTGCGCCATGAACCCACTAACCAGTGATCAAGTTGCGCCACTGATATGAAGCTTAGAGAATGAACTGCACCGCTGAATAGGTTGCGCCATATATCAGACAGCACCCAGTCTTATTGTGCCAAAATCTACATTGCGTCTGACATCTAATAGCTATCATTACCTGACAACCTTGACAACTGACACCACAGTAAACGAGGAAAATTTCTTCGAATCTCGTGAATTGTGCTGCTCGAGGGGAGTTGGTCGACAGCTGTCCTATACACTTTGTAAGATACGCTTATGCGCAATCCAGACAAAATCTTTAGTTGCGCCTAGGCGCAATCCGAATGACTTCTGGTCAAAAGCTGCCACGTGTCTAGGCGTGGCTCAATCAGGCACAGTTTTACTCATTGACTGAAGTTCGCACAATCTGCCAAAGTTGAGACAATTTTCATTTCTAAAGCAGGATGACGTGGCGCACATGCCACTAATAACTCAAGACATGTCTACTATCCTGTACACGACCACACGTCTAAATACATTTAGTACACGACTTATAACCGAATGAAAGTTGGCACAACAGAAGGTTGGCGCAACCCAGTATGGCACAATCCAGCTTCGTGCACATCAGAATAACTGCTAAAATAGTTATTTCTTGAACTCTATAAATAGAGTTTCCAATCATTGTGAAAGCATCACATACATACGCACAGAGATCAAGGACTCTTGTAAAAATTGTTGCTGCTTTCTCCAGAGGCTACAGTCTTCAAGTTCACATAGTCCAAGGGATAAAGTGATCGTCTTCTTATCAGATTTTTACAATTGTACTTCCCCAGAATTCATTGTACTTTGTACTATTCTTTTACAAGTTTGGAATAAACTTTTTATTTTTGCAAGCAATGCTTTGTTGAGCTTGTAAACGCTTCTCATCTAATGCTTCCAATTCTTGTAGCCGTCGACGGTAGTTATCGTCCGTTGTTAACCGGTAGGTAAGGGCCACTCAAAGAAAGGGGATTTGAGTCTCCAATGGAAGAACTACCTTGCTCCCGTAAACCAAGGAGAACAGTGTATTTCCAGTAGCCGTCTGAATTATCGTGCGATACGCCCATAAGCATTCGCCAAGCTTTTCATTCTAGTTGCGTTTGTTTGCAGACACGAACTTTTTGAGGAGCTTGATTATGGTTTTGTTGAAAGCTTCAGCCAGACCATTGCCCGATGGGTTATATGCTGTCGAGGACATGTTCTGAATCCAATTTTTATCACAGAATCGATAGAAAGCGTGGCTTGCGAACTGCGGACCATTGTCATGAATAATCCTCCGGGGCAGTCCAAAACGGTAGATAACGTGATGTTTTATGAAGCTAATCACGTTCGATGTCTTAACCTCTGCCAACGGAACAGCTTCCGTCCATTTGGAGAAGTAGTCGGTGATTGCAAGTATGAACCAATGCCCTCTAGACGACGGTGGGGTGATTGGCCCAATGATGTCCATTCCCCATGCTTCGAATGGCCAAGAGGCTACTGTCGGATGCAAGAATTCAGATGGCAAATGTATGAACTCTGTATGGATCTGGCAAGCCTTGTACTTCTTTGCATAATCAACTGCATTTGTAACCATTATGGGCCAGTAATAACCCATCCGTCGAAGACGATCTTGCAATTTCTGGCCAGGTTGGTGAGCCCCACAAGTACCGTCATGAGCTTCATATAGGGCTTATTTGGCTTCTGCATTTGATAGGCATCTTAGTAGTAGCCCATCGTAGGATTGTCAATATAATATTTTTGTCTCCGTATCGTAGAAGAATCTGAGAAAGCGTCTTCTGATTGAAGTTGCTTCCTTCACATTCTCTGGTAGAATTCTATAGACTGCAAAGTTGATAAGCGGGCGTCTCCAGTCTTGTGTGTCGTTGGTTATCTGGGCGGAGTAGCTCATACCCAGTTGAAGATTGTTCTTGGGGCAGACCAGTTCATGGCCTATTATGTCAATTAGATGATGAGTATTATTCGGAAGCGCCAAGGAAGCGGCGAGACCTGCTAGAGCATCAGCTTCGATATTTTGGAGCCTAGGAACATGCTCTATAAAGAACCCTTCCAAGGTTGTAATGATGGCAATTGCTGTATGATAATAGGGAATTAGGTCCTCGTTACGAACCTCATATGTACCTCGGATCTGGTTAACAACCAACTGCGAGTCACCATATGCTTCCTGGCACCTGATCTCCACTTCTTTTGCGAGTTGGAGCCCGATGACTAGAGCGTTATATTCGGCTACGTTGTTCGAACAAGGTTCTGTAAGAGAATACGCTCGAGTGACTACTGATCCCGAGGGAGAAATTAATACCACCCTGATTCCAGCGACGATATCACCTTGTGGCCCCGTTCTTGAAGCACCGTCGAAGAACATTCGCCAGATAGCATCGTGCGAAGTCATGTTTAAGGTGACGACTTCATCATGAATTTCTTCATAAATTCTGGCTATTTCTGAGCCGGATGGGCTGCTAAGAAGTCAGCCAGGGCTTCACCTTTAATAGCCTTCTGTGAAACAAAAACTATATCGTATGGGGATAATAGTATCGCCCAGGTGGCTAGACGAGAACTGAGTGTGCCTGGCTTGGTCATGAGAACCCTGAGAGGATTAACTCGTAAAACAACATGGATGGTCTGCCCTGTCACATAGTGTCGTATTTTCTAAATGGCAAACACTGGGGCAAGGCACTCTTTCTCTACGGCAGTGTACCTATGTTTCAGTCCTACCATCATCCGACTAAGATAGTAAATGGCTTGTTCATATCCCGCGTCATTATTCTGTGCTAGCAGAGCACCGAGGGAGTGTTTCATCGCCCGTACATAGAGCAGGAAGGGCTTTTTGGCGATCGGGGCTACCAGAACTGGCGGATTCATCAGATACTCCTTAATATCATCGAAGACACGCTGACATTCCTCGTTCCATACAAAAGAGACACCTTTCCTCATGAGTTGAGTGAAGGGTTGACATCGCCCTGAGAGGTTAGATATAAATCTCCTAATATAGGCTAGTCTTCCCTGTAGGCCGTCGAGTTCATGGAGATTCCTTGGTGGACTCATCTCCAGGATTACTTTTGTTTTATCGGGATCTATGTGGATGCCCCGGCAAGTAATGACGAAGCCCAAGAACTTTCCGCTAGACACCCCCAAGAAGGACTTGGTGGGATTCATCTTCAGGTTGTGTGCCCGCACGAGGTCGAACACTGTCCTCAAATCATGTAAATGCTCGTCTTTGTAGCGGCTCTTGACGGCGATGTCGTCAACGTAACACTCCACCGTCTTGCGCAAATGATCTCTAAAGATGACACTCATAGCCCGTTGATATGTTGCACCGACGTTCTTCAGGCCAAAGGGCATGACCGTATAACAATATACACCGATCGACGTTCGAAATGACGTATGCTTCTCATCATCAGAAGATATCTTGATTTGATTGTATCCTGAAAAGCCATCCATAAAAGACATGCGCTCGAAACCACACGTGTTATCGATCATTATGTCGGTGATCGGAAGAGGGAATTCATCCTTAGGGCATGCTGCATTCAGATTGCAGAAATTGATACAGATTCAAATTTTTCTGTTCTTCTTGATGACTGGCACTATGTTGGCTACCCAGTCTGGGTGCGCTCTTCGCGGATGAACCTACTAGCTATAAGCTTGTTTACTTCTGCTTCAATAGAATTCATGATGTCTGGACGAAACCGTCGCTGCTGCTGTTTGACTGGTTTTGCGTCTGGATAAATATTGAGCTTATGAAGTGCAATCTCGGGGTTTGGCCCTGACATGTCTTCATAGCTCCAGGCAAAGACATTGATGTATTCTACGAGTTGTAACGACTCCCGCTCGTCGTCTGTCAGACTTTTACTGACGAAGATTGGCTTTGGAGAGGTTTCATCGCCGAGGTAAACTTGTATAACCTCATCCTCAGTGGGAGGATCACGAAGTTTGAAGCATTTCTTCTATTGTACATCTAGTTGCTGGACCTACGACCCCAACTCGAGTGGTTCAAGTAGGTCTTCGTCTTCCTCTTCGATATCAGCGGATGTCATGTTGACAGATAATGTCTGTCTAAGTATATCTCCAATACTGCTACCAGAGTCGTAGATAGGTGACTCAGACGAATGAGAGTGCCACTCGCATTCATTATCAGAACTTTCGGGCGTTGTTGGTGGAGTAACATACCCGAGGCCGCGTTTGGATTTGAGATAATGATCCTGAGGTTTCCCTGCCGGTGCCGGCGACTGTAGAGGTAATCGCCGACCACTGCCATAATTTAGACTCGGGGTAGCCTCGTTGTACCCCTGCTTTTGCATGAAGTATTTGTCTTGAGGACTATACAAGTAGAGCGGTAGTCTTCCAGCGTCGAGTCCGAGGTCGGACTCTTGTGGCGTAAAAGATTGAGGACCTTCTTTTCGGCCAAAGATGATTGTGTGATCCCATCCTCTTCTATCTGGGACCGAAAAGTAAGTGCCTTTTATGGGAGCAAGTTGATTTAGGGTATGGACGGTTGTCACTTGTGTGTGCAGGCTAACGTCTAGACAGTCTCGTACGGCATACGTTAGATTAGGCTTATCATACTCAGAATAGTCTAACGGCAGCCTCTTATTGATGAAATAAGGAATTTTATCCACAGGGATTACATCATCAGGAGAGGGGCTATCCACCTGTGTAACCACGTATTTGGCGAGTTCTTCTTCCTCCTTGGCTACCCCCTACGAGCTTAGAGGTCGGGATGCTGTCTTGGGCAACTTGACCACCAAGGGTTCCGCTTGAGGTATTGATTTGCCTGAGAGTGTTGGATCGACACTTGGCTGCTGGCTCATCTTGGGAAGACGGATGACAATGGGCTCAGCAAGGGATTTTGTGTCTTCCGGTCGCCTTGGAGTAGATTTTGGCAATCGGATTACCATCGGTGTTACAGAGGGCCTTGCATCTTCCTGTTGCCTTTGATTGGACTTTGGCAGCCGGATCACTATTGGTCCTATAACATGTTTTGGCTCCTGGCTGGATCTCGGGAGACGGATGACCATCGGTTCCAACTGCATAGGTGTGGCAGGAGAACCGAGCACCTTTTTATGCAAGGTTGCGACAAGGGGTGCGGTCTTGCCCGATTTGTAGGCTTGGAGACGAATTCTCAAGGGTTCTTTTGGCCCTGTGATGACTTCCAGCTCGTTAGTTATATGTTTCTTGGATTTGTCATGTAGACAAGCCTCCGAAGAGTAATAAGATTCAACCCCTTTGAAGGGATCATTGTCGGCGAGTTTAGTTTTTACTGAACCGTGCTTACTGACATACTTGAAACACTAGTGGAGGGTGGATGGCACAATCATATAGTCGTGTATCCACGGACGTCCCAAGAGGATGTTGTAGGAGGTGTCTGCATCTATGACGTAGCAGGTAACTTCCGTCTTCAGGTCACCAATCTGGCACTTCAATCGGATCTTCCCCAGAGGATAGCTTCTTCCGGAGTTAAAACCGCTGATGGCAGTGTTGGTTGCTGCTAGCCGATGCATAGGGATGCCAAGGAGTTGGAGCAAGCTTTTCGGGATGATGCTTATTGACGAGCCAGGGTCGATATGCATCCGATCCATCTTGATGTCGCCTATGTATCCAGTGTAGTACAAGGGGCGATCATGTAAATTGGACTTGATCAACATGTCTTGAGAAGTAAATATGATATTAGGCATTACATCTGTGCTATCGCTGTCCTATAAATCTGCTGGCGGGTCTTCTCCTGGAGGCTTGACCTGGGCTAAGTAGGTGTCAGCATTCTGGAGTGCTTCGCTTAATGCGACACGAAGATCCTTGGAGAGCCTTAGGAGCTCGTATAGCGGCAACTTTGCTGGTGTATTAGCCAATTATGCTAATATGTCAAAGTTGTAAGGTCTCTCCAGTCCCAGAGGTATATCATTGCGGAGTGGCCTATCGAAGCGAGTTTCCTTTGTCTTGGACTTTTCTGCCAGTGGAAGCTGAGATGGCCTTAGAAATTAGAGGAAGGTAACATTGCTGGCTGAGGATCTTCAGCTAAACTATCTCGTACGGGCTGGACTTGTGCTCTAGACCGGGTAACAATGGCTGCAGCTTCCTCGGCCTCAGCTAAAATTGTATGGCAGGATCTAGACTTCCTGTCCTTTTTTTTGCTGGTAGGAGATGACACCCCCTGGGTAACTTCGGGCACTAAGTCTAGATGCACCCACATGATTTCTCCTCGCGAGGTAGTGAGAGGTACCACTCCAGATGTCTGGTTTCGGATGGGTGGAAGATTAATAACCTCCATCGTTGCCCGAGGGATAGGTATGAGCCCGTCTGGAGTGCTTGTTGGAGGAAAGTCGCCAAACTGAATAGATACCATGTTTGCCGCCACGGTAACCTCTTCAAAGTCTATCGACAAAGCTTTGGAGTCGATAAGACTCTGAATGTACCGCTTTAATTGGAAGCAATCATGAGTGGCATGATGGACATAACGGTGGAAGTGACAATACTTTGGGTCCTCCATTTCTGCTGCTCGGGGCTCGCGCCTTGGTGGAGGGAGCTGGATCCTACCCCCTTGCAAGAGCATATCGAAGATAGGTTTGACATGACTATCTTCAAATAAGTAGTTGATCTTGGGCCACGGACCTTCCGTCTATTTTTGTTCGGGTTTCTGAGTCGCATCCGTGACCATGGCCTATTTGCCCTTGTTGTCCCAGTTATTGGTGGCGCCACTGTTGCTGTTACTGGAGGTGGACCCAGGACGTCTGCCCTTATCTTCTCCGTCTAGGATGTATAATCCCAGCTGGCGAGCCTTCTTCAATTTTGCCTCTGCGTTGGTAGCACTTATGATGAAGGTTGCCCAATCCCTAAACTGATCATCACCTATCTAGAGGCTAATTGCAGGGAGCAGCTTCTTCTGGCAGATTTCAATTAAGGAGCTCTCGGGATTGCCTTGGGGCAATCTCATTACGGTTTGACGGAACCGCTCGATGTAGTTCCTCGTTAGCTCCCTCTCTCCCTGAACGACGTCCATGAGAGATGACATCGTTACGTCGTGCCCCACTTCATAAAATCTTTCTAGGAATATGTGTTTGAAGCCGTCAAAAGAGTAAATGCAGTTGTCGGAAAGGTTGCGGTACCAGTCGAACGCGATCCCCTCCAATGCTCCGATGAATAACCGCGTGAGAATGTCGTCATTATGCAACAAGTGATCGGTTGTGACTTCAAGTAAGTCATGTACTGACTAGCAGAGGTCTTCCCATCATAGGAATCGATATGGAACGGCTTGTACCATGGTGGAAAAGGTACGTCTCTTTATGCAACGGGATATGGCTGCCGTATTCTGAGATCCCGAGAGGAGTCTCGGGCATTGAAAATTGCTCGAAGCACCTGGACTTCCCTCCTTGCCTCCTTGGGATGCTGCTAAGGGATCATCACCCAAATGAGGGGCGGTCATGTTGGAGTCTGTATTGATTGTGGGTCCCAAGCTTGTTTGTTCGGGCATCCTTGCTGGTTGAGTTGGCAAGGCGGCTTTGATCATGTCCACGGACTTGACCAAGGACAGGAGCATGGCTTCTAGCACTTCTAGCCGTTGTCGGTCAGAAGGCGCTTCATGATCATCGTCAGCCATAAAGACTGTCCTCACGTGGGTAGAGGTGAAAGGGATTTTATCAGAGATACTCTCGGTGTCGTACCCTTGTATAGTGAAATCGTCAAGGAATATCGGAATATCATCTTCGTCAGACTCGGAAGGGGTGCTACCCCCTGTGCAGGAAGCCACACCGTCTTGGTGAGGGTGGTGGCCCTCATGGAAGTCCAAGTCTGTTGCACAGTTCTGGGGACCTCTACTCCCTATATGTGCTTTTGGTACACCGGGTTGTCACATATATTGAGGGGACTGCTACCTCCAGCTTCATCTACTCTCAAGGAGGCCGAAGGTGTACCCCCGGGTGCCGGAAGCTTCTTTTTGGATCGAGTGCCTAAATAGACACCTCCTGTGGTTGTCGTTGGGAACCCCCCAGATGAGGGTCTCCTTGCAATACTGGCCGAGATGGCTGGGCTGGAAGAGCCTGTCTTCTTTCCTCCCTTACTAGGGGGAACCTTTTGAGTCAAATTACAGGAGGCGATAGGAAACTCCTCGTTCCCTAGAATTTGCACCTGTCTCTTGAGTTGTTGTCGGACAGGTACTGGCTGCTATAGTCGCTGGAAAACTGACTACCGATCTTCAGGTGCTGCTGATTTATCACAGCAGCAGTGGATGATGATTTGGGTGCAACGACGTCCCGAGAGGGACTCATTGCATGCCGATGTTGTCGTCTTGTGTTTGTGAGTAATCACGTCACGTAAGTCGGTAGGAGGCTGCTCTACCTTTGCACCAAACTTGTGAACTCGGGTATCCCGAGCACATGGGTGCTTAGGTATCATATTTGCTCCCTGATCTGTGGCTAGTAAAAGCACTTGCTCTGGATCTTTAGAGGGAGACTTTAAAGACCCACCCTGTCCGTTAGCCTGGGGGACTGGACGCGAGTAGTTCTGTACAACTTTTCGTCAGGAGCCTGTATAACAGTCAACGGGGCCGCTGACAGTCAGCAACTTGGACAGTTGACTGGACTGGTTGGGCCCGCACTGCCCTAGAATTTTTTGACTTAGCGCCCAAAAATGCATAGTAAAAAGAGTCCAGATTGATACATCCCGTATCCTCAGTAGGCCGCATGGCGTCGGGCTCGCATGAGAGGCAGTCGAACACAGAGCTTCTGACAGGGCCGCATGAGACATCCTGTCTGAGGCCAGAATTGGTCGTCACATGGACCATCTTCTTGTGGCTAGAGCTGACTGTCGCATGGATCATCTTTTTGCGGCCAGAGTTGGCTGCCACATGAGTTGTCTGCCTGCGGCCAGAGTGGGCTGTTGCATGGACAGACAGCCCATCTCCTCTCTGCGGCCTCTTCTTTGTCCGTATAGATTTCCCTTGTGCCCCCAAAAACTTAGCATCGTAGTATTTTTCTCTGCTAAATTTGGGGACAGTGGGGTCCTCTGCGGTCGAAAACAAATTCGCAGGAGAGTTCTGGTCACCGTCTTGGGTTGTAGAAGGAGCTTCTGCGAGAACTTGGCCGGGGCAACAGTTTTGTGCACCGACGCCTTGCGAGTCCTCTTTGGGTTGGCTCGCTTCTGAGACGGGCTGGCGCTCCCTTCAGAGAGCAATTCTTCGAAGGCTTGTTGGTCAAAACGAACCACAAGCATCTGCTGTATAGAGCCGAGCTTGGACGCATCAGATTACGTCACCAACTTCTCATCGGAAGAGAAGGACGTCCCCAGCAGAGTCGCCATCGTGTTTGCCATAAAAAATCAAAGACATATTACAGAACACTAAAATTAATTGCAAACTCGTTTGTACAAAGAAAAGCCTAGAAAGAAATCCTAGGAAACAATCTAAGTACAATTGTTTAGTTTTGATTCTGGGGGTGACGGTGAAGGCTCGAGAAAGTGCTATCAACTCTGCCGTACTCCGTGGACTATCTGATGCAGTCTCTAGCTCGTGAAGGAATTGCTTTTTTCTTGAAGGTTGCCAGCCTTTTGCAGGGGAGTGGCACCCTGCTATTTATAATAGAATATATGTTCAGCCGCATAGATGGCTTGCGGCTACGTGGCTGATTAGAACGCGAAGACCCGCTCTTTGGCTGCCATCTGTCGATTTGTTAGGATTTTGTTGCAGCAAATCTGGATAGTTAGGGACTTGGTTAGATTGCCACGTGTCCTGTTGCGGGGTGCTGCATAGTTTTCTCAGTCTTCGATCTGTATTTTGGCCGCATAAAGCTCATGCGGCTTGGATCACAGTTACTCTTGGCTGCATGAAGTTTGGAGATTTTTGGGCTGCATAAGTCAGAGCCGCATAAGGTTCATGCGGCTTAGATGACACTCTTCTGGCCGCATGAAGACGTACGAACCCTGCTTTTGGGAGACGTCTCACGTCTTATCTTTTTTTTGTCGAAGTGTCAGAACTGTCATTTTTGTCAGTTTTGTCAGGACTTGTCAGCTTTATCAGTCGAACTGCTCCTCTTGGACACATATCTTCCTTCTGGAGCTGTTTGTCGATAGGCTGCATATGTCATTGAACCAGTCATGTGGCCCTCCTTCATGCGGACCTGTTTGGCCCAAAGTACCTATGCGACAATTTGTAATCCGCATGAATCCCATATTTTTCATGCAGAGGCATACGTAAATGTCCCCCTCATTCCCGTATTTTCCCGTATTTCGTATTTATACTCATATCTGGATTTTGGCATGTATTTTTATTTTTTTCAACTTGTGGAATTTCGGTATTTCTCGTATTTTGGGTTTTGACCTGGCTCGGTTTTAATTGGTTTGGGTTGGGTTTGGTTTGGTCTAATGTGTATTGGAACACCTTAGCCTATACTCCACCCTCAACACACCACATCCCACCCTCTTTAAAACTCTACCAACTTTTTCTCTCTCCTCGTAAACCACCATTAATTTCTTCTTCTCCTTCCTCTACACAACACTCTTCTCCTTCCTCTACACAACACCCACCCATAGGCAAGTGCACCTTACCACCACATGAGAACCCCATTTTATTTATCCATTTGCTAGTTTAGGACATGGTGATCAACATTAGAACTTGGTATTTTGTGATTTGGAGTCTCCATTGTTCTAGATCTAGGTTTTTTCTATTTTGGGTTTTGTATGGTTTTGATCTATTTAAGTTGGATTTTCATGGGTTTTGATGTTTCCATGTGGAAGAGGGTTCAATTCCACCCTGGTTGGAACTTTGGAAATCCGGATTTGGGGTTCGAATGACCAAGATGTGATGCTCTGAAGTTTGGGAGCCATTGGAGCTTCTTCTCAGCCATGGGGAAAAAGACCCTTTCTCCTGCGTGCGTGCTTTTGCGCGTACGCAGCTCTCCCTGCATGCGTGCTTTTGGCCGTACGCAGCTCTCATGCATGCTTGTGCGTATGTAGCTCTCATGCGTGCGTGCTTTTGCGCGTACGCAGCTCTCATGCGTGCGTGCTTTTGTGCGTACGCAGCTCTCATACGTGCGTGCTTTTGTGGGTACGCAGCTCTCATACGTGCGTGCTTTTGTGCGTACGCAGCTCTCTTGCGTGCGTGCTTTTGTGCGTATGCAGCTCTCATGCGTGCGTGCTTTTGCGCGTACGCAGCTCTCCCTGCGTGCGTGACTTTTGTGCGTACGCAGCTCTCATGCGTGCGTGCTTTTGTGCGTACGCAGCTCTCATGCGTGCGTGCTTTTGTGTGTACGCAGCTCACCCTGCGTGCGTGACTTTTGTGCGTACGCAGCTCTCCTGCGTGCGTGACTTTTGAGCGTATGCAGCTCTCCTGCATGCGTGAATTTTGTGCGTACGCTGCTCCCCTGACCCCTTGCTTAACCCATTGGCTTTTGGAGTATTGGTTTTATTTATCGACTTGGTTTCTCTTTTGTGGATTTGGTTTTCCTGAGATCTGTTCAACACAGCACTACTATCTTGACCCGATACGGCCTAACACGGTTTTCAAGTAATTGTTTATGACTAGTACGGTTCTCGGGGTTTTCTGTGGATTATGACTTTGGTATTCTCTGATCTCCTTACTAGTGACCCAGTAGGGTGCACACCTAACTTATAACTTGTAATTAATCCTTGTAACTTGATAACTTGATAGTGGCCCGTGGCGGCGCACTCCTGACTTTTAGCATGACTTGATAACTGACTTGACCTGCCTTGACACCGTGGGTAGTTCTTTCTTGCTTGCTTGTTAAATCCACCAGTCTTGTCTTGCATCATGTCTAGGATGGAACTCCTGAGTACCACGGTCAGGAGTACCTACTAAAATGGATTAAGGTTAATAACTAGAATAATACAGTAGTCATGAAGAGGTGACACAGCTACAGGCAATCCCGTTACCTGGGCGCTCTTAGGATCTGTAGCCTGCCGACGAGTAGGACGCATTTCCAGCACACTGTCATGTGTTGCACCTTCTAAGTCACCTAAGGTACATGCGTTCCTGGACGATGTACCCACCTGAATTCAACCCCTAAATTTTGACCTGGGTAACCTGGATGGTCTGCAGGGCTTGTGGCTGTGGTATAATCTCATTGCATCTTGTTAGTAATTAGGCCTGTGATAACCCTAGTTAGTTAAAGTAGTAAGCCGTAGTATCTGTTTGGCCGTGAATGATTGAATGAGGTATAACCAGTCTAGCCATGTCTTGATCCAGTACAAGATTGCTTCATGTCTTGATTTCTTATATTATTATCTTGCCGATAAATGGTGGGAAACCAAGTTCTGTTCAGGTGAAGGGTTACAACCCCGGTCCTTGTTTGGTTTACGGGTTGTAACCTGGTTATCGGAATAGTTCCATGGTTATCTCGTCGTATATCATCCTGACATGTTTTCGTAAATTCTAGTTTTAATATTAGATTTTGTGCTGATTGTTGGCTTTTGTTCTTATTTCGTGGCCCCCTTGTGGCACTTGCTCTTTCTGGGGTTGACCCAGCTGGTTTTATGTGGCCAGATTTCGGAGCAGCTCCCGAGGATCTACCAAGCTTCCAGCCCAATGGTGACAACTAGACGGAACCCGGGCCAAGAGTGGGTTTTCCTTTTTGTCTTGTCCACTTCATTGTAAAAATATTCTTTTGAGGCGTTTAGCCGACGAGCACCTGTTAGCTCGATGCACTTTACTTACTGTCTGCCTACGGGCTGTGATCATGATTAACAAATCCTAGGGTTGATCATGTACGACTAAACTCTTGCTAGTCCTAACATTTTGTAACGACTAGCTTCATGATCAGCTGAATATATAATATTTGGGACGCCTTATTATTGTATATTTAACGATCATACATCTTGCGACCTTACTTATTTGTTTGTGATTGAGACATTAGGTTTGTTCATGACCATAAGAGACTGTTGGCTTGTAGTAAACCCTCATATTTCTAGACAGCCGTGACCGTATATCGAGGTGGCTTCCATTTCAATATACGTAGCTGGCTATGTCTGTCCCGTTCTCCAGTATTCTGGTTCTGGGGCGTGACATGGTTTAAGTGGTGGCCCATGCAGGTCTTATAAATCAAGAAATGTGAGGGTTTACCAGATAGATATCTCAATCAGTACTCGTCCTTGATCTCTTTTCGTATCCTCTGAATCCCTGGATTCTTGTCCTGATCCTGTGCTTATATCATTGATCTGTTCTGGTCCTTTTCTTATTGTTCCCTGTGTCATCTTCTTCAGCGGCACTGTACCTGGTCCTACCGATCAACGAGGTGGAGCACTTCCCGTGGGTCAGCAGCAACCCGGAGATCAAGCCCAGCATTCCGGGGAAGCCTCCAGAGTTGTGCCTACTGGAGGAGAGTCACCAGTTCGTCCCGTCCAGCCCGCAGAGCCAGATGATGGTACCTTAGTAGGCCTCATCAGAACCTTGATAGCTTCCCAGGATCGTCGAAGCGACGCCCTGCACCAGACAGTTCAAGATGCTTTGTCCCGAGGCGGACATCCAGGAAACCAGGCGGCAAACAGCTTCAAGCGATTGAACCCTCCTTTCTTCGACGGCAGCGAGGATGCGATTACCGCGGATGCATGGCTTCAGGATACCGAGGTGATTCTGGAAGCAGCTAGGACACCCGAGAATGAGAAGGTGGCGGTGGTACGCCTGCAGTTGTTGGACTTGGCTCGCAGTTGGTGGACGGCACAAGCCATAGGATTAGTGGCACCCATTGCTTGGGCAGTATTTAGAGAGAGATTCCAGACGAAGTATTTCGATGCCGTGGCTTGGTACGACCTGTAGACCAGATTTACCAACTTGAAGCAAGGAGGCAGAACAGTCGACAGTTATACATCGGAGTTTTCTAGACTCAGTAGGTTTGTCCCCACCTTGGTGGCGACCGAGTTTGATAGGGCCCAGCGATTCCAGCCGGGACTGCATTTAGAGATCTTGTTGGCAGTTGAGCAGTTCGAGCACCAGACGTTCGATGCAGTCTTGAGAGCAGCTAGGAGGCATGAGTACACCTCCGAGAGGATCGTGGATAGGACCGGAGGTAGAAAGCGGTCCCATAGTCAGATGCACCAATCATCAGCTCCAGCCCCGACAGCTAGAGGATTGACCATTGGAACTCCGAGGCGGGCGGCCTCAGTAACGTCGGTTCAGCATTCGACCCCGACGTACCCGCAGCAGCAGAAGCAGAACCAGAAGCAGACTTCCGCGATGGGATGTTCTCATTGCGGGAAGCCAGGGCATGTGGTGGCAGACTGTCGCAGGGCACAGGAATTGTGCCTGGCTTATGGAGCAGCAGATCATAGGATAGGGGCTTGCCCGAATAGGGGTGGTTCATCAGCATCCAACCCTTCTAGCTCTTCGGTGAGAGGGTCGGCCCCAGCCCCAGTTCAGCAGCAGCAGTATCAGTCTTCGAGACCCTTGCCGCCTCAGTCTCAGGCATTCCAGCAACAACACCCCCAGCAGTATGCACAAGCCCAAGCTCAGACCCAGAATAGGCAGAGAGGTTTCCAGCAGAGGGGACCAGCAGCCAGAGGACAAGGTCCGGCCATGATAATGGCTATGGAAGAAGAAGTTACACCAGGTGAGGTTGTGGCAGGTACTATTCTCGTCAACTCCTCTCCAGCATCTGTATTATTTGATTCTGGTGCATCGCATTCATTTATGTCTGCACGATTCGCGACACGGATATGATTGGAGCCCGAGTCATTATCAGTGAGGCTCAATATACTTACTGGTAATGGCCTTGTGGGAGTAGATCGAGTGTTTTCCTCGTGTCGGATCGTAGTTAGCGGTAGGAAGTTCCCCGCTAGATTCACCTATGGCAGACTATGATGTAGTCCTAGGCATGGATTGGTTGAGGAACCAGTATGCTAGGATAGACTGCCATATTGGCAGAGTTGTCTTTAGTATCCCCGACGAGCCAAAGTTTTCGTTTTCCAGAGGCGCAGTGGAGCCATCTTCTCCAGCATTGCGGATGGCAGTAGCAGCAGTACAGTTACCCCGGATAGTTGAAGAGTTTCCAGATGTCTTTCCAGAGGAGCTTCCAGGAATGCCGCCGGAGCGGGAGATTGAGTTCACTATAGACTTGATTCCCAGGACAACACCAGTATCAGAGCGAGTCTACAGGATGGCTCCTTCAGAGTTGGAAATTTTATACAAGATGATTGAAGAACTGAGGACCAAAGGATTCATCCGTGCTAGTGGATCGCCTTGGGGAGCCCCGATGCTCCTTGTAAAAAAGAAGGATGGTACGTCCAGGCTATGTATTGATTATCGTACCTTGAATTCGGTGACAATCAAGAACAGATACCCTCTTCCGAGGATAGATGACTTGTTTGATCAGCTCAGAGGGGCTTCAGTGTTCTCGAAGATCGACTTGCGATCGGGATACCACCAGATCAGAGTCAGAGAGCAGGACATCCCGAAGACAGCGTTTAGATCGAGGTATGGACATTGAGAGTTCCTTATTATGCCCTTTGGAGCGACCAATGCGCCGACCGTATTTATGGACCTCATGAATCGCATTTTCATGCCTTACTTGGATCAGTTTGTTATCGTGTTCCTAGATGACATCCTGGTCTACAGCAAGAGTGAAGCAGAGCATGAGCAGCATCTCAGAGTCGTCCTCCAAACGCTTAGGGAGCATCAGTTGTACGCCAAGTTCAGTAAATACGAGTTCTGGCTCGATCGTATTTCATACTTGGGTCACATCATTACCCGAGGAGGAGTGGAAGTGGATCCCCAGAAGATTATGGCTATCGAGTCTTGGCCGGTACCCAGCTCAGTGACAGAGGTTCGCAGCTTCCTTGGATTGGCCGGCTACTATCGGCGGTTCGTTTCAGATTTCACAAGGATTTCAGCGTCGATGACCCAGTTGACCCGCAAGGATGTGCCGTTTGTTTGGACAGCAGAGTGTCAGGAATCATTTGAGAAGTTGAAGCAAGGTTTGATAACGGCTTCCATTCTCACCCTTCCAGATGGGACCGGAGGATTCACAGTTTATTGCGACGCTTCAGGCAGAGGATTGGGGTGTGTCTTGATGCAGCATGGGAAGGTAATATCTTATGCGTCACGTCAACTATGTGATTATGAGAAGAATTACCCGATCCACGACTTGGAATTGGTGGCGGTAGTATTTGCTTTGAAGTTGTGGAGACACTACCTGTACGGAGATAGAGTGGAGATGTTTACTGATAATAAGAGCCTGAAGTATGTTTTCACCCAGAAGGACCTTAATATGCGGCAGAGAAGGTGGCTCGAGCTACTGGTATTCTATGATGTGGATTTACAGTATCATCCCGGAAAGGCCAACGTTGTAGCAGATGCATTGAGCAGGAGAGCCGGAGTTTATTTCCTGACGGCGCAACCAGAATTATTGGCAGATCTTCAGAAAATGGAAATTAAAGTGGTTCTTCCAACCAGCGTGGCATTGATGGCCAGCCTACAGGTTCAGTCCAGCATAGTTGAGAGAATCCGGGTGGCGCAGTCAACAGATTCCAAGATCCAACGACTCAGAGCAGAGTGTGAAGCAGGAAGAAGGCCAGAGTTATGTATCCATGAAGACGGTACACTTCGGCACGACACTCGTCTTTGTGTACCCAGTGGAGATATCAGACAGAAAGTCATGGCAAAAGCCCATAGTTCGTAATATTCTATTCATCCGGGTGGTACGAAGATGTACCGTGATATTCGTCAGCATTTCTGGTGGAATGGCATGAAAAGGAAGATAGCCCGGTTTGTCTCTCGGTATTTGGTTTGCCAGCAGGTTAAAGCTGAATATCAGAGGCCCGCTGGACTTCTTCAACCCTTACCGATCCCAGAATGGAAATGGGAGCATATAACCATGGATTTTGTGACCAGATTGCCCAGATCTCCGGCCGGCAGAGATGCTATTTGGGTAATTGTGGACAGGCTTACCAAGGTGGCACATTTTCTCCCATTCAGAGTTGGACAGTCGACGGTGCAGTTAGCAGAGATGTATCTCAGGCAGATCGTCAGGCTTCACGGTGTGCCAGTCAGCATCACCTCGAACAGGGATTCAAGATTCACATCACACTTTTGGCGCAGCTTACAGAAGAGTTCGGGGACTCGCCTTCAATTCAGCTCAGCTTATCACCCGCAGACGGATGGTCAATCAGAGCGCACAATCCAGACCCTTGAAGATATGTTGAGATCCTGTACCCTTGACTTCGGTGGTTCATGGGAGAATCATCTGCACCTGGTGGAATTCTCGTACAACAACAGTTATCAGGCCAGTATCCAGATGGCACCTTTCGAGGCTCTTTATGGTAGGAAGTGCAGATCCCCGCTAGCATGGGACGATGTCGGGAAGAGACAGATGCTCGGACCCGAATTGATTTCCCAGACGGTTGAAGTGGTCAGGAAGGTCAGAGATCACCTCCGAGTTGCCCAGGACCGCCAGCGCCATTGGGCCGATGCTCATCGGCGTCCCTTAGAATTTGCTGTCGGCGACCATGTATTCCTTAGGATCTCGTCTAACCGCGGCGTCATTCGCTTTGGCGTACGGGAAAAGCTTAGTCCTAGGTATATAGGGCCGTTCGATATTCTAGAGCGAGTAGGAGATGTATCCTATCGTCTCGCTCTTCCGCCGTCGCTAAGTGAGGTGCATGATGTATTCCATGTGTCCCAATTACGACGGTATATTCCGGACCCGAGCCACATCCTAGACCATTCGGAATTGGTTGTTGGTACCAACCTTTCGTATGAGGAGAGGCCCGTGTCTATATTGGACCGGAGGGAGAAGATACTCAAGAACAAGACTATTAAATTAGTCCGTGTTGCTTGGGGTCATCACTCTCTAGGTGAGTCAACGTGGGAGCGTGAGGACGACATCCGATCGCGATATCCCTACCTGTTTGACTCGTGAGGTATAATGTCTTTCTTATGCCTTACGTTTTCCCTTTCTTGCTTGCATTGTATGATTGTATGATTGAACTGCTTAGTGTAACTTGCCTGTGCTTAATGTAGCTTGTCGTGACAATCTCTAGCTCCTTGATTAAATTCTGAGGACGAAATTCTTTTAAGGTGGGTAGAGTTGTCACCCTCATTCCCGTATTTTCCCGTATTTCGTATTTATACTCATATCTGGATTTTGGCATGTATTTTTATTTTTCTCAACTTGTGGAATTTCGGTATTTCTCGTATTTTAGGTTTTGACCTGGCTCGGTTTTAATTGGTTTGGGTTGGGTTTGGTTTGGTCTAATGTGTATTGGAACACCTTAGCCTATACTCCACCCTCAACACACCACATCCCACCCTCTTTAAAACTCCACCAACTTTTTCTCTCTGCTCATAAACCATCATTAATTTCTTCTTCTCCTTCCTCTACACAACACTCTTCTCCTTCCTCTACATAACACCCACCCATAGGCAAGTGCACCTTGCCACCACATGAGAACCCCATTTTATTTGTCCATTTGCTAGTTTAGGACATGGTGATCAACATTAGAACTTGGTATTTTGTGATTTGGAGTCTCCATTGTTCTAGATCTAGGTTTTTCCTATTTTCGGTTTTGCATGGTTTTGATCTATTTAAGTTGGATTTTCATGGGTTTTGATGTTTCCATGTGGAAGAGGGTTCAATTCCACCCTGGTTGGAACTTTGGAAATCCGGATTTGGGGTTCGGATGACCAAGATGTGATGCTCTGAAGTTTGGGAGCCATTGGAGCTTCTTCTCAGCCATGGGAAAAAAGACCCTTTCTCCAGCGTGCGTGCTTTTGTGCGTACGCAGCTCTCCCTGCGTGCGTGCTTTTGCGCGTACGCAGCTCTCATGCGTGCTTGTGCGTATGCAACTCTCATGCATGCGTGCTTTTGCGCGTACGCAGCTCTCATGCGTGCGTGCTTTTGTGCGTACGCAGCTCTCATGCGTGCGTACTTTTGTGCGTACGCAGCTCTCATGCGTGCGTGCTTTTGTGCGTACGTAGCTCTCATGCGTGCGTGCTTTTGCGCGTACGCAGCTCTCATGCGTGCGTGCTTTTGCGCGTACGCAGCTCTCCCTGTGTGCGTGACTTTTGTGCGTACGCAACTCTCATGTGTGCGTGCTTTTGTGCGTACGCAGCTCTCATGCGTCCGTGCTTTTGTGCGTATGCAGCTCTCCCTGCGTGCGTGACTTTTGTGCGTACGCATCTCTCCTGTGTGCGTGACTTTTGAGCGTACGTAGCTCTCCTGCGTGCGTGACTTTTGTGCGTACGCTGCTCCCCTGACCCCTTGCTTAACCCATTGGCTCTTGGAGTATTGGTTTTATTTCTCGACTTGGTTTCTCTTTTGTGGATTTGGTTTTCCTGAGATCTGTTCAACACAGCACTACTATCTTGACCCGATGCGGCCTAATACGGTTTTCAAGTAATTGTTTATGACTAGTACGGTTCTCGAGGTTTTCTGTGGATTATGACTTTGGTATTCTCTGATCTCCTTGCTAGTGACTCAGTGGGGTGCACACCTAACTTGTAACTTGCAATTAATCCTTGTAACTTGATAACTTGATAGTGGCCCATGGCGGCGCACTCCTGACTTGTAGCATGACTTGATAACTGACTTGACCTGCCTTGACACCGTGGGTAGTTCTTTCTTGCTTGCTTGTTAAATCCACTGGTCTTGTCTTGCATCATGTCTAGGATGGAACTCCTGAGTACCATGGTCAGGAGTACCTACTAAAATAGATTAAGGTTAATAACTAGAATAACACAGTAGTCATGAAGAGATGACACGGCTACAGGCAATCCCGTTACCTGGGCGCTCTTGGGATCTGTAGCCTGCCGACGAGTAGGGCGCATTTCCAGCACACTGTCATGTGTTGCACCTTCTAAGTCACCTAAGGTACATGCGTTCCTGGACGATGTACCCACCTGAATTCAACTCCTAATTTTCGACCTAGGTAACCTGGATGGTCTGCAGGGCTTGTGGCTGTGGTATAATCTCATTGCATCTTGTTAGTAATTAGGCCTGTGATAACCCTAGTTAGTTAAAGTAGTAAGCCGTAGTATCTGCTTGGCCGTGAATGATTGAATGAGGTATAACCAGTCTAGCCATGTCTTGATCCAGTACAAGATTGCTTCCTGTCTTGATTTCTTACATTATTATCTTGCCGATAAATGGTGGGTGTCACGACCCGCTCCCATTTTTGGGATACGAGTACGTGGCCAAGTCCAGCCTACGCCGCAGCATCGGCGGTAGTACGCTGTCTATGATAACAATGGTCCACAACAAGCACAACACGCATATATATCATCCACAACTAAGCCAGTAATAATCACCAAAATATTTAATAGTCTCAATATTATAAATATGAAAGAATCCACTACAACTCAGAAAGTCTCGGGAACAAACCCGGATAACAGAAAATAAAATAGACAACTAACTCCATAACTATAACTACTAACTAATGCGAATCCATAAGGAAGAAAATATGCTAATTCGCATCAGTGCTGGAACCGGGTACGCCAGTGACGTCAGTGTCTCCAACATACTCACCGTAAACCTCTAGACAGATCACGTCGTCTACAACTGAAAAATGGTTATCTAGTCAGGATTGGAACAAGTACAAGTCTAAACCAACATGATACAAGTACAATATAAAGTAATAAAACACTAAACATGGAAAGTAAGAATCAATGGAAATAATGAACAATATGAACAAGAAATCATGAGATAGAAGAAACTGATAAGGAAAGTAACAATCATGAAAAGTAAAGAGACTCATGTAACCACTCGTAGTGCACGTGTCGTGAGAAGTACAACGTTCCTACACATGGACGGCTTGGGCGAACGATGAGGTTATAAGGCCCGCCCCCGTAACCGGGAGAGTTGCCAACGATACCATCTGGGCTTTGTCCACGTGCCTAGTAATTGTACCCCTCCAATATCCATACCTCACAATCACGAAAACACGATCACGATAAAGATCAAGATAACAATGAGAAAACATGATCAATAGTTAAACACTCAACTCTCGTGTGTGTAACAGTCAAGACACGGAAGATAGCATGTATAAGTGAAATACGACAATATAAAGTAAATGCACATGAAGGTGTCAACAAGTACTTGCCTGAACTCTTGGACGGATTGATTTCACAAGTTGAAGACAATATGAACTCCGGCCTAGAAGCTATCAAATCAAGCCATCATCCCACGAAACCCGTCGCACAAACAACCATAAGTTAGATATACAAATCCCACTCTAAAAATCCTAGAAAGTGGCTAATGGGTTAAATCAATTAATACTATTCTAATTCTGGAATAAATCATCTAAAATCCTATTTTATCCTATTTAATTCTGAAATAACAATCTACACACAAAAATTTGGCCAAGGAAATTCACGGTTCCAAATTCGGGACCCGTGGCACGCAAACCGAGACATACTGTTGACTAACTGGTCAAATAATATGAATTCCAAGTTTGAGTGTGCAACATGGTAGATTTCAGCGCCATGAGTGCACTGGAATCGACCGTGCCGCAAAATCACGATTTGGTCAAAAGTTATCGCCATTATGGCTAACTATGACCAAATCGATGAACCGTTGACCAAATCTGACTTCTACGAACAAAATAAAATACTAGATGAAATTCTGAATTTCTGGAAAATTTATATGTTGTAGGGCTCTGTGTCAGCTTTCCAAAACTTCAAACGGATCGCAAAACGGAGTTCAGGATCGCTCGGAATCTCGAAAACCGTACAACGTATTGATTTTTGGACAACCGACACTCAAATAATTATTCAGAAATTCGAGATCAAAATACCAGAAAATAAATTATATAATCAGAAACCTAACCTCAATACGCTTCCAATAAAAAAAACGGTGCGCAAAAAGGACTTCTAGATCAACGGCAATCGCTCCGCGAAGTCGAAGATCCCAATCAAACTCTCCACAAAAAGCTGCTGAAAAATAACTAGGGTTTCGGAAAAACTAAATCATATAATAATATATAGTCGGCTAAGTCGGTGGCTGAGCGGCTTGGGCGGGGACACGTGTCACCATCCAGTGCCTCCCGCCCAGAATCCAACGGCTCTGGGTAATCCGAGTTTGGCTCGGATTGGGAGTAGCCAATCCGGCTCGGCTTAGGAAATATGGGGCGGCTCGGAGACCGAGCTTTGCACCCCCCTTACACTGCCACGTGGGCCCGCCCGCTCCGCTCCAGCGGCTGACGTGTGGGCCCCCCCGGCTGACTGGGTAAATGTTTTTAGAAATAGGTTTTTAATTATAGAAAATTAAATAAAAATCCTAAAAATTCCAAATAAATCCCAGAAAATTCCTAAAAATTCCTAGAAAAATCTAGAAAATAATATAGGGGTTCTAGAGCCCAAATAAATTACTTGGCCTCAAAAATACCCTCGGGTGCTCTCACAGAAAATCCTAGAAGCATAAGAAAATAATAAAATAATATATAAAAATTATCTAAAAATCTCCAATAAATCCTGGAAATTCTAAAATGGTAAAATAATACCCTAAAGGCTGTATGGGGACTCTAGAGACCATATATGTCCTACTTTTACTATACTTAAGCTATAGGCTTAGGTACGCACCCTTGTGATCCCAATTCAAATTCCTAATTACCTACGATTCAAACCATCATATAAATGATAATAATAAACAAAATAAAATTAAAAAAATGCTCTCTAAAATAAAAAAAATTTCGGGAGACAAGTGCTACAAACTATCCCCCTTAAAAGATTTTTGTCCTCAAAAATCAAAATATCACAAATAGTATAGCATAATACCTAACTCTTACAAGCAATAATTTCTTAAGCTAAGTCACGGTGTGATAACGGCTAGGAACATAAGGGGACTAACAACTAACTAAGCATGCATACCAACTAAAACTAAAGAAGGCTTTACGAACTCGGTACTCTCTGCTGTCGATCCCTCGGGTTCGGGAGTAGCATATGGGTTAGCTACCCTTTTCCCCTTACGGATCGCACTGCGCCTTGTCTCAACCATTGCAAACTAAAAGGAAAGAAAGGATATGGTTAGAATGGTAGATACAAACATATCGAAGAAATCACGGACGGAATCAAGCAAGATGCAAACTAAGAGACACTAAGATACTAAGGTAAAATAGACTCATAAGGTTGGAAATCCTATTTGTGGATGATATAACCTCCTAACTTCAAATCTATTCGCAGGCTCGCAGTAGTACGACTAACATAAGTACTACCACGAGTTCGCAGTCTTTTGCGAAATTGGACCTGCATGGGCCACCATAAAAACTTGTCACGACCCGCTCCCATTTTTGGGATACGAGTACGTGGCCAAGTCCAGCCTACGCCGCAGCATCGGCGGTAGTACGCTGTCTATGATAACAATGGTCCACAACAAGCACAACACGCATATATATCATCCACAACTAAGCCAGTAATAATCACCAAAATATTTAATAGTCTCAATATTATAAATATGAAAGAATCCACTACAACTCAGAAAGTATCGGGAACAAACCCGGATAACAGAAAATAAAATAGACAACTAACTCCATAACTATAACTACTAACTAATGCGAATCCATAAGGAAGAAAATATGCTAATTCGCATCAGTGCTGGAACCGGGTACGCCAGTGACGTCAGTGTCTCCAACATACTCACCGTAAACCTCTGGACAGATCACGTCGTCTACAACTGAAAAATGGTTATCCAGTCAGGATTGGAACAAGTACAAGTCTAAACCAACATGATACAAGTACAATATAAAGTAATAAAACACTAAACATGGAAAGTAAGAATTAATGGAAATAATGAACAATATGAACAAGAAATCATGAGATAGAAGAAACTGATAAGGAAAGTAACAATCATGAAAAGTAAAGAGACTCATGTAACCACTCGTAGTGCACGTGTCGTGAGAAGTACAACGTTCCTACACATGGACGGCTTGGGCGAACGATGAGGTTATAAGGCCCACCCCCGTAACCGGGAGAGTTACCAACGATACCATCTGGGCTTTGTCCACGTGCCTAGTAATTGTACCCCTCCAATATCCATACCTCACAATCACGAAAACACGATCACGATAAAGATCAAGATAACAATGAGAAAACATGATCAATAGTTAAACACTCAACTCTCGTGTGTGTAACAGTCAAGACACGGAAGATAGCATGTATAAGTGAAATACGACAATATAAAGTAAATGCACATGAAGGTGTCAACAAGTACTTGCCTGAACTCTTGGACGGATTGATTTCACAAGTTGAAGACAATATGAACTCCGGCCTAGAAGCTATCAAATCAAGCCATCATCCCACGAAACCCGTCGCACAAACAACCATAAGTTAGATATACAAATCCCACTCTAAAAATCCTAGAAAGTGGCTAATGGGTTAAATCAATTAATACTATTCTAATTCTGGAATAAATCATCTAAAATCCTATTTTATCCTATTTAATTCTGAAATAACAATCTACACACAAAAATTTGGCCAAGGAAATTCACGGTTCCAAATTCGGGACCCGTGGCACGCAAACCGAGACATACTGTTGACTAACTGGTCAAATAATATGAATTCCAAGTTTGAGTGTGCAACATGGTAGATTTCAGCGCCATGAGTGCACTGGAATTGACCGTGCCGCAAAATCACAATTTGGTCAAAAGTTATCGCCATTATGGCTAACTATGACCAAATCGATGAACCGTTGACCAAATCTGACTTCTACGAACAAAATAAAATACTAGATGAAACTCTGAATTTCTGGAAAATTTATATGTTGTAGGGCTCTGTGTCATCTTTCCAAAACTTCAAACGGATCGCAAAACGGAGTTCAGGATCGCTCGAAATCTCGAAAACCGTACGACGTGTTGATTTTTGGACAACCGACACTCAAATAATTATTCAGAAATTAGAGATCAAAATACCAGAAAATAAATTATATAATCAGAAACCTAACCTCAATACGCTTCCAATAAAAAAAAACGGCGCACAAAAAGGACTTCTAGATCAACGGCAATCGCTCCGTGAAGTCGAAGATCCCAATCAAACTCTCCACAAAAAGCTGCTGAAAAATAACTAGGGTTTCGGAAAAACTAAATCATATAATAATATATAGTCGGCTAAGTCGGTGGCTGAGCGGCTTGGGCGGGGACACGTGTCACCATCCAGTGCCTCCCGCCCAGAATCCAACGGCTCTGGGTAATCCGAGTTTGGCTCGGATTGGGAGTAGCCAATCCGGCTCGGCTTAGGAAATATGGGGCGGCTCGGAGACCGAGCTCTGCACCCCCCTTACACTGCCACGTGGGCCCGCCCGCTCCGCTCCAGCGGCTGATGTGTGGGCCCCCCCGGCTGACTGGGTAAATGTTTTTAGAAATAGGTTTTTAATTATAGAAAATTAAATAAAAATTCAAGAAAAATCCTAAAAATTCCAAATAAATCCCAGAAAATTCCTAAAAATTCCTAGAAAAATCTAGAAATTAATATAGGGGTTCTAGAGCCCAAATAAATTACTTGGCCTCAAAAATACCCTCGGGTGCTCTCACAGAAAATCCTAGAAGCATAAGAAAATAATGAAATAATATATAAAAATTATCTAAAAATCTCCAATAAATCCTGGAAATTCTAAAATGGTAAAATAATACCCTAAAGGCTGTATGGGGACTCTAGAGACCATATATGTCCTACTTTTACTATACTTAAGCTATAGGCTTAGGTACGCACCCTTGTGATCCCAATTCAAATTCCTAATTACCTACGATTCAAACCATCATATAAATGATAATAATAAACAAAATAAAATTAAAAAAATGCTCTCTAAAATAAAAAAAATGTCGGGAGACAAGTGCTACAGTGGGAAACCAAGTTCTGTTCAGGTGAAGGGTTACAACCTCGGTCCTTGTTTGGTTTATGGGTTGTAACCTGGTTATCGGAATAGTTCCATGGTTATCTCGTCGTATATCATCCTGACATGTTTTCGTAAATTCTAGTTTTAATATTAGATTTTGTGCTGATTGCTGGCTTTTGTTCTTATTTCGTGGCCCCCTTGTAGCACTTGCTCTTTCTGGGGTTGACCCAGCTGGTTTTGTGTGGCCAGATTTCGGAGCAGCTCCCGAGGATCTAACCAAGCTTCTAGCCCAATGGTGACAACTAGACGGAACCCGGGCCAAGTGTGGGTTTTCCTTTTTGTCTTGCCCACTTCATTGTAAAAATATTCTTTTGAGGCGTTTAGCCGACGAGCACCTGTTAGCTCGATGCACTTTACTTACTGTCTGCCTACGGGCTGTGATCATGATTAATAAATCCTAGGGTTGATCATGTACGACTAAACTCTTGCTAGTCCTAACATTTTGTAACGACTAGCTTCATGATCAGCTGAATATGTAATATTTGGGATGCCTTATTATTATATATTTAACGATCATATATCTTGCGACCTTACTTATTTGTTTGTGATTGAGACATTAGGTTTGTTCATGACCATAAGAGACTGTTGGCTTGTAGTAAACCCTCATATTTCTAAACAGCCGTGACCGTATATCGAGGTGGCTTCCATTTCAATATACGTAGCTGGCTATGTCTGTCCCGCTCTCCAGTATTCTGGTTCTGGGGCGTGACAATAAATAACCAAGCTCTACATGTTCACGAGTCATGACGGCCGGGTACTTCAGTAGAGTCCTCCCCACCCATGCTCTAGAACTATCCAGTCAAGTCATGTATGAATCATGTACCAGTAATAAGTCACGCGAGCTTGTACTACATGTTATCACATAGTCCATAGCCACGTATAACTCATGTCAGACTCCGTATCATATCATTATCATCCATCGTGTCCTTGTCCTTTTGTCTATATGTCAATGGACACGAATTAAACATATCATCATGTCTAGTGTCGATACTCGATATCTATAAATAGACATCAACACCTGAATATTATTCGGACGCTAAGTACCAACTATTCCAACATCATGATATATACGAAAATAGAAACAAGAGAAAAACAAAGAAAGGAACATGTACTAAAAACTTGGTAAGGTACACCTGTCTGCAAATTCTAGCTGAGAAAATGACGATTCGACTCCAATATCATCGCTACCTCCGTCAGGTATACCTATAATAAATATTCTACTATTAGTAACACACTAATAACTTACCGTATATGATCCTACCACATATAGACTGTATTAACATATTTATACCAAAACTAGTCATAATAACTATTCTACACAATATAACATATATGACACTAAATCTACCTACAAAAGTAATATTTTAATAATATAAAAATATCTTATTTAGTTCTAAAAAATAATCATAAATATTCTATAATAATAATTAATACATTTTATTCGTAGAAAAATATGTATACAAGTCTTGTATTGATTCTATATCAATATACTTAGACTTGTTCCAAAGTTTGGCTCCCGAAACGACAAATTTTACATAAATATTAATTCTAAAAAAATAGTATAAAATATTTAAAAATATATTTTTTTATCAAAACATGCACAACAATTATTTTGGAGAAATCCCATGAAGTTCTGAAGCATATGGACACATAGAATCTATGAATTTTTGGTGTTTCGACATTATGGTGACATGTTCGGATTTTATAAAATAGTAAACCTCAGTAAAATACTACAAAAATATATTCAATTGAAAGCTTAGGATGTCTAAATTCTTACCAAAAATATAGGAAAGGTCAAAGTGGTCTGGAAGTGGCCGAGAACTCGCACACGAAAGATTTTGTTCAGTATGGACACCTTGTAACAAAAATAAACGTCCCAGCCAAACTGTATGGAATTGTATGGATGGCCAATTGGACATGAAAATAGACACAAAGATCTTTCCATCAATTTTGGTTTCACGAAAAGATGAGGCCAAAAATTACACAAAACTCTATTTACAAAATAGCATACCTGCTGGTTCGCACAGAATTGTGCTGCTGGAATTAGCTGACTTATATAGCTGTTTTGGTGTACTAGGAGGGGTTGTGAATGTGTGGGATTTGATAGGATTGTATATGGTCACATTAACTTCACAATGAATATTCGTAGAGCATCATAGGAGATTTGAAAGGCGTTGAAACTGTCGTTACGCCACAAGGTGATGTCGGCTAAAGGGGCTGGGAGGGATTTTGGTTTTTATATGATGGGGAGATGGTGGTGGCTAATTATGGATGCCAAAATATTAAACTTAGGAGTTTATATGTTATAATTGTGTGGGATTTGGTTTGGATTGATTTAGTTTAGTTTTGGGCCTCCAATCATTAAATATGACAAGATGTATCTATAGGTTTCCCTATTTGGAAGTAGGATAGATTGAGTCAATATACATGGAATCTATGCATGCATGGTTGCCATTTAATTGATAAAACAAGACCCATTTATTGTATTTATGGAGTTGAATTTAATTCAGTAAATTGTTTGGAGTCAGTCCTAGCTCAAACTACTTAGTGGGGCCTACCTTAGGTTACCGAAACCAATTAGATATATATATTTGATTAATTTTTATAAATTAAATAGTAGCCATGCATGCATAGATTCAATTTATATTCATGCAAACCACTATATTCCAAATTAAGAAATCGAGAGATACCCATTACCATATTAATTGATTGGGGGACCAAACCTCAATCAAATCAATCCAGACCAAAATAAAAAAAATACTAACAATAAAACCCACAAACTTTATATTTTAGCCAACCTAAACTAGCCACCTCTCTCCCCAATCCCTTAAAAATCGTGTGCCCCTTCCCTTTGGTCGAAAGCACCTCCAAACCAAGGCCGACCACCTTCACCCCCTTATATCTCAATTTTTATGCCCTCCACCACCACTCCCGCGACCTCGAGGACTTTCTCTTCCATCCTAGCAAATCTAAGGATCGTCTCGTGGCCTTCATAGAGGTGTACAACCCATCCAAGTGGGTGAAACTTTGCCGAATTGTTCTGAATTCAACAACAAGTTAGTGACTTCTTTGATGGGTTTTATTTAGTTTTTTTTATCCACTAGACTAAAAACAAAACTAATCAGTATCTATATTTGTCTAATTTGATTTCAAATTGCTATCTCACACGGTTTCACTCTGTTTGGCCGTGGTATCTGTTGCACTAAAATTGATCCAGGTTGAACCAATTTTGAAGTACGAGAGTTTCCGAGGACTTGCGAACCCATTTGACATCGAACAACTCATTGGTAACGATCCTAACATCCTCCTTTATCATCTATTAATGTCTATTATTCATATTTTCAAGTCATTCATGTGTTTGTACTATTGTTTCCATAACGCTAGTTTTTTCGGACACCGAAAGACACCGAACCTTGGCTATTTGATCTCTAAATATTGTGTAACTTTTCTGTAATTTTTTTCAAGTAATTTATGATAAAAAATTATATTTTTTCTGATTAATTATGATATTTTTAGAATATTAATTTTTTATTTTTTGTGCCGTTCGATTTCTATTGGTTTAAAATGTGGCATAATTGTGTACTAGTTGAATATGATGACTTAATGTTAGTTTTTCTTAAAATATATTTATATAAAATAAGTCCAAAAATTACTTATGTATTTTTTACATAAATATAATAACATGGGCTTCAATCCTTCACGGGCGAGATATTCTCGTTTTTGGCAGGACAAATGGGCTCTTCACGAGCCTTTTGTATTGTGTGAGGATGTAAATGTCCCTGAGGAGGAGAAGCAATGGACTGTTAGAGATTATTTAACACCTATGGGAGGGTGGAACTAGTCTCTTATTTAGGGCAAACTTTCACAGTCTTTATGCAACATAGTTTGGGTCTATATATGGTAGGTATAAATATGGTATATTATTGAATTAGTATTTATTTTAGTTTATATATAATTCTAGGAGTTCATGATCATTTGACTCCGGAGGTTGGAGCCGGACCGATATTCTATAGTTTTACCGATCTTCTAGGCAAGATATTCTACTACTTACTGTATTATTAAATACTTGGATTGTTGATGTGCACAGAAGTAGATGTATTAGTAGAGTGCGTCCAGGTATGACTTGGATGTCATCGATATTGGTATCGATGTTCGTTTGCGTGTGTTTAACTTCTATGACTTATCACGTATCATACACGGTACAGTGAGTGAGTTACATGTTGTTGGCATAGACTTACGTACTTAACTGATCATCAATACGAATGGTTCGTGCGACCGTCCATATATTATTTAAAGAAGTCTAGTTAGTGACTTGCCTAGGGATAAGGATTTTTCGAGTCATGGATGTGATTTTTGTAAGATATGGGTGGGAAAGACTATTGGTAGGCGTATGAGACAGACATTTACACATCAGCCTCAATGTGCCATGTTATAGGTTATACTAGTAGATATATTCGGCATCGGCCACAGACTTAGTATCCGATACGGTCGAGAATTATGCTAGTATACACACCGGCATTGGTTGACACTAATGATACTCCATCACCTATCCATATGTACCAAAGTTATTTTCGAAGTGCATTCACATACTTGGATAGATTATCCAGTTATTATTCACGTATTTATTTCAGTTCATATTACGGATTGTTATTTTTGTATCTTGTTATGTCCCTCTAAGGACGTGGTTCTTTCCCAGATCTGGATGAGCATCTTTATCCTACAGTTTACGGATCAGATATCGAGCCCGGTTTTCTTATTGAAGACTTAGAGGTTGTACCATAGGAGTTTCCCTGATCCAGGGGCTTGCAGATTGATTGAAGTCATGGATATTTTATCTAGTTAGCTATGTACTGGCTAATTTTTTATTTCAATTATTTCCTATTTTCTAGCATTGTACTTTTAATTTCGTGTATATATTTCCACTAGACTTTTGACTATTTCAGACAGATCTTTGTATTGGATATTCAGACTTATTTCTATTTTATTTCAGACATCTTATGATGTATTTTTGTCTCTGTGTTGGTGATGATATTTTGTTGATGAGATTGTAGTGGTTATGTTATTGTTGTGGAGATATTAGATTACCTGTGGCTGTTGTATTATAGATGTAGGATTTCAACGTACTACGATTAGGATAAGTCCATTAAATTAGGATACTTATTTTAACCGTACAACTGACATGCTCATGCCTTGGATTCCTATGTATTTTAGTACTGGGGTATGACAGTTAGGCCTCTCGCCCACCCATACAAAACAAACACATTCTTAGTGAGGGCACAATATGATTTTTGTGGTATTTCTAATCTTGCCTTAAGATCAGTTTCATAATATATACTACTAGCCTAGATGTGTCATAATTTTTTGATCGTGCTCACAACTGAATCAATGCTTACCCTTACTTACATTTTGGCCTTTCCTGTTTCAATACATGATACAATGATATCACAATGACTCAGTGCCATGCTATTGAACCATACCTCTATATATTGTGTCGAAGCACATGTCTCTACTGAAGCCAAATCTTAGGCTTGATAGTTGTGTTGTATAACGTGCCTCCACTTCTTTACTTAAATGACACAGTATATACGGATTGCCGCTAACACGATTGATTACATCTATATGAAAGGTCACTGGCAATTCAAGCCATTTTGGAAATAGCTAGATTAGACGGCGATCCCTCTAGTGCAAGATAGCTAGCCACAATAAAGGCTCTAGAATCTCCTGTGGTACAATCCAACATAGCTATCTCTTGTTCCTCTTAGGCCGATGTGATCCCGGTGCCCCGACGATTTGTTCGAGGAACTAAGACCTTAGGCTCAAGTTGTCCATGACCATGCACCTACAAGAACATCTTGACTCAACGTAAGTGTATGGCCTAACTAACAGTACAATTCAAGCCTTTCTCATCTCAACATTCTAACTTTGCTTAACTCCCAATCCAGGGACTGCTTCAACGACCCGCGGTCGTGAGAACTTGTAACTACCACTTTTTTTCGAAGAGGGGTATTTTTAACTTTTTCCTATTTCTTGTTATTATTGTGAGTAACGATATTCAAATTATATTTTGAGAGATAAATCTATTTTTTACAAAATTAGTAATTATATTTTTGGATTAATTATTTATAATATTTAATATAGTGCATATGCTATATTATTGAACATGATTAGTGGTTAAACGTTAGTTAGAATAGTTGTCGTGGCCCTAATAGACTTAATTAGTGAGATTAGACAATCATCAAACCCATTTCATTAAGTTTAGTTAATCTCTAGTTTGCTAGTGAGTTTAAGATTAGGCTAAATACCTAAGTAGGAAGAAAGACTCTATCCCTAAACTTGTCATGACAAGTAAGAGGGACTTCATAGACATTTCCCTTTAACCTAAACCCTTCACCCTAGCTTGTTGGCCGACCATAGCATGCCATCTTGTTTATAAGAAGAATAAGTTCTTCTTCTTCCTCCTTTCATTCCAAAACCTAAACCTAATTTAGAGGTTTCTTCCCCAAATTGTTCCTACCACCAAACTCATCCAAAATAGCCCCAAATTGTTCCATTCTCTTCCTCTTGGAGTGGAAGACCTTAGAAGCATAGCATTGGAGGTTATAACAGTTGGAGCTTGAGGGCTTTTGGATCTTGGAGCTTTTTCATTGGGAATCCATCACCCAATAGGTAAAATTATTCTAAAGCCTTCAATTCGTAGTAAATAGTGTAGAGGCATCAAATAGGACCCCTAAGCATTAAAAATATCCATGGTGAGGAGTTTTGACTCTTCTCTTCCTATTTCAGGACTTTTCCCTTTACATTTGACTCAAATTGAGGGAAAAATCTGAGAATAGCATTTCTAGGGTTTGTGAATAGGTTCTTAGGTCATATTAGTGATTTAGAACATGTGAGTATGATTTGGGTCAAGTTTAGATCCATATGGTGTGCTTATCATGGGCGTATCACAACGTGTCCCGATATGCACGCCAAGTGTTTGACAAAATGGCCAAAAGAGCACCAATGCTCTAAATTTTAGTTTTGATCCTTGTGTTTAGGTGTGCATTGGTATAGGTTAGCATTTATGAGTCTATCTGATGATTAGGATTAAGTTTAAGGGTTTTGTGTGCCATAGGGGTTTGTATACATAATGTGGACTGTTGTAATATATAATGTGGACTGTTATATACATGTTTAGACTGTTGGTATATAATTTGTGGATTATTTGGTGTTCTGGACTATTTTGTGTTCTGGACTAATTTTTGCAATACGAAATCAGTCATATGTACCAGTTGAATGGAGGCCACCTTATGTTATCAGTAAACTCATAAGTAATGGGCACATGTGTCCATTTTACTGTCCTAATATATGGCACGATTGTATCAACCCATAGTTCGATCATGCATCAGTTATTAGATGTATCAGTGGACTAACCTTATATCAGTCCTTTACTCTTATGTTACAGTTCCTCATTTCTTTAGTATCAATCCATAGGATCAGTCCCATACTGAAACAAGGTATCGGTCATCACTTGATACATTATATATCGAGGTGCAGTATAAGGTTGCATACAATAGCATTCATAGGCTATTGTATCAGTCCTTTGTTCAGTAGATAGGATGTATGGCATCTAATTACATACCTATTCTTATATCAATCCCTTGTTAGTATTGTTCAACCCTTGCTTTTATTAGTAGCAGTCCCATACAAGATGTATGTTCAGTCCCCAAATTACCTATTGTTTAGTCTTTTTTTGTCCAGCCCTTGGTTGGCTTGATGTTCAGTTCTAATGTTCTGTGCATCAACCCATTAATGTATCAGTTTTGAGACAATTGTTTCAGTCCACAAAGGAGCCTTGATCCTTGGTAATGCATCAGTTGTGACTGATGTATTCAGTCAGTCCTATTTTGCTTTGTGTATCAGTCTTGATTTTGATTGTTCAGTCACTAATTATATAAATATGTGTTTGCCATTGATTGTAAAAGTACAGAACAGTTTTATGGGAGGACTGAACTTAGACTCATAATACAAACTCGCTTGTACAAAGAAAGCCTGGGGACGAAAGCCTAGGGACGAAAGCCTAGGTACAGCAGACTAAGTACAATTGTTTATTTTAGATTCTCGGGGGAGACGATAGAGGCTCGGGAAGGCGACGGCAGCCCTGCCTTACTCCTTGGACGATCGGTATGCAGCCTTGGCTCCAGAAGATTTGCTCGGCGTTGAAGAAATGCTCTCTTTGCTCTCTCTCTGCTTTTTCCCCCCAAGTCTTCTAATGCTCTCTGATCTCGAAAAGGGGTCTCTCTGGTCACACTCTCTCCATTGTGTATATTGCCAGGGAATGTCTCCCTATTGTAAGGGAATGGCACCTTGCTATTTATAGGAATGGGATGTGATCATTAGGGTTGCCAATGATTGCTTCCTGGAGATGGCGGCGGCCTATGGATTGGTCAATCTAGGCCATTCGTTTTGATTGTGATGAATCTGGACCATTAAGTGTAGATTACACCAAATCTCATCAGCAATTATTGCTGATTGGAATAAATCTTCCTCATAATGATCTTCTGATGTCTGCAAATAAATTTAATTTATTCTCCTGCCACGTGTCCCAGATTATTGGGATTTGACCCAATCTCTGATTGTAATAAATCTAGGAAATTTATCGGCTTAGGACACGTGTCCTAGGAGCCACTGGGGGGATCTGAACCACATGAAGATTGAGTCGTATAAGGTTTGGGCCGCATATAGTTTGGGCCATGTGTCAGGGCTGCTTGGGTAGTGGCCCACCCCCCTTCGAACCTTTGAACCGTATGGAGATGATCATTACGAGCCGCATAGGGATACATCCGCCTGAGCCGTATGGAAATGGTCCGCTTGAGCCGCATGGGAAGGCCTCCGCTTGAGCCGCATGAGGCTGTTTCGGCCTGACCACATAGGACGGCTTCATTCCGAACCACATAAGAAGTCTTTGCTCGAGCCGCATACGAACGCCCACGTGGCAAGGCCACATGGCATTTTTATGGATCTCGGGGGATTGTGTCAGAGATCTCTTTCTCTTCCCTAGGGGTCTGTCATTATGACAGAGTCATAATTGCCTCTCTTGTGTCAGGGCTGTCACTTTTTTCAGAGTTGTCAGCCGTCAAAGTAATTAATGCAGCATAGGGCGGAGGGGAACACTGTTACACCACGTATCTTTTGAGCCACATGGGATGTCTCGGGCCGCATAGTCCCTTATACCGCATGACTCTCTGAGCCGCATGGGCTTTCTGAGCCGCATGAGATTTTTTAGCCGCATGGATCATTTTCCATGCTTCTACAAGACCCCCTTCAAAGTTTTCAATTTGCAAAATTGAAATACTTTGAATAAGAAGCATGGCTGTATGTTCTTCTTACCGCATAGATGTCTTGGCCGCATGGAAGTCTCAGCCGCATGAACTTTTGAGCCACAGAGTTGTTTCAGCCGTATGGATGGCTTAGTCGCAGAGACTTTTAAACCGCAGGGATATCTCAGCCGCATAGTTCCTTGCCACGTCATTATATCATGCATACAAACCTTTTTGGGGCAGGATCCCAAGAGTTTTTGATCTTTAATTAGCTAATCTGTATCGATAGCCGAAGAGTCGACTACTTTGTACGAGGCGTCGGTCTTGGTCTTCCTTTCTCTATAAATAGAAGGGTATTCGGAGGGATTTCTCTCTTAGACTCTTCTTGATTAAGATTTCTGTCTTGCTTTCTTCTTCTGACCGACGGACAATGATGGCACCTAGGGCTTCCAAGGCAGTGAAGAAGGCTGTGGCGAAGAGTAGGAAGTCGACTTCGTCTTCAACTGCCGTACCCCCCGTTCGTCTTGACGTTCATGTTGTCGTCGAAGGTAAGGACTGTGTGGAAGGGTGCTTTGAAACCCTAACAGATGCTGCTCTGCTGCATTTGTTTCGTACATAATCATTTGATGCGAGCTTTTCAAATTACATAGTCCGCATACACGTCCCATGAGCCGCATGGAATATATTCCATGTCCGAGCCGCATAAAAGTTGTCTTTAAACGGGCCGCATGAACACCTCTGAATATCTTCTGACCGTTTTCATCATTCATTATCACTTTTTTCCGTCTTCTGGTTCTTGTAGTGTCTCCACCGAATGCTGAGATTGCAGTGGTAGAGGAGCCGCCACTCCCTGGCATCAATCAGGGGCCTCCCTCTGTTAAGGAGGAGGCGATGAAAGAAGAATTGGCGCCTGAGAGGGACGACATCCTCCCCCCTATCGAGACTGCTGAGGGTGGCAGCGCTGAGAATTCTGATTCTCCTATTCTGGACGAGGATCTTCCTCAATTGCATCCTTCATATGTAAGGTGGTTGACGGAGTTGTATACGCACTTCTGCAACTAGGGTTTTAAGGTTTCTCGTAAATGTCTATATGTAGTCTTTTCTTTGTTTTACCTTTCTTCTTGTCTGCATGAAGAACTTTACTGTAACCGTGTGGATGCTGAATGAATGGAATATATTTGCTTCACTCTTTTGCTGTATAATAATTATTTTATTGGGATATTTTGCATGGACCCATTGCCCCTAACGTACCCTAGTTTTGGATACGGGCAACAAATTAAAAGGAACAGACATACTTACTCAGAGGTACTAAGGACATGGCAAGTATGAAGGTTTCTTCTACGGAGCCTTCCTACTCAGAGGTAATGAGGACATGGCAGGAGTGGGCTCAATGAAGAGGGGGTACATAGAACGACTCAGAGGTAATGATGACATGGAAGTTCTATGTAGGGGTGATTTATTTTTGGCGGAAGTGAAACGACTCAGAGGTAATGAGGACATGGCCGTTTTAGAAATTTGTGGATCGCTTACCCTTTTTGTGCACTGGAAGTGCGGGCATTGGATCATGAGGGAGGATCTCTTCCAGGAAGCAAGTTCAGAGGTATGATCATACATGACTTACTATCTGAAAGAGTGACCGGGGTGTGAGTTCAGAGGCACCAGCGGGTACATGACTCGATAGTGTGAAAGTATGAGTTCAGTGGCACCAGCAGGCACATGACTCGATAATCTGGGATGTTGTGGGTGTGAGTTCAGCGGCACAAGAGGGTACATAACTCGGGAATATAGAGAATGGTGAGTGTGAGTTCAGCGGTACCAGCGGGTACGTGACTCAAAAATCTGGAAAATTGTGAGGGTGAGTTCAGCGGTACCAGTGGGCACATGACTCAATGATCTGGAGAATGTTGTTTAGACATAATATTTCTTCAGAAATTTGCCGTTGACGGGTAATATGAGCAAATCCCCATTCTATTTTACGAGGCGGTAATCACCGTTGGAGAATACAGCCTCGATGATGAATGGGCCTTACCATTTTGGCTGGAACTTGTCGGCGGTCTTGTGAGTCATGACCATCGGTCTTCGGACTGCCAGAACGAGATCACCCACCTGGAATGTTCTGATTTGAACCTTCTTGTTGAAGGCTCCAGAGATGCGGGCTTGGTATAGTTCGATCCTTTGCTGAGCTAGGAGGCATTTTTCATCTAAGGCCTCCAACTCTTGTAGTCGGCGTCGGTAGTTATCATCTGTCGTCAGTTGATAAGTGAGGGCGACGCGGAGTGAGGGTATTTGAGTCTTTAATGGAAAAACTGCCTCACTCCCATACACCAGGGAGAATGGTGTGTTTCCGGTAGCTGTTCGGACTGTAGTACGGTATGCCCATAAACATTCACCGAGCTTTTTGTTCCAGTCGCGTTTGTTGGATGATACGAACTTCTTGAGTAACTTAATGATGGTTTTGTTGAATGCCTCTGCCAACCCGTTTACTGCTGGATTGTATGGTATCGAAGCAAAATTCTGGATGCGGTGCTTATCGCAAAACCGATAGAAGGCGTGGCTTACAAACTGCGAACCATTGTCGTAGATGATCCTTCGGGGCAGTCCAAAGCGATAGATAACGTGATGCTTGAGGAAGCTGATCACGTTCGAAGTTTTGACTTCTGCAAGTGGAACAGCTTCTGCCCATTTGGAGAAGTAATCCGTGATCGCAAGTATGAAGCGATGTCCACGGGAGGAAGGTGGAGTCATTGGACCAATGATATCCATTTCCCATGCTTCGAAGGGCCAGGATGCCACTGTCGGATGTAGAAATTCGGATGGCTGGTGAATGAAATCTGCGTGGACTTGGCAGGCTTTGCACCTTCTTGTATAGTCTATCTCATCCGCTACTATTGTGGGCCAGTAGTAGCCCATTCGGCGAAGACGGTCTTGCAATTTAGGACCAGGCTGATGGGCCCCGTAGACACCGTCATGCGCTTCTCGTACGGCTTCTTTAGCATCTGAGTTTGACAGACACCGAAGCAATAATCCATCGTAGGATCGTCGATACAGCATTTTCATCTCTGTATCGTAGAAGAATCTGAGGGAACGCCATCTAATAGAGGTGGCCTCCTTTGGGTTCTCGGGGAGGATGTCGTAGACGACGAAGTCGATGAATGGTTGTCTCCAATCTGGGGCATCATCAATTGCCTGAGCGGAATAACTTGCCACGAATTGAACATTGCTCTTGGGGCAGACTAGCTCGTGGCCTCTCACATCTACCGATTGATGGGCATGATTCGGCACTACTAGGGAAGCGGCCAGGCCTGCTAAGGCATCGGCTACGATATTTCGGAGTCTGGGGAAGTGTTCGATGAAGAACCCCTCGAACGACGAGATGATGTTGATCACTATTTGGTGATAGGGGATCATGTCTTCATGGCAAACTTCGTATAAGCCCCGAATTTGATTGACGATTAACTGAGAATCGTCGTATACTTTGAGATATTCTACCCCCAGCTCCCTTGCAAGTTGGAGGCCAATGACCAGAGGTCATGACAGGAACAAGTGCACTGTTGTGCACTTGGAATAGTATGGGTTTGTGCCCTGTAGGTAATTGGCCTACCTAGGGAAATGAAGAGATAGGAGGGTGAGTTAGATAGTATAGGTGAGCAACAACAGATGCCTAGCTGCTTGTTGGCAGTAGCAATGTAAAGAATTACATGTGCACATGTGAGTATTAGGGGGGTGTGTGAGAGTGTTAGTTAGTGAAATGTGTAGGGGTGTGCGTGTCTGTTAGCAAATAGATATTAGGGCATTTAAGATGAGGGGGTTCTCTATATATATAGGGGACATGTAAATAGGTTAGGTATGTGTGAAATTGGGAATTTATAAGTATGCTTGAACCTATGACACATGTGGGTACTCATGTGTTAATAATCGGGTATGCTAGTAGGTAATATACAAGTAGGGCAAGGCAAACAGGTTTTGGCCATTATCTATAGATAGGTAAAGGATAGGATGTATTAGGGTATGAAGATACATAGATAGTATGGATACTCTAGTATCCTAACAAAGCTAATATAGCCTAGATAGGCAATAGATTTACCTAAGTAAACTAGGTAATAGATACCATAGAACCCTAGTTAACTAATATAGACTAATTTAACCAAATTTGACCTATTTTGACTTCCATACCTAGAAAAGGCTTAGAAGCATGTAATTATGTGTTTTAATATATTGTTTACTCTAGAACACCTTGTAACTCTGTAAATTCATAATAGGTCTTTATGACGACGGTTCAGATATCGATACTTAGTCGTTGCTCAGGATAACAGGTGAGTACCTACCTCTGATTGTTTTCATCATGATAGTATCTATATTACCTACTTTAGACTACTTTACTTGATGCTAACACATTGTTACATGGATTGATACTAAATGGATCTTATCATGAGATGTTATCCCTTATCGAGTATATCGGGTATTTCATGTTCATGTACTTTATCATGTACAAAGTGTACTCCTTGTATTCGTATTATTCATGTACTCTCATGTGTTCTCATGTACTCTCATGTGCTTCATATGTAAACTAACAATCATGTACGTAACGTGTCATGATCAGATCAGTGTGTATTGATTGGGGCGGGGGAGTAGAATGTAGTTATGTGATTAAATCCCTTAGTGCAAGTAATGTATATGTCGAATATACCTTCGCTATAATTGAGTTACTGTCATGTACAACCTAAACCAATCACATGACTAACTTTTGCTCTAAATCACTTGTGTTCATTTCAAGTTAATATATTCTCTATCTTATTCATGTACTCAGTTTTCTTATACCTTCATGATGCTATTCTCTATTTCTCTGTATTTCTATTTTAGTATATCATGTATAATATTCTATTATGAGTTATATATTTTCTACCATGCAATGGAACTGCTTTCAGAGTTATGTATTTCATTCCAATCCTGAGTGGATTTATTTTTCAGAGGATTTGGAGCACTTTTGCATGACCTAATATGGAGTTTACGTCGATGATGTTTGTTACTTGGATCATCAGGAGGACCCTGCTAGCTTAGAGGAGACACAAGTAGTGCCTAGTTAGATAGCTAGGATATTTGCCTGGATTTGTTTCCACTTATCATCTATGAGATGTTATATACATTATTTCTATTCCTTGAGATGTGTTCATGACTCTTAGACTTATTCTTATTTGGTTTGTATTGCACCTTGACATCTATCTATTTTCTTGTCGTACTATTATTCTTCCTTAGCTATTTGTGATTAAGATGTTATCATCCTGTGATAGTCCTCCGTATGGAGAGTTAGCATTGACAGTTACATTTATACAGTGTTATAGTTAGTTGTGCAACCTAGGACAACGTTCTACCGTCGACAGTGTGGTGTAGGCTGGACGTATCCAAGGGTCTCGTGCTCTTTCACTGGGTAGAGCTTGATGATGGTTATAGAGAGCCCCAGCCAGATAATCAAGCCCAGATATTCCAATTCCTCCAGACCATGATGCAGCAACAGATACATCAGACCGAGGCCATATGGTAGAGCTTGATGATGGTTATAGAGAGGTCGACAGCACGAGCCCCTACATCGGCACCCGCTCAAACGGTGGACACGATTTGTGTCTATCGACAGATGAACCAAAAGCCATTTGAAGGCAAGGATATGTCGGAGAACATTACTGAATGGATGATCAGCACACAGAAGCTTTTCGACGCTTCGCAGCTACCAGAAGATTTATGGATAACAATCGTTCGGACCCCACTTGAAGGAAATACACATCACTAGTAGGAGTCGATCGAGCGAGATATCAGTAGAGGCCAGACTTGGAAGCAGTTGTTAGAGTATTTTAAGACGAATTACTTTTTTGCTACAGTTTGAGATGCTCTCTACGATCAATTTCTCCATATTAAGCATGGAAACATGACCATGGACGAGTATGATGCAGAATTTAGTCGCCTTAGTTGCTTCGGTACCATCCTGATACTGAATAATGTGGAGAAGGCATGAACATGTCAATATAGATTACTGAAGGAGCTCCAGAGGTACACCAAAGCATAATCTAGGGTTTCGTATGCCAAGGTATTAGTAGAAGCCCGTCTCTAGAAGGCTATCAACAAGGACACAGTACTTTCGATGTGCCCTACAGCTGCAGCTGTTCCAGCTAAAATACAGTCATGAGGAACTATCAGACGTCCAGGAGGACTTCACCAGCAGAGAGCTATAACGTACATAACGAAGGAATTTTTGACTTATCATCATTGTGGCAAGAATAGACATCTTTTGAGCGACTATTGAAAGAGACTAGAACAATGTTCGCGATGTGGATCTAACCATATCGTGTCATAAAGTGCCCACAACAATATGACAGACTACAGAAGCTAGTTCCGAGGCCAACCCTGAAGAAGAAGTAGGCAACTCTAGAGGGGGGGTGAATAGAGTTTATGATAATAATAGCCAATTTAAATATTAAACTCTTTCACCAACAGTAAATAATCAGAGTAAATGCGGAAATTATAAAGAGCAAGAAAGCATACGCAAACACAGCCGATTTTAACCTAGTTTCCCTCATGGAGGACTAGTCCAGGCCTGAGAACTCTAGCTTACGATTAAATCCACTATTTGTGAAATAGTAGTTATACCCCATGCCTTTTCTTATAGAGATCGCAGTGGCGATGCTTGGACTTTTTCAAGCGACTTTCTTAACTCTTGCACAAACTCCTAACTGAAGAGCACTGAGCACTTTGAGGCTTAGGGAGCTTGTGGCTAGTAGATGAGAAGGTTAAGGCTTGTACAAGGCTTTAGAGAGAAGAGAATAGAAGATTGGATGATTGAAAATGAGAGAATTTAAGGCCTATTTATACTAGTTGGGATAAACAGAATTCGGCCAGAATTTTGTGTCAAGAATTCAATTTTTTGGCCGTTGGACAACTAGCATACAAAAAACCCTAAAAATTAGGGTCCTGTAATTTAGGGGACAGAGTTCGGCCCGAACTCTGTTTGGAGGCAGAGTTTGGCCCGAACTCTGTCTCCAGGAGACAGAATTGCTCAAATGGGCTGTGTGGGCTAGTTTGGTTTGGTGGAGCGTTTGGTTTGTGGTTTGGAGATAGGTATAGGCCCAAACTACTCAGTGCGACTCAGTTTACATTTATCTAGACTCAATAAAAGTAAAAATATAGACTCAAAAACTGAGTATGCTGTAGGATAGAGCCGACATCCGTCTTGCACTAAGTTCTATCTTGATGTGTCATATTAAATTATGACAAGTATCATATTATCAATTTTATCAATATTTGGTTGACTGTAATTTTGTGTCAATAATCTCCCCCATATTGATAATTGACAAAATGATATTTGTATATTCAATGTTCATACCTGGACACATGTATAAAAGCAATAGCTCCTCCGTAATCCGTACATAGAAGCAATAGCTAGCAATAGCTCCCCCGTAAACATTGCTTCTTTGTAATCCAATGTTCCTTTGTCCTGATAAACACAATCTTTTCCAAAGATAGCGCAATGTTACTTTGTCCTGATAAACACAATCTTTTCCAAAACATAGATAGCACAGATAGACAATATGATATGAATATCAAATATCAAATAATTCTCCCCTTTTTGTCATTTATCAAACACAAACAACCAGAAAATTTGGAAATGAAAGTAACTGGCAAGCACACCAAAGTAATAATAAACTACATAAAGTGTCTCAAGAGTCACGGAACATAGAGTGAACTAATACAATAAAAAGCAACTACATAAAATAGAAATCCATAGTGCATAAAAAAACTGAACATAAGATCCTCAGCAGCAGCAGCAGCAGGTAGGAGACCACATCCATCATGGAGCTCGAAATGGTCCAGCGCTGTCAGATGGATCAGTATTCGAACGACGAGAATCCACAAAAGTCGCATCCGGATCCAGATAGCGTATAACCTAAGGGTCATCGATACGGTATTCGTCGCGAGCAGGATCCCGCTCCACAGGAATAGACATAGAAGGATGCCGAGACATACTGTATCGGATGTCATACAGTAAATTGCTGATGGTACTCATCTGCAGGGTGGTACGATAGTCGAGCTGGGTCTAGCGATCATTCTCTAACATGAACCGATCGTGAAGCATAGTCTGAATTGACTCAAGAGTAGCATGAGGAGAGGGCGCAGGCTGCCCAAGAACAGGTGCGTCATCCTGAGCATCAGAGTGCTCGGACTCAGCAGGAGAACTGACAGCTGCCTGAAACTGCCGTGCCTTAGATAGGAAGGCAGGGGCTGGAAGGAATTGGCTCTCATCAAGAGGGACATGAAAAGCACGAAAAACCATAGGAAGATAGAGAGCATAAACCAAAGATCGTGGCCTCTTCCTAGCATTGATCATCCAGTCCATCATGGTACATGGAAGATTGAACGGGACGTGGAAGTGTAGGTGATATAAAGCAAAAATCTCAAAATACGAAACCTCATCAGTCGATCCTGCTTTGGGTAGGATCATGGAAAAGACAATGTGATGAACCTCGTAGAAGTAGGGGTATACAAATTTTGCCAGAAGCTTGCGTGAACGTGTGTTTGGGGGTACACAAATCGTCCTTGAAGCTTTCAAGGGAAGACCCATCGGAGAATTGAAACTTGCGAGCATCGACAAGTTTCTCCCATGAGTTGGGCTCCTGAATTTCAAGATATTCCACAAGATCAAAGTCATCAAATGATATATCAATTCCAGCAACATGAGAATATAAACGTGAATCATCAAAAGTAAGATTGCAATAAAACATTAGAATTGCATTCAAATAGATAAGTGAATTAGTAGTAACTAGTTCATCAAGACACAAATCATGAAATAAGGAGTCATAACGAAAAAATATGGTGAAGTTTATAGGATGGCCCGTACACACGGGACGTGATCGAAAATCATTGAACCATTCGTTTGAGGCTTCCAATGATACAAATATTCGATCATCAAACGTGTTGGGGTCAATAGAACGAGGTGGATTGAACAAAGGGTGAATAGGTTGATCATCACAAGGAGGAGGATTCGAAGATGAAGCACCCTCGGTTCAAAGCCTCTTTCCTCTATTAAACAACCTAGCTGCCATGAGTAAGGAAGTAAAATATGAAATTAAGTTGGAGAGAAAAGAGAAATTATACCTCAAAAAGATAATGGAGGATGGAAGAGAATGATGCAAGAAGGCTTCTCTTTGAATTTGGAGAAGAAATCCTCACAAGAAGAAGAAACCTAGGGTTAGGGTTTGAAGAGGAAGGGTTTGGAGGAGTTTTGGAGGAGGCAATGGAGGAGAGAAAGAGAGGGAGAACCCAATTTTAAGAAGAGGGGTTCGAATGGTCGAATGCAATCTAGACCGTTGGATTAAACACAGATCAGCGGCTGAGCCCAACTGCTGTTCTGGAATGAACAGACCGAATTCGGCCCGAACTCTGTGTTAGGCAGAGTGAGGCCCGAATTCTGTGTTCTGGGGCCAGAACAGAAACCAAGCTGAAATGAAGTTGAAAACAATACTCAGTTGAAAAGAATTAAAGGATAGACATGAAATAGTGGAAGTACAAGTAGAGGATTTCAAAAATCTGAATCAAATGAAAAATTAAAGTTCAAAAATTTGAATTTAGCAAGTTTATAAATAGAAGTAAACCATGTAATAAACAAGGAGTTATGACACAATTCAGTATGGTGAAACTACCATGGGTTAGCTGCAGGGGCCGGATCCCAGCTAGCGGTAGTCCGAAGACTAGTACACCGTGTCGCTTAGGCTTTTACGCCTTGTTGTCAGAAGGATCCTTTCGGCTTGGACCCATAACAAAATCATCATAAGGAACCATGACATAATCGATATTTATGCATGTCACTTTAATGAATAAATGCTTCATCCAAATTCCTAGTTTACGACAGAGAAAGTTGAAACGTTCTTCGGATAGTGGTTTAGTAAAAAAATCTGCCAACTGATGATCAGTGTCAATAAATTCTAAGTTTATAGAACCATTCTGCTGGTGATCACGCAAAAAGTGGTGACAAATTTTAATATGTTTCGTGCGTGAGTGACATATAGGGTTCTTAGTAATGTTGATGGCACTAGTGTTATCACAGAATATAGGAATGTGCATAAAGGATAGGTTGTAGTCTGCAAGGGTTTGCTTCATCCACAGAATTTGTGCATAATAACGACCAGCTGTGATATATTCAGCTTCTGTTGTGGATAGTGCGACAGAATTCTGCTTCTTGATAAACTAAGAGACTAGAGCCTTGCCTAATAAATGATACGTGCCGCTTGTACTTTTACGGTCGACTTTGCATACTGCAAAATCAACATCCGAATAACTGATAAGGTCAAAGAATGTAGATTTGGGATACCATAAGCCTACTGTAACAGTACCCTTAAGGTATCGAAAGATATGCTTAACGGCGGACATGTGTGATTCCTTAGGATTAGCTTGATAGCGAGCACACAGACAAACACTGAACATGATATCGGGACGACTAGCAGTTAAATAAAGTAAACTACCAATCATACCTTGATACTTACGTTGGTCAACAGGTTTATCGCTTTCATCAGGTTTCAGCTTGGTCATAGTAGCCATAGGGGTGCTGATTGGTTTAACGTTGTCAAGATCAAACTTCTTCAGCATATCCTTTGTGTATTTTGACTGGCTGATGAAAGTTCCTTGCGAAGTTTGTTTGACTTGTAATCCAAGGAAGTATATGAGCTCCCCCATCATGCTCATCTCAAATTCGTTCTGCATACACTTAGTGAAATCTTGGCAAAGATTTTCATTTGTAGAACCGAATATGATATCATCTACATAAATTTGTACTAAAAGAATAGTGTTTTGAAAACTTTTGATAAACAGTGTAGTATCAAATTTCCCTTTTGAAAAACCTTTATCTAGCAAGAAATTGCTTAGGCGTTCATACCAAGCTCTGGAGGCTTGTTTGAAGCCATATAGCGCTTTCTTGAGTTTAAAAATATGGTCGAGAAATTTATGATTTTTAAAACCAGGGGGTTGTTTTACAAAAACTTCCTCCTTAATAAATCCATTCAGAAAAGCACTTTTGACATCCATTTGGAAAAGTTTAAAATTCTGAAAGTTTGCGAAGGAACAAAGCATCCGAATGGATTCAAGTCTTGCAACAGGAGCATACGTCTCATCGTAGTCGATACCTTTCTCTTGGTTGTATCCTTGAGCTACTAGACGAGCTTTGTTGTGAGTGACTGAACCATCTTCATTTACTTTGTTACGAAAAACCCATTTAGTACCAATGATCGAATGGTTAGCTGGTTTAGGAACAAGTTCCCAAACCTGGCTTCTTTCGAACTGGTTGAGTTCTTCTTGCATAGCTGAAATCCAAAACTCATCATTGAAAGCTTCTAAAACAGTTTTAGGCTCAATTTGTGAAATGAAGGCAGTGCTAGCAATGGAGTCTCTTAATAATGATCGAGTACTAACTCCGTGTGATACCTCACCTATTACCAAGTTTTTTGGATGTGACGGCTTGAATGCGAATTTCTTCGGCAAGCCTTCCAGAGAGTTGGTTACAGGGGTGGTATTCATCGGCGTAGAAGTTGATGGCTCAACATCATCGTCAGGAGTAGCTGCTACACTATTGTCTTCATCAAAAGTCACATTAGTAGACTCTTCTACAATTAATGAGCATTTGTTGAAGACTCTATATCCCTTGCTCTTGGCAGCATAGCCAAAAAAATACCATCGTCAGCTTTGGCATCAAATTTGCCTAAGTTGTCTTTGGTGTTAAGGATAAAACAACGACAACCGAACACTCTAAAATATGAAACATTTGGAGTTCTACCAAACCAAAGCTCATAGGATTTTTTCTTCGTAATAGGTCGAATAAGCACCCTATTTAAAATATGGCACGCTGTACTGACAGCTTCAGCTCAAAAATATTTTGGAAGTAAAAATTTATTCAACATGACTCTAGCCATATTGCCAAGAGTCCTATTCTTTCGCTCCACAACACCATTTTGTTGAGGAGTTCTAGGACAAGAAAGCTCATGATCAAAACCATTTGAGTCATAAAACTTTTCAAAATCAGCATTTTCAAATTCACCTCTATGATCACTTCGGATTCGAGTAATCGTGTAGCCTTTTTCGTTTTAAACCTTTTTAGCAAAAATTTTAAAAACAGAAATCGCATCGCTTTTGTTTGAAGGAAAGAAAATCCAAGTGAATCTAGAAAAATCATCTACTTTAACAAAAGTATAGAGTTTTCCACCAAGACTGGCTACTCTACTAGGACCAAATAAGTCCATGTGAAGTAATTGCTAGGGTCTAGTAGTACTTACAGTATTTATGGAATGATATGAAGACTTGGTTGCCTTATTCAGCTCACATTCGGCACATACCGTATCCTTTGTGAATGTGATGTCGGGCAAGCCTCTTACTAGCTTCTTTGTCAATAGCCTGGATATAGTATCCATATTGGCATGACCAAGACGCTGGTGCCACAACAATCTCTCATCCTTGTGGGCGTAGAGGCATCTTCCTGCACTGTTAGTATCTCTATATAGATAGAAAATGTAAATATTATCCTCTCTTATCCCTTCAAAAGAGATGTCTCCCGTTGACTTATCATAAATATCGTATTTATTTTGTCCAAAGTTAATATCATATCCATGATCAGCAAGGTGACTTATGCTGAGCAAGTTATGCTTTAACTCGGACACTAGGTAGACATCCTTTATTACAGGAGAAGGAGGATTACCAATAGTACCATTACCTATAATGTAGCCCTTTAAGTTGTTACCGAAGGATACGTACCCTTCTCTCTTCATCGATAGTGATGCGAAAAGATTTTCGTCTCCCGTCATATGTCGTGAGCATCTACTATCGAGAATCCACTTGCTTTTAGTTGAGGGAGGATGGTCCACCTACATGACGAGTAGATGTGACCTTTAGTACCCAAGTTCTTGTGGGTCCCGAAATGTTAGTCTTCGGTACCCATGCATATAGATTGATATCCACTAATTTTCTAATTCTATACTGTGGTGAGATATGACCATGTAATCCACAGTATGTGCAAGTAGCATGTCTATTAGTGTTGGGAGCATGTTGATGGTGATGTCTATATGCAACATGGTGATAGTTGTGTGGAACCGTAGGATAGTGACTATATGTAGTAGCAGGATGATTATTATATCTACGTGTAGCATGGTGATAGTTAGCAGGATATTGACTATGGTTATGTCTATGTTTTGTATGGTGATGGTTAGCAGAATAGTGACTATGTGCAACAACAGAGTGATAGTTATGAGAATAATATCTATGAGCATGTGGTTTATGTGCTGCATGAGAGTACGTATACATGTAAGCATGTTTACGTGCTACATGTGGGTGACGTGTTTTACTATTTTAAGTAGTCTTGTATTTTGTGTATGTCTTTTGTGATTGGGTTTGAGGTTGAGCAACCTATTTTCCCAATCTAATCTCTAATTTTTTAGAGACAACATGTAGTTCATTACACTTAACATTTAAACCATCAATTTTAGCAATAGAGATCTTGTGTCTATTCTTTTCTTCAGCAATCTCAGTGTTGAGTGCTGTGATCTCACGTATTTGCTTTTCAATAAGTGCTTCGGCATCATGTAGGCTTAACTTAAGCTTTGACACCTCATTAGTGACTTCCGTGGGTGGAGTGTCTCTAACATTATCAAGCAAGAAAGAAAGTTTTTGAATCTCTATTTCATAGCTTTTGGTCTTCTCCTTGGCATGCTTATATTTACTAATGACTTTCTTGTGGTCATTTAGTAAATTATTAAATGCATCGTCAAGTTCATCAAAAGTAAAGTTATTGAGAGTTTCGCTAGTTATCTTGTCGAATGTTGCCATTAGGCAGATATTAGCAGTGTCTTGAGGAGAGTCCTTTTCTTCCTCGGAATCACTTGCTTCGCTTTCATGCTAAATGCTAGTGTTGGCATATTTTCTTGAAGAGGACTTCTTGTAAGGCTTCTCGTATCGGTTGCCTTTCTTTGCGAATGGACAGTCTTTTCTGACGTATCCAGTCTTCTTGCAGCCGTAGCATGTTGGTTCTACCTCGTCATCTTCTTGTTGTTCCTTCTTTCTTCGATTGAAAAGAAGGAACTTCTTGAAGTTGTGGACTAGAAGAGCTTGATCATCACCTTCAGAATTATCATCATTAGTCTCTTCAGGATCAGCCCTTCCACGATGAGCTTTTAGGGCAATCTCTTTTGCCTTTGGAGCAGGTTCTTCGAAGTCTTTGAGGTCAAGCTCGTGGGTCATCAGCTTTCCCATCAAGGTCTCCATAGACATTGTGGTGAGATCATTGCCTTCTATGATAGATGTTACGTTAGGGTTCCAAATCTTCGGTAGCCCGCTAAGTAACTTGCGGATCTTCTCATGATTTGTATATTATTTTCCAAGAGATGACAAAGGGTTGATGACGTCAAGGAATCTTGTAAACATTTGTGTGATCATCTAATTAGGCTTCATCTTGAACGCCTCATATTCTTGGGTTCTTCCTTCATGCGTTACTTCTAGAAGTTTCCATACTTCGTGCGAGGTGGTGCATGTCGAGACCCTGTTAAACTCATTCCTATCTATTGCACAAAAATAAAGCATTAGTAGCTCTAGTGTCTAGACTCGCCTGTTTCTTTTCCTCGTCAGAATATTTGTGGTTGGGTTTCTCAACGAGATCACCATTGACAACTATCCTGGCGGGCTTTTTGTAACCATCGGTGACAATGGTCCACAGGTCGAAGTCTAGAGACTTGAGATAGAAACTCATCCTTATTTTCTAATAGGTGTAGTTTGCTCCATCAAATAGGGCTGGCCTATGAGTGGACTGTCCTTCACCATGATTGGAAAACATAGGGATATTAAGTGTATGATATAGTGTGAACATAGGGCATGGGTGTATTGGTATAGTGACTATAGGATGGGTATTGTCTTAGTAGACTATTAGACATAGACATGTCTTGTGGTTGTGTTATAGGCATGTTTAGACAGGGTATGCCTAGGGGAACCTAGAGTAGACTTGTTATAACTTAGAATAACTTGCTAGACCTATATTAGACTAGTTTGACCTAGATTAGACTTGGTTGACGTAGTTTGACTCTAGGGTTGACCAGAGTTGACCAAGAGTTGACTTTGGTCTAGATTGACCTAGTTTCATGTAGAATCCATTAATTTGCATTGTATTATCATTCTGGACTTGTTGTGACTTGTGCTGTTCTAATAGGAGCCAGACACCACTCCTCGGACAGTACTTTCATCTCGAACTTTCAGATAGCAGGCGAGTACATTCTCTGATCTTTTCATACCTGTCTGGATATATTCATGCTCTAGATTATTCTACATGATGCTGACACGTATCTTCACGGATTAGTACTATATGGATTCCTTCCTGAGATGTTATCCCTCTACGGGTGCATCGGGTATTTCATGTTCATGTACTTTATCATGTGCATCAGGTACTCCTTGTACCCGTACTAGTTCATGTTTTTACATGTTCTCATGTGCTTTCACGTGCCTCATGTACTACTCATTACATGAGTTCACGTACCTTAGTTGTATTCATGTGCTTATGACATAACTTGAACGGATTCTTGTGTATTGATTGGGGCGGGGTGAGTAGAATTGGTTATGTGAACACTATCCCAAGTAGCTGTATAAATGTGCCTCCTTATTTGTATTCATGTGCCCCTAAGCCATTTACATAACCATATTGTACTCTAAATCACGTAGTCACTTACAGTCTTTACTATCATGTATCTATTTCCAGTTACAAATATCACCTATTTTACTTGTACTTCCATTCAGCACTTCCTGTATTTTACTCTATTGCAATGATTTATACTCCTAACCTGATATGAAATGTTGAAAGATATGTGCTCGTTCCCGTTCTGACTGGACCTGTTGAAATATTACAGAGGATGAGGCTGAGGCGTTCTGCCCTACTTACTACGGTGCCACACTAGATGAGTGCCCAGATTTGGACCAGCAGCGGGATCTATTAGCTGTAGACGACACTCCATTAGTTTAGGATTGTCTTACTTTTTGGGATTATTGTACTAGACTTGAGATATTCTGAGATGTATTTATTTTTAGACACTTAGTTCTGGATTGTATCTCTGTGATTCTCTGTTCTGGATATTGTTATCTTTTATTATCTATCCATCTTACCTGTTCTACCTTAGCTGTGGTTGAGTTATATTTCTGTTATGTCACCCCCATTCGGGGAGTATAACTGTTATTACCTTCAATTGTTAGATGTTGTGACCTAGGACAGCGTTCTACCGCCGACACTGCGGCGTAGGCTGGACGTACCCACGTCTCGTGCCCTTACTCTAGGATGCGGGTCGTGACAGTTTCTCGACGAGATCACCATTGACAACTATCCTGGCGGGCTTTTTGTAACCATCGGTGACAATGGTCCACAGGTCGAAGTCTAGAGACTTGAGATAGAAACTCATCCTTGTTTTCCAATAGGTGTAGTTTGCTTCATCAAATAGGGCTGGCCTATGAGTGGACTGTCCTTCACCATGATTGGAAAACATATGTTGTGTGGTTGCCATGGATCAGCTCTAGGATGTTAGTCCTTGTTGAGAGAACAGAGCTCGGATACCAATTGAAGAAGAAGTAGGCAACTCTAGAGGCGGGTGAATATAGTTTATGATAATAATAGCCAATTTAAAAATTAAACTCTTTAACCAACAATAAATAATCAGAGTAAATACGAAAATTATAAAGAGCAAGAAAGCATATGCAAATACAGCCGATTTTAACCTGGTTTCCCTCGTGGAGGACTATTCCAAGCCCAAGAACTCTAGCTCAGGATTAAATCTACTATTTGTGAAATAGCAGTTACACCCCGTGCCTTTTCTTCAGAAGTGCACATCAACTTCTTACAGAGATCGCAGTGGCGATACTTGGACTTTTCTAAGCGACTTTCTTAACTCTTGCACAAACTCCTAACTGAAGAGCACTGAGCACTTTGAGGCTTAGGGAGCTTGTGGCTAGTAGATGAGAAGGTTAAGGCTTGTATAAGGCTTTAGAGAGAAGAGAAGATTGGATGATTGAAAATGAGAGAATTCAAGGCCTATTTATACTAGTTAGGATAAGAAGAATTCGGCCAGAATTCTGTGTCAAGAATTCAAATATTTGGCCGTTGGACAACTAGCATACATCAAACCCTAAAAATTAGGGTCCTGTAATTTAGGGGACAGAGTTCGGCCCGAACTCTATGTGGAGGCAGAGTTCAGCCCGAACTCTGTCTCCAGGAGACAGAATTGCTCAAATGGACTATGTGGGCTAGTTTGGTTTGGTAGAGCTTTTGCTTTGTGGTTTGGAGATATGTATAGGCCCAAACTACTCAGTGCGACTTAGTTTACATTTATCTAGACTCAATAAAAGTAAAAAAAATATAGACTCAAAAACTGAGTACGCTGTAGGATAGAGCCGACGTCCGTCTTGTACTAAGTTCTGTCTTGATGTGTCATATTGAATTATGACAAGTATCATGTTGTCAATTTTATCAATATTTGGTTGACTGTGATTTTGTGTCAACAAGCTCTACCAGGATTGAGACCACATGTTCTGGCGATTGCAGTTCCACAACCACCAACACCAGAAGGACCCCAGAGAGGACCCTATTTACCACCACCGGAGTTCCAGTTTGAAAGAGCTAGACAACAGGCTGGAGGACAGAAAATTAACCAGGCTTATGTTATGACACCAGCTGAGGAGGAACCCAAGGGAGTGACGGTTACAGGTACTATCTTAGTAGCATCTATACCCGCCACTGTACTATTTGATTCGGGAGCCACTTTGTCTTTCATATTTATTAATTTTGAAGCAATGCATAGAGTAGCTACCTTAACATTGCCTAAGAGTTGGAAGATTCTTACGGAGGGAGGTATTCTGCCGACCACTAGTACTTATGGAACTTGTTCTATAGTAGTGTGTGGAAGAGACAAGAGAGCACAATTTTTGGTATTTCTAATACCGAATTTTGATGTCATGTTGGCAATACACTGGTTGACCCAGTACCATGTCGTATTAGATTGCCATAGTGGGAGTGTTATCTTCAAACCCCAGACCATTCGGAGTTTGAATTTATGCAATGGACTATTGAGAAGGGAGTAGGCTTAGCAATTAAAGCTTTTATGTCCATTGAGGTAGCATTATCGTCGCCTATTGTTGAGGAGTTCATGGATGTATTTTCAGAGGACTTGCCCGGTCTACCACCTGACAGACAAGTGGAGTTTCGTATTGAATTAGTGCCAGGAGCAGCACCGATTTCTTCTAATGTGAACCAGTTAGCGAAGAAGGAGTTGGACGAGGTGAAGCTGCAGTTAGAAGAGTTGTAGACCAAGGGTTTCATTCGACCAAGTGCATTACCTTGGGTGTTCTAGTGTTATTTATGCCAAAGAAGGACGGGTTAGTGCCACGACCCGCACCCGGATATACGGGTACGAATACGTGGGCCACGCCCAGCCTACGCCGCAGTATCGACGGTAGAGCGCTGTTAAGTACACTAAACTAACTACAATATCTAATGATCCATAACTAAAAATGTACTCATGTCACATCACGAAAACTAAGGAAGATAAGACAAGAAATAATAACAATATCACTAGAACAACTAGAATCTATAATGATCATGAGTCAGGAAAAATAAAGAAGGAACAACAAGACTAACTAAGGATAACTACCAGGCAACTCACATAGAAGAATAGTGAGATCCACCGCAGCTAGCAACATCATGAAGTCCAATACTGAAGGCACACTACTCCTAAAATTTGTCAACATATCCGGTCAGGATGGAACGAGTACATATATCTCATAACAGATCTCAAGATAGAATAAAAGCTATAAGACTGTAAATAGAGCATATACAATAAAAATCATGGAGTGTACATATATGTATCATGGCATGGTAAGCTGTAGAGCTAGAGCTAGAATAAGAAAGTAGAACTGAATCATGGTATGTACACAAATTAAGGTAAGCCATATATCTAATGTGTGTGAGTAGCAGTTTCAACTTGTGATCGGCTTGGGTTCATGTCAAGAACTGGCCTGGCAAGTCATATGTGTGGTATATGACTCACACTGTTCGGGAATGCGGGATGGATCTGATCACAGGCATACGCTACTACTCCCCCGACCCCAACTGGTAGAATGGATCCAAACAGGACACGTCACTGCACGGGATTCTAATGAGAAGGGAGCAAGTCTTCTCGAGAATCAGTGACCATATATTGTGCAAGAGCTACAAGGGAGCTTGCATAATACATCCCAACCTAAGAAGGAGAAACATCTCTCGTCGGGATCCAGGAATACCAATCCGTGAGAACCATGTGTCAGGAATAAGCATATCTACACTAAGTACATGAATCATAACAGTTATCATAAATTGGAAAAAAGTTATCAGAGAATGTACTCGCTTGAGATCTGGTGGAATATGTCAACTGAGTCCAAGAACAGTGCCTCGAGGACCTATGGATGGAATATTGTATCAATATAAGGGTTTGGAAGTAAAATCAGGTCATACTAAGTCAAACTAGGTCAAGATAAGTCAAAGCAATCAAACTATGTCAATCTAAGTCAATGGTCGACTTATAGTTGACTTCTGGTCAACTGGTCAACTCTGGTCAACCGTAGGTCAACTCGGGTCAAACTTGACTAATGTTGACTAACAGTTGACTTTGGGTCAACTGGTCAACTTCGGTCAAGTTCTGGTCAATCTTAGGCTACGGTTGACTTCCGGTTGACTTTTGGCCAAAATAGTCAACTGTGGTCAACCAAGGTCAAAACTAGTCTAACTTAGGTCAAATATTGACTCTACTTCGATGTTCAGTCAAAGTAGTCAACCATGGTCAAACTGGGTCAAAGCTAGTCTCTACAAACATATACATGGTCAACACATTCAATTTCGGTGGTTGTGAAATCACTGGAATCGATGGATCTCAAATACCACTAAAGGAGAAAGATTATAATAATAGGGTAAAAACCTACAGATGTTGTCGGATGATAAAATAAATATCACCAACGTGTCCAGAATGGTCAAAACAGCTAGGATAGCCTGTTCAAAAGTCCAATTTGGACACAGGGGCAAAAAGATAATTTGGGGCCAAAATGGTGTCCGCCGTTGGACACACTTTGCACCAAAAAATGTGCCAAAATAAAAGTACACAAAAGCTAACAAATTATATGTCCACGAATCCAGAATGACGATACGAACCCAACGGTATATCCAGAATTGGATTCCGTTGACCCGATCTCAAATTGGTCCGTTGATCGGGACATTAAAATCTGATTAGCACGGAAAAGCGTGTCGAAGCCAATGTCCTCAAAACTCAGCAAATTATATGTCAACAAGTCCAGAATGACGATACGAAATCAACGGTATATCCGGAATTGGATTCCGATGAGCCGAATTCAAAATGACACGTTGACCCGGATATTGGTATCCGACTTGCACCGAAATGCGTGCCGGAACCAATGTCCACTAAAACCTAGCAAATTATATGTCAACGAGTCCAGAATGACGATACGAACTCAACGGTATATCCGGAATTGGATTCCGATGAGCCGATCTCAAAATGACCCGTTGACTCAGAAAGTGGGACCCGCTTTGCACCGAAATACGTGCCAGGGCCCACGTTCTCCAAATCTAACAAAATTTATATGGAAACATGCCAGAACGATGCCACGAGTCTACTGGTGGTGTCAGAAATTGAATCCGGAGTCCCGGGTTCAAAAATGAAATTTTACAAGTGCAACACTAAGAATTCGAACGGCCAACTTTGGCGTCGAATTCGACCGACCTAACAAGCTCAAACTGAAATGAATCTAAAGGGGGAAAGAAGAGGGTTATACCAGCTGTGCACCGGAACTGGTAGAGCGCAAAACGGAGCTGATACGGCGAAGATACGAACCCGCGAAGTTGGCGTCGCAAAACTGTCCAAAAACAGTACAAATTAAAACGTCAACTTGGTGGCCAGTTTTGATGTATCAAACGACGAAATTAACGGGTGAAATTTGACAGAGTTGAAGATGGATATACCGAGATTACGACGGAGCAAAAAGTTTGGCGATCCAACGGTCGGATCTCCCAAAAAACACGCGCGAAGTCGCTGTACAAAATGCACCGCGCGCGTCGACGGAATCCCGGGAAAAATGTGCGAATCGCCTCGACGGCGCGTCCCGGAGGACGGTGGCCGCCTTAGGGTGGTACGCAGGGGTGCTCCCAGCCTGGGGCCACGCAGGAGGGGTGCCACGGCCGGCCTGGCCGGCGACGGCGGTGGTCGAAGTGGCGCGCGGAGGTGAGGTGGCGCGGTGGTGAGGAGTTGTGGAGGTGGTGGTAGTGTGTTCTTCTTTGAAGAAGAAGAAGAAGACTAAGAAGAAGGAGTGTGAGAAGGAGAGAGAGATGATGATGATAATGTAAAGAAAATAAGAGGGAGGGCTATACCAGTACGGGAGAGGGGTGAGGTGGTGTGGTGTGTTTGTTTGTTGGGAGAGAGAGAGAAAGAAATGTGTATGTGTAGTTTTTAAAAAAGAGAGAGAGAGAGTGAATGAGAGATATTATGTGGGGAAGAGAGAGAAAGAGAAGTAGTGAGGGGGATGTGTGTTCGGCCACATGGGTGATGTGGTCGGCTGTGAGGTGGAGGGGTTGGGGTTGTGTGTGTTTGTTATAGGAAAGAGAGTGAGAGAGTTAATTTATAATACATATATATATATATATATATATATATATATATATATATATATATATATATATATATATATATATATATATATATATATATATATGTATGTATATATATATAAGAGAAGAAAATGAGATATTTATATATATAGAGATATTTGTATAAAGAGGATATTTTAGAGTAGGGAAAAGTTAGTGTATGGATATTAATGAAGGGGTAACAAGGAGCTTGGACTGGGTTTGGTTGAGCCGGGTCGGTTAAAATCGGACATGGTGAAATATTTGAATGAAAAATAGGTATTTATGATCATGGGTAAATAAGTAGCATGTGGGGGCTCAAATAAATGGGACACAAGTGGCAGGCGGGTAGTAGGCTTCGTGTGGGCCATGTCTATATTTGGGGTCGACTAGGTTGGGTCGATGTCGGGTCCCGAAATTAAATTAGAATTTAAATCAGGTTTTACGGCAGATAATTAATTGGCCTAAATTGAACCGAAAGTTGTGCGAAAGAAATGGAGCACAAGAGGGTGTGTCTGAGTGGGACACGAAGGTCATGGGTGAAGAGCGTCTCGAGTAGATCAGGCATGACAAGTTGGTTTCAAGAAAATGACTAGTCTGGTACTCCTAAATTAAAAGTCATGGTAACGCGCATATGATGATCAAGGAAAAGAGTGGAAGTTCAATTAATAATTAAATGGTCTAATATTGATCCGAACTTGCGCGAAGTAAAAAGAGCACAAGGGAACGAGTTCAAGTGGGACAGGATATATCAAAATGAAGATAATCTCATCTACTACAAACTCCAAGAAGGAAGTTTCCAGAGACTGGCATCCCTGATGCTCTAGAATTCTAAGTCACGGTAAAGAGCTTTAATGATCAAAAATTAATTATATAGAGATAAATTATTGAAAATAATTCATTAGAAAATTCAAAAAATAATTCGGGAAATTCAGGGGGCTTACATCCTACCCACCTTATAGAAATTTCGTCCTCGAAATTAAGGTTGTAGTAGGGGTAAAACAAGATATAAAGTTTTTAGGCAAAAACTTAGGCACGATCATAGAATGACAAGTTGCACGATTAAGAAAATTGATTTACAATTATTCAAGCACGATGAGGGATTTGGCACGATAGAATCATGATACGAACAAAATCATATGTGCATGATTTCAGAAATAAGCGAAGTCATTGGGACACAATTTTAGAGACGATTAAGAGAATCAAAGGTATAATTGAAGCTCAAGTACGGGGTGATCTGTAGGACTTAGGTTGATGGAAATCAACCTGAAAGTCACACATGCTCGATCAAGATGAAAAGCTAACCATGACCAAAACAAGGTTTAGCATAGTTGAGATAAAATTTCAGACACATACAAAATCGAAGTCAAGGTCTTATAGGCCCGATCAAGATTAAGGAGGATGATTAATAAAATCATGAAATATGATCCAAGTTCGAACGCGATTGAAATCGAAAATAGTCTAAGTTCACTTGGCACGAATTGAGGGTTTAGATTATCAAGATCATGAAAATCAAACTTAGATAGTCATGATCTAAAACAGGGCTAAGAGAAGCAAATGGAGAGAAAAATTTGAGAATAGCACGATTGAGAGATAGATTTGATAGAAATCGGATTATAGGTCACATAAGCACGATCAAGATCCAAGTTCAGTTATGAAAGACGATAAAATCATGAATTCGAAATCAAAGTCCTAAAAGCACTATTAGGAAGGAACCCAAGTCACAAAGGAATTTAAAGTCATCTAGAGTCTAGTCAGCAATCAAGACTCTTTGGCACGATAAACAAGACGACCAAAATTGATTGGTCATGGACAGAAGGAAATCAAAATTTATAGTATCAAATTTTAAGAAACAGTTGAGATATAAACATTTCAAAATTTCCAGAGTTTTCAAATGTAGATGTCAGATGTAGATATGAGTTAGGTGATTGGTGAGATCAAGACATAGCTAAACAAGTCAAAGGAAATGATGGCAAGATGAGGAAATCATCATGCGATGGAAGAGAAAATAATGATAAACAAGAAATAATGGTAGGAATTATCTTGCTCAATTGGTAAAAGAAGTAAATCAACTTAAGATATGACCTGATAACCATACACGTCTATCCAAAATCATGTTGCCAGAATTTACGCCACGCCAGTAAACATAGCTACAATAAACGATAGAGTCCATAACCAATGTATACACCCTATAATCATGTCATCTAGATTTCTTACCACGCCAACCGGTATGGCTGCAAGAGAATCTAAATTCCATAACTAGGATAGTATATCCAAAATCAGGCTCCATGTCCCTGTCAGGCTAGCTAATATGACTGCGATAAATTCTAAACTCCATAAGTAAAGTAGACACTTACCGTTCTCATTGTCCTCGTCCAAAATATGTTTATCAGGATATCTTAACTCAATTCTTAAAAGAACCATCCAAAACAAAATCAAAGGTCAACAACGAATATTAAGATTTAAAATTCAACAACAAGTCAAGGGTAAGTTAATAGAAACAACGGAAACAACTTCCGAGATAAGGTTCAGAGGAAAATCTCGGGGAAAGTCCCGAGGGTACTACCTAGGTCAAGATAGAAAATGGTGGAATATAATCTAAAACAAACCTCGACCATGATACGAGGTTGGTAAATTATATTCACATCTCAACCTAGAAGATACAAGTCCAACTTATAACTTCCCTCTGGGGTCCACAAACTCATCCGAAGAAAGAATAAAGTTTGATACAGACAGATATTTCAGAAATCAGGACGAATGAAAACAAGTGGAAAAAGATTTGAAAGCCTTCGAAATAAGATTCCCAGGGGTCATCCCTAGAATCTACCAAGAGTTCCTAATATGTGACGGAGTACCAAAATCCCAAAATATTCCATGACTCAACCTTAATCCTAGGGCAGGCTCGCAGTAGTACAGATAAGCTCAAGTACTACCATGACTTCGCATAATTTGCAAAGACTGACCTGCATGGGCCACCACTAAAAAATGTGTCACGACCTGCACCCTGATATACGGGTACGAATACGTGGGCCACTCCCAGCCTACGCCGCAGTATCGGCGGTAGAGCGCTGTTAAGTACACTAAATTAACTACAACATCTAATGATCCATAACTAGAAATGTACTCATGTCACATCACGAAAACTAAGGAAGATAAGACAAGAAATAATAACAATATCACTAGAACAACTAGAATCTATAATGATCAGGAGTCAGGAAAAATAAAGAAGGAACAACAAGACTAACTAAGGATAACTACCAGGCAACTCACATAGAAGAATAGTGAGATCCACCTCAGCTAGCAACATCATGAAGTCCAATACTGAGGGCACACTACTCCTAAAATTTGTCAACATATCCGGTCAGGATGGAACGAGTACATATATCTCATAACAGATCTCAAGATAGAATAAAAGCTATAAGACTGTAAATAGAGCATATACAATAAAAATTATGGAGTGTACATATATGTATCATAGCATGGTGAGCTGTAGAGCTAGAGCTAGAACAAGAAAGTAGAACTGAATCATGGTATGTACACAAATCAAGGTAAGCCATATATCCAATGTGTGTGAGTAGCAGTTTCAACTTGTGATCGGCTTGGGTTCATGTCAAGAACTGGCCTGGCAAGTTATATGTGCGGTATATGACTCACACTGTTCGGGAATACGGGATGGATCTGATCACAGGCATACGCTACTACTCCCCCTACCCCAACTGGTAGAATGGATCCAAACAGGACACGTCACTGCACGGGATTCTAATGAGAAGGGAGCAAGTCTTCTCTAGAATCAGTGACCATATATTGTGCAAGAGCTACAAGGGAGCTTGCACAATACATCCCAACCTAAGAAGGAGAAATATCTCTCGTCGGGATCCAGGAATACCAATCCGTGAGAACCATGTGTCAGGAATAAGCATATCTACACTAAGTACATGAATCATAACAGTTATCATAAATTGGAAAAAAGTTATCAGAGAATGTACTCGCCTGAGATCTGGTGGAATATGTCAACTGAGTCCAAGAACAGTGCCTCGAGGACCTATGGATGGAATACTGTATCAATATAAGGGTTTGGAAGTAAAATCAGGTCATACTAAGTTAAACTAGGTCAAGATAAGTCAAAGCAATCAAACTAGGTCAATCTAAGTCAATGGTCGACTTACAGTTGACTTCTGGTCAATTGGTTAACTCTGGTCAACCCTAGGTCAACTCGGGTCAAACTTGACTAATGTTGACTAACAGTTGACTTTGGATCAACTGGTCAACTTCGGTCAAGTTCTGGTCAATCTTAGGCTACGGTTGACTTCCGTTTGACTTTTGGCCAAAATAGTCAACTGTGGTCAACCAAGGTCAAAACTAGTCTAACCTAGGTCAAATGTTGACTCTACTTCGACGTTCAGTCAAAGTAGTCAACCATGGTCAAACTGGGTCAAAGCTAGTCTCTACAAACATCTACAGGGTCAACACATTCAATTTCGGTGGTTGTGAAATTATTGGAATCGATGGATCTCAAATACCACTAAAGGAGAAAGATTATAATAATAGGGTAAAAATCTACAGATGTTGTCGGATGATAAAATAAATATTACCAACGTGTCCAGAATGGTCAAATCAGTTAGGATAGCCTGTCCAAAAGTCCAATTTGGATACAGGGGCAAAAAGGTAATTTTGGGCCAAAATGGTGTCCACCATTGGACACACTTTGCACCGAAAAATATGCCAAAATAAAAGTGCACGAAAGCTAACAAATTATATGTCCACGAATCCGGAATGACGATACAAACCCAACAGTATATCCAGAATTGGATTCCGTTGACCCGATCTCAAATTGGTCCGTTGTCCGGGACATTGAAATCCGATTTGTACGGAAAAGCGTGTCGGAGCCAATGTCCTCAAAACTCAGCAAATTATATGTCAACAAGTCCAGAATGACGATACGAACTCAACGGTATATCCGGAATTAGATTCCGATGAGCCAAACTCAAAATGACACGTTGACCCGGATATTGGTATCCGACTTGCACCGAAATGCGTGTCGAAACCAATGTCCACTAAAACCTTGCAAATTATATGTCAACGAGTTCAGAATGACGATACGAACTCAACGGTATATCCGGAATTGGATTCCGATGAGCCGATCTCAAAATGACCCGTTGACCCAGATAGTGGGACCCGCTTTGCACCGAAATGCGTGCCAGGGCCCACGTTCTCCAAATCTAACAAACTTTTTATGAAAACAAGCCAGAACGATGCCACGAGTCTACTGGTGATGTCAAAAATTGAATCCGGAGTCCCGGGTTCAAAAATAAAATTTTACAAGTGCAACACTAAGAATTCGAACGGCCAACTTTGGCATCGAATTCGACCGACCTAACAAGCTCAAACTGAAATGAATCTAAAGGGGGCAGGAAGAGGGTTATACCAGCTGTGCACCGGAACTAGTAGCGCACAAAATGGAGCTGATACGGCGAAGATACGAACCCGCGAAGTTGGCAACGCAAAACTGTCCAAAAACAGTACAAATTAAAACGTCAACTTGGTGGCCGGTTTTGATGTATCAAACGACGAAATTAACGGGTAAAATTTGACAGAGGTGAAGGTGGATATACCGAGATTACGACGGAGCAAAAAGTTCGTCGATCCAACGGTCGGATCTTCCAGAAAACACGCGCGAAGTTGCTGTCCAAAATGTACCGCGCGCGTCGACGGAATCCCGGAAAAAATGCGCGAATTGCCTCGACGGCGCGTCCCGAAGGACGGTGGCCGCCTTGGGGTGGTACGCAGGGGTGCTCCCAGCCTGGGGCCACGCAGGGGGGGTGCCACGGCCGGCCTGGCCGACGGCGGCGGTGGCCGAAGCGGCGCACGGAGGTGAGATGGCACGGTGGTGATGAGTTATGGAGGTGGTGGTAGTGTGTTCTTCTTTGAAGAAGAAGAAGAAGTCTAAGAAGAAGGAGTGTGAGAAGGAGAGAGAGAGATGATGATGATGATGTAAAGAAAATAAGAGGAGGGCTGTACCGGTACGGGAGAGGGGTGAGGTGGTGTGGTGTGTTTGTTTGTTGGGAGAGAGAGAGAGAGAAAGAAATGTGTATGTGTAGTTTTTAAAAAAAGAGAGAGAGTGAATGAGAGATATTATGTGGGGAAGAGAGAGAAAGAGAAGTAGAGAGGGGGCTGTGTGTTCGGCCACATGGGTGATGTGGTCGGCTGTGAGGTGGAGGGGTTGGGGTTGTGTGTGTTTGTTATAGGAAAGAGAGTGAGAGAGTTAATTTATAATACATATATATATATATATATATATATATATATATATATATATATATATATATAAGAGAAGAAAATGAGATATTTATATATATAGAGATATTTGTATAAAGAGGATATTTTAGAGTAGGGAAAAATTAGTGTATGGATATTAATGAAGGGGTAACAAGGAGCTTGGACAGGGTTTGGTTGAGCCGGGTCGGTTAAAATCGGACATGGTGAAATATTTGAATGAAAAATAGGTATTTATGATCATGGATAAATAAGTAGCATGTGGGGGCTCAAATAAATGGGACACAAGTGGCAAGCGGGTAGTAGGCTTCGTGTGGGCCATGTCCATATTGGGGTCGACTAGGTTGGGTCAATGTTGGGTCCCAAAATTAAATTGGAATTTAAATCTGGTTTTACGGCAGATAAATAATTGGCCTAAATTGAACCGAAAGTTGTGCGAAGAAAATGGAGCACAAGAGGGTGTGTCTGAGTGGGATACGAAGGTCATGGGTGAAGAGCGTCTCGAGTAGATCAGGCATGACAAGTTGGTTTCGAGAAAATGACTAGTCTGGTGCTCCTAAATTAAAAGTCATGGTAACGCGCATATGATGATCAAGGAAAAGAGTGAGAATTCAATTAATAATTAAATGGTCTAATATTGATCCGAACTTGCGCGAAGTAAAAAGAGCACAAGGGAACGAGTTCAAGTGGGACAGGATATATCAAAATGAAGATAATCTCGTCTACTACAAACTCCAAGAAGGAAGTTTCCAGAGACTGGCATCCCTGATGCTCTAGAATTCCAAGTCCCGGTAAAGAGCATTAATGATCAAAAATTAATTATATAGAAATTAATTATTGAAAATAATTCATTAGAAAATTCGAAAAATAATTCGGGAAATTCAGGGGGCTTACAGTTAGTACGTATGTGCATTAACTACCAAGCACCGAACACATTTACGATCAAGAATAATTATTTATTGCCCCAGATTGATGACTTCTTCGACCAGTTGACTGGAGTGATGGTATGTTGGAAGAATGATTTTAGATCGAATATCACCAAGTTAAGGTGCACAATGAAGGGTATTCCAAACACAACATTCAGGACGCGTTATGGTCATTACAAGTTCTTATGATGCCTTTTGGATTGATGAATGTGCAACTATTGTTTATGAATTTGATGAATAGAGTGTTCCACCAATATTTAGATTAGTTCGTGGTTGTCTTTGTTGATAAAATTTTGGTATATTCGAAGAGCCGTGAGGAACACGAGCATCATTTGAGGATTGTTATGGAGATACTGAGGAGCGAGGGGATCTATGCTAAATTGAGCAAATGTGAGTTCTTCTTAGACCATATATCTTTTCTTGGACATGTTGTCTCGAGAGAAGACATTTCAGTTGATCCGACCAAGATATCTGCACTAGAGATGTGGCCTGTTCTGACCAACGCCTCTGAGGTTAGAACTTGACTTGGACTTGTCGGGTATTACTAGAGGTTTGTCGAGAATTTTACGAGGATTGTGGAACCGATGACTCGGTTGACCCGTAAGGAGAAGTAAATCGTGTGGATTGAGGAGTGTCAGGCGACATTTGATGAGTTGAAGAAGTGTCTGACCCCTGCACGTATCTTGACAATACCATCTGGACCAGGAGGGTTCATGATCTACAACGACACATTCGAGAAGGGACTATGATGACTTTTGATGCAGCATGAGAAGGTTGTAGCTTATGCTTTAAGGCAATTGAGGACTCATGAGAAGAATTACCCTACTCATGACTTGGAGCTTGCCGCAGTGATCTTTGCTTTAAAGAATTTTAGACATTATTTATATAGGAAGCGAGTAGAGATCTTTACAGATCGCAAGATCTTGAAGTATGTCTACACACAGAAGTACTTGAATATGAGGCAGAGAAGGTGGTTGCAATTGATGAAGGACTTTGAGATTGATTTGCAACATCATCCAGGTAACGCAAATGTAGTAGCAGATGCTTTAATTAGGAGGCCTACGACATTTTTCTTGACGACTCAGTTGCATCTATTGGAGGATTTAAAGAGGTTGGGGATATAAGTTATATTGCCTGGAGTAGACGGCCAAATGTAGATTCTTCAGGTGTAGTCGTCATTAGTCGAGAGGATCAAGGCCGCATTATCGTCAAATGCGAGATTTCAGAGACTTCGACAGAGGACCGAGGCCGGTATGCAAACATGATTAATTATTCATGAGGATAGGACTTTGATGTGTGGATATCGCCTCTACGTTCCAAATGAAGAGCTTCAGCGGGTGTTTATGACAGAGGCACACAGTTCAGCATATTCCATTCATCCAGGAGGGACAAAGATATACAGGGAGTTGATGCAGTATTATTAGTGGCATGGGATAAAGAGAGAGAGGAAAAGAGAGAGCGATTTATAGCAAAGTGTTTGGTGTGTCAGCAAGTTAAGGCTGAACATCAGAGGTCATCATGGTTACTTCATCCACTACCCATTCCAGAGGAGAAATGTAAGCATATTACAATAGATTTTATGAATAGATTTTCGAGGAGCCCGAGTGGGAAAGATATAGTTTGGGTTACAGTTGACCGACTCATGAAGGCATTCCACTTTTTGTCTTTTAGAGTTGGCCAATCTACAGACGTATTAGTCGATATATACTTGAAGAAGATTGTACGGCTACATGGAGTGCAAGTTAGCATTGTATATGACAGAGACTAGATATTTTCTTCATATTTTTGGAGGAGTATGCAGGAGAACCTTGGTACGAGGTTGAAGTTCAGTACATCATGTCATCCACAGACGGATGGACAGTCGAAGCGTTCCATACAAACCTTGGAGGATATGTTGAGAGTGTGCATGTTTGACTTTGGAGGTTCATGGGAGGATCATCTTCATTTGGTTGAGTTTTCTAATAATAATAGTTATCAGGTGAATATTTAGATGGCTCTATTAGATGCTTTGTATGGGAGGAAGTATCGTTCTCCAGTATGTTGCAGTGATGTTGGTGAGGGATAGATATTGGGACCGGAGTTAGTAGTTCACACTGTAGATAAGATGAATCAAATTCAAGGACATTTGCAAGGAGACAAGATAGGCAGATAGTCATCGCCCACCACTGGAGTTTCAGCTAGGAGATCATATATTTCTGAGGAATTATCCTACGAGAGGGACCATCAGATTTGGAGGAAGGAGGAAGCTTAGTCCAAGGTATATGGGGTCGTTCGATGTTCCAGAGAGAATCTGTGAGGTCGCTTAAAGACTTACGTTGCTGCAGGCTGTACAATGGTAAGTATTTTCAAATCGAAGTTAAATAAGATTCTCCAGGGTCGTCCCAGGAATCTCTCAAGGGTTCCTAACTGTGATTGAGTATCTTCAAAAATATATCCTATTCCTAGTGCAGGCTGTAGTGGTACTCAAGTTCGAATACCACTACACTTTTAGTCTCGACCTGTATGGGCCACCACTAAAAATGTGTCACGACCCGCACCCTAGAGTTAGGGCACGAGAACGTAACAACACCCAGCCTATGCCGCAGTGTCGGCGGTAGAACGCTGTCCTAGGTCTCAATGCATATAACAGTATAAGACTAAACAGTTTATACTCCCCGAATGGGGGTGACATAGCAGATACAGTCTCAATCACATATAAGGTAGAGCATGATAAAGATAGATAAAACATAAAATCCAAAAGAGATACAGGAGATAGAAGTCTAAGTGTCTATGATACATAAACCCATAAATACATCTTAAAACTCAATACAGTAATCCACAAAGTAAAATACAACTCCAGACAAAATGAAATAACTACCTAAACAACCTCTAATGTGTCTCCTCTAGGCTAGCAGGCACCTCCAGGCTATCTGTAAAATTTATCAATAGGTCCAGTCAGGACGGGAGCGAGCACAAAACATCTCACGCAGTTCATATCGAGTTAGGAAATATAAAGCATGCAATAGAGTAAAGTACATGAAACGCTGAAAGAAGAATGTATAGAAAACAGTAGAGATTTAATAACAGGAAATATCTAAATATGATAAGTAAGAACTGTAAGGAACATGTGATTTAGAGTACAATCTGGTTATGTAAACGGGCTAGGAAAATGCAATGGTAACTTCATTGTACGTGGGTGTACAATAGACATATACAATAGTTATACAATGTTGTACAATAGGATTTGAGTACATAACCAATTCTACTCCCCCTCCCCAATCAATACACAAGGATCTACTCCAGTTACGTTATCTTATACAATAGTGTACAATGTTATACAATGGATGTACAATGTTATACAATAGTGTACAATGGTCTATCCCTGGGGCTCATGTGATAATGAGAGTATAATATGCACAATGAGTATACAAGGATATGGGTATTCAATAAATATAATATGGAAGTGAAACGCACGTCACAATATGTATTTAGTGAATACAAGGAGATAACATCTCAAAAGAAGATCCATATAGTACCAATCCGTGATAACAGTCGTGTCAGCATCAAGTACAGTAATCTAGAGCAAGAATGTAAATCCATACAAGTATGAAACGGTCAGAGAATGTACTCGCCTCGATAACCTGAATAGCTGATAAGTATAGGAGGTCCCACTGAAGCCACAGAGTCCTATTTAAAGCAACACAAGTTACAAGGTGTTCAAGTTGTAAATAAATGAATCCACAAACAATCTATTTTTATCCTAGGTTCTTCTATGTCAAAACAACTCTAGGTCGACTCCGGTCAACTGTACTAGTCAAACTAGGTCAAACTAGGTCATGTCCTAACCCAGCAAGTCTTACTAGGCCTAACCAAGACTATCCTAGCAAGCACACATCAATACAAGGCTATACAAGCCAACATACACCCGACTCTATATAGCATGCAATTATTCAATACTCAAATAGGCAAGAATTTACATTGGATATACACTAGATAATCTATTACTTTAAGCTATATATGTCTACACATATATACACATGCATATATTGGTATTCAACATTAGGTCTATAATTATGGCATTTCAAATGGTTATATAAACTTATATATTACAACACAATATGCTAACATATATATAATATACATACATAGCTAAGTTAACTATATTCATAAATACTTAGAGGCTATGTGTGTGTATATGAACATGGAAAAGGGGCAAGTGAGGGTTAAATGGGCATACATAGTGTATACATATCAAAGAGTGTCAAAGTGTAATTGAACAATGTGTCAAGTGTGATAGTGTCAACATAGTGTAAGGGGGTACATGAGATAATATAGGATTTGTGTTAACATAGAACATTACATCTCATTAACTTGTATATTGCATACATTACATCTATTATTACATTACATTCATGCTTTCATTCATTCATCATTCATTTATTCTCTTGCACTACTATATGTACCATACATTACATACTATGGAACCTACATATTCATTACAAGCCATACTTATACATGCTTACATTATCACCTCATACATCATTTATTTAACCATTTACTCATGCTTGTATTCTTTATTTAATTACATAATGTATATATATTAACATGGGTTAAAATCAAATAGAACATTATATTACACACAAGGGTACACAAAATGCATATGCCGAATAGTAACTCCTACTAGTAATCAATACTGTACCATCTCAGCATGAATTAAACTCTATAATTAAAGTATGTTATAGATCTATGTGTTAGCTTTCCGAAACTTTAAACGGATCGCGTTTTCGTTTTCGGAAAATCCCGGAATCGCGAAAACACCGAGAACGCGTTTGTTTTTCGTACAGCTGACACTCAAATAATTCTCCAGAAAGTTACAGAAATAATTAGGCCTATTTATACATGTTTTTGGAAAGCTAACTTCAATACGCTTCTTTTAAAAAAATCGGGAGATTAAACCGAGCTTTGAGCTAGAAGTTATGACATTTCGAAGTTAGGGCTGAAATTAAAAACGTGGATAAAAATCATGACGGATTTAGATAGTTTGAGCCAAAAGAATACACAATATATATCCTAATTATCCACAACAATAATAGCAATAATAATATGAGGAACCACACTCACAAACTTGATTATATAATCATCATGAACCATTTATTACTTATATAAATATAGATACACTCTCATTACAATATATATATATATATATATAAATCTATATATGTAACATGAACACATCCACAACACAAAGGACACTCCTATGACCTCCAAATGGACACAAAATGGACGCAAATGGAGATACAACCATGGGGGTCATTCCTATGGGTTCAAAATAGACCTATATGTATGAGGAAATGAAAAGGAGAAGGGATTTATATCTTCCGGTAGATCGAATCGAAGAAAATCCTTCCCGGAGCGACACCGACACGTAGAGATTCCAAAAGGACACGAACGAGCTCCGAATCCTCCCAAACTTGGGTAGCTTCCTCCTTGACTAGAATGGAGAAGGAAAGAAGAAGATTTGGTGGTGAAATGGAAGGATTTGGTGGAGAAATTGCTAGGGATTGCTCTCTAGGAATTTGGGGAAGAACAAGAGAGAGAAAAATAGATGGATAATGACAAATGGGAGGCTCAACCCTATCCTTATTGTGGCTGGCCATAAAGGTGATTTTGTCCTATTAGGAAAAGTCCAAAAGCCCCTACTAACCTATTCTATGAGTATTAGGAAAGGGCTAATTGGTTGGGGCTAAATTAGTCATTCTAAAGTCTCTAATCACACTAACCTTATCCATAATAATTAGTCTAACCTCTAACTAAAATATTTCTATCATGTGGACTAAAATTAATATCATGTGGGCCATGCCTAACTAGTGTGTGGGTCCCACTAGAGTCAAACTACCCCCGGGTCCCCGTTTCAAGTCGGATTGAGTTGAAATTCGAACCCGACTCAAATAACCCCAAAACAATATCATAAATAATAAAATAATATCAAAATAATTCAAAGAGGTCAAATGCAAAAATATTCTTAGGCCAAAAATGACATTAAAATATCATAATCACATGGTTAGGCTCTAGGTCAAACAATCTCTAGGATTTCACTAGCAAAACGTCAAAACCACAAGTCATTGATTTAAATAATTTTAAAATGATTTAAAATCACCTAAAATCATATCATGAATTAAATATCATTATTAAAATAATTATAAACATGAAATTTTAAAATTACCCTCAATCAGAAAATTAAAATAAAAAAAAATCAACCCAAAATTCAGGGTGCTCACATCCTACCCACCTTATAAAAATTTTGTCCTCGAAATTAAAATGTTCGTAATCCTTCTTGTTCAAACTCCCACAATCAAATCCCAGAACTTAAATAAATCATACCATCAAAAGGACGACATACAGGGTTATGGCATACGGTGGTAGTGTGTCACGCCCCAGAACCAGAATACTGGAGAGCGGGGGCGGACATAGCCAGCTACGTATGATGAAATAGAATCCATCTCACCATACGGTCACGGCTGTCTAGATATGTGAGGGTTTATCTACAAGCCATTAGTCTCTTAAGGTCATAAAATAGCCTATTGTCTCAATCTCAACCAACTAATAATAATTACAAGATGTCAGATCTCCAAATATACAATTGTAAGGCGTCCCAAACATTACATATCCAGATGATCATGAAGCTAGTCGTTACAAAATGTGAGGACTAGCAAGAGTTCAGTCATACATGATCAACTCCCGGGGCTTGTCAATCATGTTACAGCCCGTAGGCAGACAGTAAGTAAGTACAATCGAGCTAACACTTGCTCGTCGGCTAAGCGTCTCAAAAGAATAATTTACAATATTACAGTGGGAGAACAAAAGAAACCCACTCGATGCCCTGGTTACGCCTGGTGACCACCATCGGGCTGGAAAGCAGGGAGATCCTTTGGTGCTGCTCCGGTATCTGGCCATACAAAACCAGCTGGGTCAGACCCCAGAAAGAGCAAGAGCCACAAAGGAGGCTTCACTTAGGACTAAAACCAACAAATCATTAGCATTCAACATGTAAGAAAACAATAAGTAACACAGATTGGGGTTCGAGCACTACCAATGCACTTGTCCCAATCAGAGAAAAATAATTAAGAGAAGCATCATGTTAAATAAAATATAGCTGGACAATATATATAAAAAGAAGACAATGATGAAAGTGACAATGAAGGGTACAATCAGGATAGTACAATCTGGAGTGACAATAGTGTTCAAGCATTATAGTGACAATCTGGAGTGACAATCATTCAATCATGCTGGTACAATCTTGCAATCGATCACTTCTAGACAATACTAAACTGGACTAGACTCCATCCAATCAATCACGGCCAATCATTGCCTACGACTTTCTACATTAACTAACTAGGGTTATCACAATCCTAGTTACTACCAAGATGCAATGAGATGCTCCAAGTAGTCACAGGCCCTGCAGCTACCCAGGTTATCCAGGCAATCATTATAGTGACAATCCAGAGAGTTCAATCATTAAAGTGTCAATGGAGGGAGAGTGCAAGACAATAGAGTTCAATCATTAAAGTGACAATCGAGAGTGCCCCACATGACAGTGGGCTGGAAATGTGCCCTACTCGTCGGCAGGCTACAAGTCCAAACATTTGCGGCCGGAATAACGGGGTCGCCTGTAACTGGGGAACATCTCTTCATGACTAGTAGATTATTCTAGTTATTAACCTTAGTTTATTTCAATATGTACCCCTGACCGTGGTACTCAGGGGTCCATGCCCTAGAAATGATGCGAGACAAGACTGGTTCATTTATACAAGCACAATCGCCCACGGTGTCAAGTCATTATACAGGTCATATCATGTCAAGTAGCCGCCGCAACGGCTTATCGAGATATAACATGTCAGGTTATCCGGTCAAGTATACTAGTCAGGAGTGCGCCATGACGGGCCACTATCATGTCATGTCAGGTTACTGGTCGAGAGCGCACCACTACGGGTCATCATCAAGTCAGGTTGTCATATCAAGTCTATCATGTCAAGCCAATCATGTCAAGTTATCATTCCAAACATATTAAATAAATTCGTGATTATCAAGTTCATGACAAAAGGTGTAAGGATATAAAATGGGCGTAAAATATCTAATAAAATATCCATATACAGGACTAATATAAATCACCGGTTACAAGTCAAGTGTGCATCCCATCGGGTCACTATCAAGAAGATCAGAAAGTACCCGGATCATAAATCACAGAAATCAGAAACCATATCAGTCATAAGCAATTCATCAAAAACCGTGCCAGGTCGTGTTGGGTCAAGCAGTCGTGTCATGTGAAACAAGATCTCAAAGCTCCAATCCATAGAAGAGAAGCCAAGCTTAGAGGATTAAAACAAAATCAACATGGACAATGGATTGTGCAGGGGTTAGAGTGCGCAAGGGATGAACTGCGCGAGAGTTGGATCGCGCAGGGGCTGGACTGCGCTGGGTCAAGCGCGCAGGGAAATAGATTGCGCTAGGTCAGATTACGCAGAAGATGAACTGCGCAAGAGCTGAGCTGCGCTGAGTCGGGTTGCGCAGGGATCGGATTGCGCACACACTGGATTGCGCACACACCGGATTGCGCAGAGAATGGATTGCTCCAGGGCGAGCTACGCTGGCTGGATTGCGCCAAAACGAGCTGCGCGAGGCTAGATTGTGCCAGCACTAAAGAGTGCTGGGCTAACTGGTTTGCGCCAGCGCTAAAGAGCGCTGGACTGGATTGCGCTCGGGAACAGGGGTCTTTTTCCCCAAACCGAGAGAAAAAGCCATGGAACTCAAAAATTCCAAGGACCACAACTAGGTCAAAACAAGTCCAAATCCAACTTTGCAAGGGTCTAAATTGTGTAAAATTCAATTCTCTTTCACATAGAACAATCAAAACCTGAAAATAAACAAGTTTCATAGATCAAATCCACCAAAATTCGAAAATACTTCAAACCTAGATCTACAAAATTCTAAGCTCCAAATGGAGAAAATCCAAGTTCTAATGTTGCTCAAAATGAGCTAATAAAACTAATAGACAAATAAAATGTAGCCCTCAAGTGATAGCAAGATGCACTTGCCTAGGTTGGTGGTGGTGGTGGAGAGGAAGAAGCTTGAGGAAGAAGATGAAGAAAATAATAAGGAGAGAGAGAGAAGTTGATATTTATAATAGGGTGGGGTTCTCCATGTTAAACCAAAATAGACCAAACCAAAATAAACCAAGGTGAACCAAGTCAAGGCCAATAAACTCTCTCTCTAGAAATTTAAACCAAATGAACCATGAAATAAACCCAGCCTCACTAATCCAAAATAAACCAATGAACCATTAAAACCAATTGAACTATCAATGCTAATTAAAATCAAGCCAATGTAAAATAAACCAAGATAACTAATCATGACTAAATAAATAAAAAAAATATGGGTCCAAAACACGTATACGTATACTAAATACGTATTACGAATTTGGGACATTACATCCTACCCACCTTAAAAGAATTCCGTCCTCGGAATTTAATCAAGAGGCTAGAGATGTAAGGGAAAGCTATTCTATCATAGGCAATCTACGCTGCCAATCAATCATACAATCATTCATGCAAGCAAGGATTCGAAACGTAAGGCATAAGGAAGATATTACACCTTACGATTCAAACAAGCCGGGATGACCTGATCAGATATCATCCTCATGCTTCCAAGTTTGACTCTCCCAAAGAGGGATGACTCTAAGCAACACGGACTGAACTGATAGTCTTGCGCTTGAGGTCTCTCTCTTTGGTCAAACATGGACACGGGCCTCTCCTCATACGAAAAGTTACGGTTATTGGTACCAACCCTTTCGAATGATCTAGGATATAGCTCGGGTCCGGGATGTTTCGTCACAATCAGGATACATGAAATATGTCATGCACCCCGCATAATGACGGTAGAAAAGCAAGATGAGAGGACACATATACCTCTCGGCCGATTCTGAACCTGAGCCTGGGCTAGGGCAAACTGCCACGGGTTCTGTTGCTGGAAAGTCTGGGCCTGAGTCGGCAATGGCCTCGGGAACGGAAACTGCTGCTGCTGGTGAACGGAAGCTGGTGCTGGTACTGGTCCCCTAACCGAGGGACTAGATACTGTCGATGCTGAATCAACTCTGAATGGGCAGGACCCCACCCTATGGTCCGGTGCTCCACACAATAAACACAATCCCAATGCCTTGCGACACTCTGCTACCACGTGTCCAGGCTTCCCACAATAAGAACAGCCCACGGCGGAAGACTGCGCTTGCTTCTGTTTCTGCGAAGAGTACGTCGGGGTTGAGTGCTGGTCCGACATAACTGAAGCTGCTCGCCTCGGAGCTCCAATAGTTAAAGTTCTAGCTGCTGGAGGTGGTGCCGAAGACTGGTTCATCTGACTATGGGACCGCTTCCGACCTCCGGTCCTGTCTACTATTCTCTGGGAGGTATACTCGTGCCTCCTCACTGCTCGCAATACCGCATCATAGGTCTGATGCTCGAACTGCTCCACTGCCAATATGATCTCTAGGTGAAGTCCCTGCTGGAACCTCTGTGCTCTGTCGAACTCGGTTGCCACCAAGGTAGGAGCAAACCGACTGAGTCTGGAAAACTCGGCCGCATAACCGTCGACCGTCCTCCCCATCTGCTTAAGATTACTGAACCTGGTCTGCAAGTCATATCGAGCCACTGTATCATAATACTTGGTCTGGAACTTTCACTGCCCAGGGGACAGGTGTGGCCAATCCCACTGCTTGTACGGCCCACCAACTGCGGGCTAGATCCAATAACTGTAGGCGTACCACAGCCACCTTCTCATTCTCTGGAGTCTTCGCGGCTTCAAGAATCACCTCTGTATCCTGTAGCCAAGCATCGACAGCAATGGCATCCTAGCTGCCATCGAAGAATGGAGGGTTCAGGCGCTTGAAACTGTTGACCGCACTGTTCCCTGGATGACCGCCTCTGGTCAAAGCATCTGCCACTGCCTGGTGCAAGGCGTCTCCTCGACGATCCTGGGAAGCTATCAAGGTCCTGATGAGACCTACCAAGGTGCCATCATCCGGCTCTGCAGGCTGAACGGGCTGAACTGGTGGTACTGGTTCTCCCGGAGGCACGGCTCGGGAGGCTGCTGCTGAGGACTGATCTTGATCTTCTTGCTGTTGCTGGGCTGCCGGCTGGGCTCCTTCCGGCTGATCAACATGAACGATGTCACTGAAGCAATGACATCATGAATATTAAGGAAGGACCAGGATAGAACAATGATGCAAGCATGTTATCAAGTCAGGGATCAAGGAGATATGAAGATACGAGTGGAGATCAAAAGCGAGTACAGATTGAGACATCTATCTGGTAAACCCCCACATATCTTGATTGACAAGACCTGCATGGGCCACCACTTAAACCATGTCACACCCCAGAACCAGAATACTGGAGAGCGGGGGCGGACATAGCCAGCTACGTATGATGAAATAGAATCCATCTCACCATACGGTCACGGCTGTCTAGATATGTGAGGGTTTATCTACAAGCCATTAGTCTCTTAAGGTCATAAAATAGCCTATTGTCTCAATCTCAACCAACTAATAATAATTACAAGATGTCAGATCTCCAAATATACAATTGTAAGGTATCCCAAACATTACATATCCAGATGATCATGAAGCTAGTCGTTACAAAATGTGAGGACTAGCAAGAGTTCAGTCATACATGATCAACCTCCGGGGCTTGTCAATCATGTTACAGCCCGTAGGCAGACAGTAAGTAAGTACAATCGAGCTAACACTTGCTCGTCGGCTAAACGCCTCAAAAGAATAATTTACAATATTATAGTGGAAGAACAAAAGAAACCCACTCGATGCCCTGGTTACGCCTGGTGACCACCATCGGGCTGGAAAGCAGGGAGATCCTTTGGTGCTGCTCCGGTATCTGGCCATACAAAACCAGCTGGGTCAGACCCCAGAAAGAGCAAGTGCCACAAAGGAGGCTTCACTTAGGACTAAAACCAACAAATTATTAGCATTCAACATGTAAGAAAACAATAAGTAACACAGATTGGGGTTCGAGCACTACCAATGCACTTGTCCCAATCAGAGAAAAATAATTAAGAGAAGCATCGTGTTAAATAAAATATAGCTGGACAATATATATAAAAAGAAGACAATGATGAAAGTGACAATGAAGGGTACAATCAGGATAGTACAATCTGGAGTGACAATAGTGTTCAAGCATTATAGTAACAATCTGGAGTGACAATCATTCAATCATGCTGGTACAATCTTGCAATCGATCACTTCTAGACAATACTAAACTGGACTAGACTCCATCCAATCAATCACGGCCAATCATTGCCTACGACTTTCTACATTAACTAACTAGGGTTATCACAATCTTAGTTACTAGCAAGATGCAATGAGATGCTCCAAGTAGTCACAGGCCCTGCAGCTACCCAGGTTATCCAGGCAATCATTATAGTGACAATCCAGAGAGTTCAATCATTAAAGTGTCAATGGAGGGAGAGTGCAAGACAATAGAGTTCAATCATTAAAGTGACAATCGAGAGTGCCCCACATGACAGTGGGCTGGAAATGTGCCCTACTCGTCGGCAGGCTACAAGTCCAAACATTTACGGCCGAAATAACGGGGTCGCCTGTAACTGGGGAACTTCTCTTCATGACTAGTAGATTATTCTAGTTATTAACCTTAGTTTATTTCAATATGTACCCCTGACCGTGGTACTCAGGGGTCCATGCCCTAGAAATGATGCGAGACAAGACTGGTTCATTTATACAAGCACAATCGCCCACGGTGTCAAGTCATTATACAGGTCATATCATGTCAAGTAGCCGCCGCAACGGCTTATCGAGATATAACATGTCAGGTTATCCGGTCAAGTATACTAGTCAGGAGTGCGCCACGACGGGCCACTATCATGTCATGTCAGGTTACTGGTCGAGAGCGCACCACTACGGGTCATCATCAAGTCAGGTTGTCATATCAAGTCTATCATGTCAAGCCAATCATGTCAAGTTATCATTCCAAACATATTAAATAAATTCGTGATTATCAAGTTCATGACAAAAGGTGTAAGGATATAAAATGGGCGTAAAATATCTAATAAAATATCCATATACAGGACTAATATGAATCACCGGTTACAAGTCAAGTGTGCATCCCATCGGGTCACTATCAAGAAGATCAGAAAGTACCCGGATCATAAATCACAGAAATCAGAAACCATATCAGTCATAAGCAATTCATCAAAAACCGTGCCAGGTCGTGTTGGGTCAAGCAGTCGTGTCATGTGAAACAAGATCTCAAAGCTCCAATCCATAGAAGAGAAGCCAAGCCTAGAGGATTAAAACAAAATCAACATGGACAATGGATTGCGCAGGGGTTAGAGTGCGCAAGGGATGAACTGTGCGAGAGTTGGATCGCGCAGGGGCTGGACTGCACTGGGTCAAGCGCGCAGGGAAATGGATTGCGCTAGGTCAGATTGCGCAGAAGATGAACTGCGCAAGAGCTGAGCCGCGCTGAGTCGGGTTGCACAGGGATCGAATTGTGCACACACTGGATTGCGCACACACCGGATTGCACAGAGAATGGATTGCGCCAGGGCGAGCTGCGCTGGCTGGATTGCGCCAAAACGAGCTGCACGAGGCTAGATTGTGCCAGCACTAAAGAGTGCTGGGCTAACTGGTTTACGCCAGCGCTAAAGAGCGCTGGACTGGATTGCGCTCGGGAACAGGGTTCTTCTTCCCCAAACCGAGAGAAAAAGCCATGGAACTCAGAAATTCCAAGGACCATAACTAGGTCAAAACAAGTCCAAATCCAACTTTGCAAGGGTCTAAATTGTGTAAAATTCAATTCTCTTCCACATAGAACAATCAAAACATGAAAATAAAAAAGTTTTATAGATCAAATCCACCAAAATCCGAAAATACTTCAAACCTAGATCTACAAAATTCCAAGCTCCAAATGGAGAAAATCCAAGTTCTAATGTTGCTCAAAATGAGCTAATAAAACTAATAGACAAATAAAATATAGCCCTCAAGTGATAGCAAGATGCACTTGCCTTGGTTGGTGGTGGTGGTGGAGAGGAAGAAGCTCGAGGAAGAAGATGAAGAAAATAATAAGGAGAGAGAGAGAGAGAAGTTGATATTTATAATAGGGTGGGGTTCTCCATGTTAAACCAAAATAGACCAAACCAAAATAAACCAAGGTGAACCAAGTCAAGGCCAATAAACTCTCTCTCTAGCAATTTAAACTAAATGAACCATGAAATAAACCCAGCCTCACTAATCCAAAATAAACCAATGAACCATTAAAACCAATTGAACTATCAATGCTAATTAAAATCAAGCCAATGTAAAATAAACCAAGATAACTAATCATGACTAAATAAATAAAAAAAAATATGGGTCCAAAATACGTATACGTATACTAAATACGTATCACGAATTTGGGACATTACATAGTGAAAGTCTCATCTAGGTATTCTAGTCATGCTAAACCAAAACGGTCATAGGGTATCAAAACACACAAGCAATCTAGGGTGCTAAACAAAAGTTACAAAAACAACAAACCATCAAAACTGTAAGGCAGTCTACCATCCTATATGAAAACTGATACTTATCATAAAAATAAAGAAAAGTAACTACCCATTATCTTTAAAGGGTTCAGAAAAAAAAAGAAAATCAAAATCAAAGTTAAGGAATGAAAGCCAATTCCATGTAAAATTTCCAATCACAATACGTATTAAGAATATTTAGTCTTGATACGATCTAAGTTGATCAAATTAGGAGAAATCAAGATTTAGGCAATATGGAGGACAGGTTCAACAAAGTCTGAGATCGAGCATACAAGGATAGAGATTCAGGTTACAATCAAATTTAATTCAATTAAGTACAACCCAAGATATAAATATGATAAGAAAAGATAATCGAAGTCGATTTGGTCGGATTAAGGAAACTAGGATTCAATTATATTGAAAAACCCCTTTTAGAGAAAACAGGAAAAGATTTCATACGAAGTCAGCAAATCATCCCTCTCTAATACTATCAGTTTATCATTTGCTAAACCATATTCTTTTTTTTTCTCACAAGTCCCAATATAAAAATCAACCTCTATATAACTATCATCGAAATTTTATAACCTTCAGTCATCTAAACCTTTACCACAATCACCATAGACAAAATCTTTAAGTTCCAAAACATTTTCCACGAAACATACCCCTCTTTTTAGGAGTCAACACTTATTCATTTAATCAAAATTTCAAATTCCTTCACCTCGTTTTAAATTAGATCCGAAACCTCTAAATCCAGTTTATGGAATCCTTGGACTTGTTTAAATCGAGTCTCGTATTCACTAAACTCCAATACCATTATGTCACACAAAATTTATTCTTTTTTTATAAATCAACCTTTATATTTTCTTCAACGTTCACCTTCAAATATTTTTTTTTTGGATTCTACAATTTTCTTCCAATCATCTAAAATAATTTCTATAACGTAAAATCCTTGTGTTCTCTCTGTCTCTAGTCACCATCTTACAATATCTAGTTCAATTTCGCATAATCATTTTATTCGATTAAATTCTCCTTTCTATCTTTAAATTTCTACATAGCCTTGTAATAGTTTCCAAGAATCAATAACAAAGATTTTTAAGTTCTCAAAACTAGGTTGACCTTAAACGTCCTCATTAGTTTTGAAATACATCCATGAATTATTCATAACCCACTTTCTGTGATTGTTTCTAAATTGATAACATTTATCCCTCGATTTCATTTTAAACCTTTACCACATCTCTATTTCAAATTTTTCATATTTGACATCCAACACTCTGATTCCTACAAAATCATCATATGATAACCAATTACATCATTTCTGAACTAGATGATTTATATCACTTCCTCAACATTTCTCAGATAAAAATGATATAAAGATTCAAGAGTTTTCAAGGTATAGCTGACAGAATTATATATGAGACAGGGAATTGATATAATCAGGACAGGTATATTAGACAAGGAATGATGGTAGTAAAAATATTGGCAGGAAAAGAATGATAATAGAATCTGTTCTACTTATCCGTTTTAAAAGAGGAAACCATTTTGAAACCCAGAACTAAAATATCAATCCCAAGATAAAATCTAGCAAAATCATCGATTCATTAAGAAGAATTTCATGGTAAGAAGTTACACAAGGTTTATGAAAATAGCTAAAGCTACTCCTAAGTTAAATAATGAGAAGCAAAACTAAACAAAACAATTAATAAAAATTTTTGAAGGACTGAAACAAAGTAGAGAAAACATGTTCGAAAACATTTAAAGTACAATCTGATAATCATATGCGTCTGTCCAAAATCATGGTACTCTAAATCCTCGTCATACCAGTAAGCAAGGCTACGATAATCACAGAGCCCTTGACTTATGCACATATCTCTAAAATCATGGTATTTAACATTTTCGCGGTGCCGCTAGCTTGGCTGCAAAAACCTTAAATTCCCACACCCGAGAAATATATCCAGAGTCAGACTATATGTCCTCACCATGCTGGCTAATGTGACTATAGAAGACTAGATTCCATAACATAGATGACCTAGCCCATATAATTTCATCTTGCCAAAAATTAAATTAATCAATAATGCATACTCAAAAATCAAATCAAATTTATTAACGAACATCAAAATTCAAAAATGAACAAAATCTATCAAAATACAAACTCGAATGCAACAGCTATCATCAAAATTCAAAATTCGACAATCATTCATCAAAATTAATAAATACAAACTCAAATTCAATAATAATCCATTAAAATCAAATTTAACAACAAAAGGTAAAAATGAATCAAATCAAGGGAAAAAAAAGAGTTTTCAAATCGAAGTTAAATAAGATTCTCCAGGGTCGTCCCAGGAATCTCTCAAGGGTTCCTAACTGTGATTGAGTATCTTCAAAAATATATCCTATTCCTAGTGCAGGCTGTAGTGGTACTCAAGTTCGAATACCACTACACTTTTAGTCTCGACCTGCATGGGCCACCACTAAAAACGTGTCACGACCCGCACCCTAGAGTTAGGGCACGAGAACGTAACAACGCCCAGCCTACACCGCAGTATCGACGGTAGAACGCTGTCCTAGGTCTCAATGCATATAACAGTATAAGACTAAACAGTTTATACTCCCCGAATGGGGGTGACATAGCAGATACAGTCTCAATCACATCTAAGGTAGAGCATGATAAAGATAGATAAAACATGAAATCCAAAAGAGATACAGGAGATAGAAGTCTAAGTGTCTATGATACATAAACCCATAAATACATCTCAAAACTCAATACAGTAATCCACAAAGTAAAATACAACTCCAGACAAAATGAAATAACTACCTAAACAACCTCTAATGTGTCTCCTCTAGGCTAGCAGGCACCTCCAGGCTATCTGTAAAATTTATCAATAGGTCCAGTCAGGACGGGAGCGAGCATAAAACATCTCACGCAGTTCATATCGAGTTAGGAAATATAAATCATGCAATAGAGTAAAGTACATGAAACGTTGAAAGAAGAATGTATAGAAAATAGTAGAGATTTAATAACAGGAAATATCTAAATATGATAAGTAAGAACTGTAAGGAACATGTGATTTAGAGTACAATCTGGTTATGTAAACGGGCTAGGAAAATGCAATGGTAACTCCATTGTACGTGGGTGTACAATAGACATATACAATAGTTATACAATGTTGTACAATAGGATTTGAGTACATAACCAATTCTACTCCCCCTCCCCAATCAATACACAAGGATCTACTCCAGTTACGTTATCTTATACAATAGTGTACAATGTTATACAATAGATGTACAATGTTATACACTAGTGTACAATGGTCTATCCCCGGGGCTCATGTGATAATGAGAGTACAATATGCACAATGAGTATACAAGGATATGTGTATTCAATAAATACAATATAGAAGTGAAACGCACGTCACAATATGTATTTAGTGAATACAAGGAGATAATATCTCAAAAGAAGATCCATATAGTACCAATCCGTGATAACAGTCGTGTCAGCATCAAGTACAGTAATCTAGAGCAAGAATGTAAATCCATACAAGTATGAAACGGTCAGAGAATGTACTCGCCTCGATAACCTGAACAGCTGATAAGTATAGGAGGTCCCACTGAAGCCACAGAGTCCTATTTAAAGCAACACAGGTTACAAGGTGTTCAAGTTGTAAATAAATGAATACACAAACAATCTATTTTTATCCTAGGTTCTTCTAAGTCAAAACAACTCTAGGTCGACTCCGGTCAACTGTACTAGTCAAACTAGGTCAAACTAGGTCATGTCCTAACCCAGCAAGTCTTACTAGGCCTAACCAAGACTATCCTAGCAAGCACACATCAATACAAGGCTATACAAGCCAACATACACCCGACTCTATATAGCATGCAATTATTCAATACTCAAATAGGCAAGAATTCATATTGGATATACACTAGGTAATCTATTACTTTAAGCTATATATGTCTACACATATATACACATGCATATATTGGTATTCAATATTAGGTCTATAATTATGGCATTTCAAATGGTTATATAAACTTATAAATTACAACACAATATGCTAACATATATATAATATACATACATAGCTAAGTTAACTATATTCATAAATACTTATTTAAGAGGCTATGTGTGTGTATGTGAACATGGCAAAGGGGCAAGTGAGGGTTAAATGGGCATACATAGTGTATACATATCAAAGAGTGTCAAAGTGTAAGTGAACAATGTGTCAAGTGTGATAGTGTCAATATAGTGTAAGGGGGTACATGAGGTAATATAGGATTTGTGTTAACATAGAACATTACATCTCATTAACTTGTATATTGCATACATTACATCTATTATTACATTACATTCATGCTTTCATTCATTCATCATTCATTTATTCTCTTGTACTACTATATGTACCATACATTACATACTATGGAACCTACATATTCATTACAAGCCATACTTATACATGCTTACATTATCACCTCATACATCATTTATTTAACCATTTAATCATGCTTGTATTCTCTATTTAATTACATAATGTATATACATTAACATGGGTTAAAATCAAATAGAACATTATATTACACACAAGGGTGCACAAAATACATATGCCGAATAGTAACTCCTACTAATAATCAATACTATACCATCTCAGCATGAATTAAACTCTATGATTAAAGTATGTTATAGATCTATGTGTTAGCTTTCCGAAAATTTAAACGGATCGCATTTTCGTTTCCGGAAACTCCCGGAATCACGAAAACACCGAGAACGCGTTTGTTTTTCGTATAGCTGACACTCAAATAATTCTCCAAAAAGTTACAGAAATAATTAGGCCTATTAATACATGTTTTTGGAAAGCTAACTTCAATACGCTTCTTTTAAAAAAACGGGAGATTAAACCGAGCTTTGAACTAGAAGTTATGACATTTCGAAGTTAGGGCTGAAATTAAAAACGTGGATAAAAATCATGACGGATTTAGATAGTTTGAGCCAAAAGAATACACAATATATATCCTAATTATCCACAACAATAATAGCAATAATAATATAAGAAACCACACTCACAAACTTGATTATATAATCATCATGAACCATTTATTACTTATATAAATATAGATACACTCTCATTACAATATATATATATATATATAAATCTATATATGTAACATGAACACATCCACAACACAAAGGACACTCGTATGACCTCCAAATGGACACAAAATGGACACAAATGGAGATACAACCATGGGGGTCATTCCTATGGGTTCAAAATAGACCTACATGCATGAGGAAATGAAAAGAAGAAGGGATTTATACCTCCCGGTAGATCGAATCGAAGAAAAACCTTTCCGGAGCGACACCGACACGTAGAGATTCCAAAAGGACACGAACGAGCTCCGAATCCTCCCAAACTTGGGTAGCTTCCTCCTTGACTAGAATGGAGAAGGAAAGAAGAAGATTTGGTGGTGAAATGGAAGGATTTGGTGGAGAAATTGCTAGGGATTGCTCTCTAGGAATTTGGGGAAGAACAAGAGAGAGAAAAATAGATGGATAATGACAAATGGGAGGCTCAACCCTATCCTTATTATGGCTGGCCATAAAGGTTATTTTGTCCTATTAGGAAAAGTCCAAAAGCCCCTACTAACCTATTCTATAAGTATTAGGAAAGGGCTAATTGGTTGGGGCTAAATTAGTCATTCTAAAGTCTCTAATCACACCAACCTTATCCATAATAATTAGTCTAACCTCTAACTAAAATATTTCTATCATGTGGACTAAAATTAATATCATGTGGGCCATGCCTAACTAGTGTGTGGGTCCCACTAGAGTCAAACTACCCCCGGGTCCCCGTTTCAAGTCGGATTGAGTTGAAATTCGAACCCGACTCAAATAACCCCAAAACAATATCATAAATAATAAAATAATATCAAAATAATTCAAAGAGGTCAAATACAAAAATATCCTTAGGCCAAAAATGACATTAAAATATCATAATCACATGGTTAGGCTCTAGGTCAAACAATCTCTAGGATTTTACTAGCAAAACGTCAAAACCACAAGTCATTGATTTAAATAATTTTAAAATAATTTAAAATCACCTAAAATCATATCATGAATTAAATATCATTATTAAAATAATTATAAACACAAAATTTCAAAATTACCCTCAATCAGAAAATTAAAATAAAATAAAAAAAATCAACCCAAAATTTAGGGTGCTCACAGAGGGTGATTACGACGTGTTCTATGAATCTCAATTGAGGAGGTATGTGTCAAATCCTTGTCACGTTCTTGATCACTCCGAGGTTACTATGGGGCCGAGTTTATCCTACGAAGAAAAGCCAGTGGAGATTCTGGACCGTCGAGACAAAGTCTTGCGGTGCCAGACTATTCCTTTAGTTCGTGTCATATGGAGGCATCATGCACCAGGCGAGTGGACTTGGGAATGCAAGGACGTGATTCGATAGCATTTTCCTCATCTCTTTATGGGATTAGGTATGTTTTCTTTAATTAGACATAGTTGATTGCTTCTTTATTATTGTGCGCTTAAATTTTGAGGACAAAATTTTCTATGCTTGAGAGGTTGTAAGCCCTCTAAATTTTATATATATTTAAGTTATATTTTAATTAATCTATTAGTTAATAAATATTTTTCTACTATTAATTATGATCATAATATATACTAGGTTTGATTTTTGGAGCACAAGAAATATGCCAATCTCTAGAAATGTCCTTCATGTGTTTTGACCTAAACAAGTTTATCTTCATTTTGATATATCATCCCACTCAAATATGTTTATTTGTATTCTATTTTCGCCGCACAACTTTTGGATCAAATTAGGCCAACTTGCTGTCTATCATAAAACTTCAGCTACTTGTCAATTTAATTTCGGAACTCGGTATTGATCCAACCAATTTGACCCAATATATGAATTTTTACCTATTTTGAACCTACTAAACACATGTCAATGGTGTCCCACTCAATTGATTTCTCATGTGCTATTTATTTTCAAATGGCTCAAAAGACCCATTTATTGTATTTTTGGAGTTGATTTTAATTTCGTAAGTTGTTTAGACCAACCCTATCCCAAACAACTTAGTAGGGCCTACCCTAGGTTGCCAAAACTAATTAGACATATATTTGATTGATTTTTATCAATTAGTAGTATCCATGCATGGACAAATTCAATGTATATTCATTCAAACCACTTTATTCCTAGAGATACCCATTACCATATTAATTAATTGGAGGACCAAATCTCAAACAAATTAATCCAAACCAAAAGCAAACAAACCCTAACACAAAAACCATAAAATTTATATTTTAACCATCCTAAACTTGCTACCCCTCTACTCAATCCCTCAAATACTGTGTGCCCCCTTCCCTTTAGCCGAAAGCACATTCAAGCCTAGGCCGACCCCTTTCGTCCCCTTCTATCTCGATTTTTGTGCACTCCACCACCACTCTCGCGACCCCGAGGAATTCCTCTTCCATCCTAGCAACTCTAAGAGTCGTCTCGTGGCCTTCTAAGAGGTGTACAACCCATTCTAGTGGGTAAAACTTCTCCAAAATTGTTCTAAATTTAGCAGCAAGCTAGTTGACTTCTTCGATGGATTTCATCTAGTTTTTATCATCCATTAGACCTGAAACCAACACTAATCAGTATCCCTATGTGTCTACTTTCTTGTCCAATTGCTAACTCACATGGTTCCATTCGTTTGACCGTGGCATTCGTTGTACTATAATTGGTCCAGGTTGAACTAATTTTGAAAAGCGAGAGTTTTCGACGACTTGCGATCCCTTTTAACACCAAATAACTCATTAGTAGACGTATGGGACACACATTTACACATCAGCCTCAGTGTGCTATGTTATAGGCTATACTAGTGGATATATCCGGCAGCGGCCAAGGCCTTAGTATCTGGTACGGTCGAGAAGTATGCTAGTATATACACCAGCATTGGTTGACGATAATGCTACTCCATTACCTACCCATACGTATCAAAGTCATCTTCGAAGTGCATTCACATAGTTGTGTAGATTACCCAGTTAGTATTCACGTATTTATTTCATTTCTTTATTTCGAAGTACGAGAGTTTTCGACGACTTGTGAACCCTTTTGACATCAATCAACTCATTAGTTGTGATCCTAACATCCTCCTTTATCATCTATTAATTTCCATTATTCATATTTGCAAGTCATTCATGAATTTGTGCTATTGTTTCCATGATGCGCTAGTACTTTGGATACCGAAAAGACACCGAAACTGGGCTATTTGATCCCTAAACTTTGTGTAACTTTTCTATGATTTTTGTCCGATAATTTATGATAAATTTTTTTCTCTAATTAATTATGTTTTCCAGATTATTAAATTTTTATTTTTTTGTGTCATTTGATTCCTATTGGTTCAACATGTGGCATAATTGTGTACTAGCTGAATATGATGACTTGATGTTAGTTTTTCTTAAAATATACGAATATAAAATATATTGATAAATTAGTTATGTATTTTTCCAGAAATATAGTGATATATTTTGTGATATAAAATTATGAAGTAACGTGTAGGAAACTCTAGTGGGGGTGAATAGAGTTTGTGTCAAAAATAACCAATTAAAAATTCAACTCTATACTAGTCCAGAAGCAACTACCAATAGAAATATATAATCAGAGTAGTAATACAGAAATTAAGAGAGATCAGAAGAGCATACACAAACACAGCGATTTAACCTGGTTTTCCTCGTGGAGAACAAGTCCAGGACGGAGAACTCTCGCTCAGGATTGAAATCCACTATTTGTGAAATATGGTACACACACGTGCCTTTACTCAGAAGAGCATGCCAACTTCTTACAACTTCGCAGAGACAAAACTTGGAATTGTCCAAGTGACTTCTTTTCAACTCTTACACAGAACTTCTAGCTGAATCGCACTTGAGCACCTTGGGGCTTAGGAGGTTTTTGTTGCTAGTAGATTGGAAGAGTAAGGCTTAGAATGTATAATGCTTAGAAGATTGAGAATGAGAGATGATTTGAAATGAGAGAATTCAAGCCCTATTTATACTAGTCAGGGGAGGCAGAGTTCTGCCAGAATTTTGTCCGAAATATTCAAAAATTTGAACGTTGGACAGCTTGTAGCAGGGTGTTCCTAAAAATTAGGTTCCTGAAATTTAGGGGGCAAAGTTCAGCCCAAGTTCTGCCTAGGGCAGAGTTCGGCCCAAATTCTGTCTACCTTGGGCCAGAAAGTTTATATAGGCTAGATTGGTTTGGTTTGGTTCCGGGATTGTTTGTTTTGTATGGTGGAGTTTGGAGAAGTAAGTCTAGGGATTGAAATAAATCAGTGCGACTCAACATACATGTTCCTAGACTCAATAAATTGAAAAATTACAGACTGAGTACAAGTACATTTGCAATGTAATAGCTTGTCGTTGACGTCTGTCTTGAACTTGATACATTGTAGATGATGTTCTGGCTTGAGCCCGATGTGTCGTATTGGATCATATCAGATATCATTTTGTTAATTCTCTAAATTAGGTTGACTGTGATCCAGTTTGGGTCAACAATCTCCCCTATTTTGATAATTGACAAAATGATATTTGTATGTCACAACATTCATACCTGGACACATGTTGAGGGGAGTAAAATACTTTGTACGTATGGAGTTTCTCCCCCGCAAGTAGATATATCGGCTCCCCCGCAAATAGATATTTATGTCCTGATACAATATTCTTATCCAAGCACAATTCATAATATCACATCATATACAAGATCACATCAAATATATATTATTCTTCCCCTTTTTACTTAGTAAAATATAGCATAGCTCCCCCGTAAAGAGATAAAGTGAAGAGAGCATTCACACAACTTTAACCATAACCAAACTTTAATAGAAACAACTAGCAGTTTTGATACCAGAAGAAACTTGCAGTCATATAAATGAAGGGAAATAAAAGCATAGTAGAAATAGTACTAAAGTCATGAATTGACAAACTACAAAGCATAACTAAAAGCATCAGTAGTAGCAACGGTAGGTAGGAGACCAAAGCCATCACTGAGCATGAGAATGGGATGGACCGACCGAATCGGATGGATCGCTGGCAGAGTGACGAGGATCAACAAACGCAACATCAGGATCCAGATACCGCATGGCCCAAGGGTCGTCAATCCGGTAACCTTCGCGAGAAGGGTCACGACCCGTCGGAAACGGCATAGTGGGATGCCAGGCCATGTTGTACGGGATGTCATACAGGGTGTTACTGATGTCGCTCATCTGCAGAGTGGTCCGATAGTCTTGCTGAGTATAGCGATCATCTTCCAAATGGAATCGGTCGTACAACAAGTCTCAGATGGAGTTGAGGGTGGCATGTGGCTCAGGTTGAGGGGCATCTGAGTCAGAAGACTCATCCTCAACGGGAACAGGAGGAACAGGTACAGGAGAAGTCCTACGAGCCTTAGATAGATAGACAGAAGCTAGTAGAAACTGGCACTCATCTAACGGAATATGGAATACAGCAAAGATCATAGGAAGATACATAGCATAGACAAGTGATTTTGGTTTCTTCCTTGCACGAATCATCCAGTCCATCATCGTGCGTGGAAAATTGAAAGGAATGGTAAAGTGTAGAAAATAAAGGGCCATAATCTCTAGGTAAGCTTCATCAGTAGATCCAGCATTGGGCAGGATCGAAGGGAAAATCATGCGATAAAGTTCATAGAAGTGGTTGTTGAGATACTTGGCACAAAGTTTGCGAGGGCGAGTATTGGGTGCAAAAATCATATTCTTAAAGCCTTCGAGTGTGATATCACCAACAAATTGGAATTCACGAGCATCGATAATGCGCTCCAAAGAATTGGGGTCAGAGAGTTCTAAATATTCGGCCAAATCAAAGTCGTCAAACATGATGTCTATGCCGGCGACCCGAGAATAGATTTTACGGTTGTCATGGATTATGTTGCAATAAAACATTTGAATTGCATTGAGATAAATAAGTGAAGATGTAGACACAAGTTCATCAAGACATAGATCCTTGAAGTTAGGATCAAATTCAAAAAATATAGTAAATTTGATGGGATGTCCCGCCACAACACTACATGAGCAAAAATCGAAATACCACTCGTTAGAGTCTTCTAACGAAATGAAATTATGCTCATTCTAAGTGTTGGCATTGGGAGGAGGAGGATTAAACAATGGATGAATTTGGGATTTGGAGGAGGAGAATGAGGATTGGATGATGAAGCTCCTTCAGTCCTAATCCTCTTTCCTCTATTAAAAAGTCTATGAGCCATGATAAATGCAAATGTAATAGAGATGGAGAATTACAATTGAAGTAGAGATGGAGAACTAAGAGATATACCTCGAAAATGAGTAATGAGGATGGAAGAGAATCACCCTAAACCTTTAAACCTTGAGTGTGGAGAGTGGAGAGCACCAAAATAGTGATTTCTAGGGTTAGGGTTTTGGAGAAATAAGGTTGGAAAGAGGTAGAAGATGATGCCAATGAAGAGAGAGAAGGCAAATTCGTGGTTTTAAAAAGTAGGGCCGGCTGTACTAGCAAAATGTGGGCCCTTGATCAAACAGATTGGACGGCCAAGAATGGCTGCATGTTCTGAAACTCACTACACAGAGTTCGGCCTGAGTTCTGTCAAAGGCAGAGTTTGGCCCAAGCTCTCTGAGGGTGGTTCCAGAGCTCCAACAAGTTAAAAAAATGTTGACAAGATATATAAAAGATGGTCTTGAATTAACAATAATGGATTTTATAAGCCATAAAATAAATAAAACATGCGACAAATTTTGTGAATCGTTGTTCAGAATATGTGCATCATCTCAGGTTAGCTGTAGGGCTGGATCCCAGCTAATGGTAGTCAGAAGATTAGTACACCGTGTCGCTTAGGCTTTTACGCCTTATTGTCAGAATGACCCTTTCAGCTTGTACCTAAAATAATGCAACAAATACGAACTTAATTTTACAAGTATTTGCACAGGTATGACTTATTGTATGACATTTTCATCCAAGATTCCTAATTCTCGATGAAGAAAGTAGAAACGCTCTTCAGCAAGTGGTTTAGTGAAAAAGTCTGCTAGCTGATGATCAGTGTCAATAAACTCTAGATTAATAGTGCCTTGCAATTGATGATCACTTAGAAAATGATGTCGAATTTTTATGTGCTTAGTGCGTGAGTGACAAACTGGGTTCTTGGTCAGGTTAATTGCATTAGTATTATCACAGAAATTAGGTATGTGCTTAAAAGATAAATTATAGTCTTCAAGGGTTTGCTTCATCCATAAAATCTGAGCACAACAACGTCCTACAGCTATTTAGTCAGCTTCTATTTTAGATAGTGCTACAGAATTTTGCTTTTTGCTAAACCAAGAGACTAAAACCTTGCCTAATAAATGACACACGCCGCTGGTACTCTTACGGTCGACTTTCTATCCAGCAAAATCGACATCGGGATATCCGATCAAGTCAAAGGATGTAGTTTTAGGATACCACAAGCCCACCGTAACAGTGCCTTTAAGGTATCAGAAGATACTCTTAACCGCGGTCATGTGTGATTTCTTAGGGTTGGCTTGATAACGAGCACATAGGCAAACGCTAAACATGATATCGGGACGACTTGCAGTTAAATAGAGTATACCAATCATACCTCAATACTTACGTTGATCGACTGGTTTGCCACTTTCATCAGGTTCTAATTTAGTTGTTGTAGCCATCGGAGTACTGGTTGTCAAGATCAAGCTTCTTTAGCATGTCCTTTGTATACTTTGATTGGCTGATGAAGACTCCTTGTGAGTTTTATTTTACTTGCAATCCAAGGAAGTAGTTAAGCTCCCCCATCATGCTCATCTTGGACTCATTCTGCATACACTTGGAAAATTCTTGGCATAAAACCTCATTAGTAGACCCAAAAATGATGTCATCTACATAAATTTGCACTAAAATAATGGTGTCGTCAATAGATTTTATAAACAATATCGTATCAATTTTATCTTTTGAAAAATCTTTGTCAAGTAAGGAAGTGTTAAGGCGTTCATACCAAGCTCGATGGACATGTTTGAGGCCACAGAGAGCTTTCTTAAGTTTGAAAACATGATGGAGAAATTTGTGATTTTTAAAACGAGGTGGTTGTTTTACAAACACTTATTCTTTAATAAAACTGTTAAGAAAAGCACTTTTGACATCCATTTGGAAAAGTTTAAAATTTTGGAAGTATGCAAAGGCACAAAGCATGCGGATTAATTCAAGGCGTACAACAGGACCATATGTCTCATCATAGTCGATACATTCCTCTTGGTTGTATCCTTTAGCTATGAGACGAGCTTTGTTACGTGTGATTGAACCATCCTCATTAACTTTGTTACGAAAGACCCATTTAGTACCACTGATCGAATGTTCAGCAGGTTTAGGAACAAGTTCCCAAACCTGATTTCTTTCGAATTGGTTGAGTTCTTCTTGCATTGTAGATATCCAAAATTCATCAAAAAAATCTTCTAAAACATTTTTGGGTTCAATTTGTGAAATAAATGCAGTGCTAAAAATAGAGTCTCTAACAGATGATCGAGTACTTACTCCTTTTGTTACCTCACCTATTACCAAGTTTTTCGGATGTGATGGTGTGAAACAGAACTTCTTTGATAAGCCTTCCAGAGAACTGGTTCCAGGTGTTGTATCCACAGATGTAAAAGTTGATGATTTGATGTGTATGACATCGTTGTCATCGGGAGCAGCTATACTATTATTCTCATCAAGGGTTACATTAGTAGATTCTTCAACAATCATAGAGCGCTTTTTGAACACTCTGTATCCTTTACTCTTGGCAGCATAACCAAGAAAATTACCTTCTTCAGCTTTGGCATCAAAATTGCCTAATTTGTTTTTGGTATTCAGGATAAAGCAGCGACAACCGAACACTCAAAAATATGAAATAGTTGGTGTTCTAGCAAACCAAAGTTCATAGGGAGTTTTCTTCGAAATAGGTCGAATCAAAATCCTATTCAAGACATGGCTTGCTGTACTTACAGCTTCTGCCCAAAAATATTTCAAAAGTAAAAATTGATTCAGCATGACTCTAGCTATATCACCAAGAGTCTATTCTTTCGCTCTATAACACCATTTTGTTGGGGGTTCTAGAACACGAAAATTCATGATTAAAACCATTTGAGTCATAAAGCTTTTTGAAATCAGAGTTTTCGAATTCGCCGCCATGATTACTTCGGATTCGAGTAATCATGAAGCCTTTTTTCATTTTTGAACCTTTTTAGCAAAAACTTCGAAAACAGAAATAGTATCACTTTTGTTTGTAAGAAAGAAAACACAAGTAAATCGAAAAAAATCATCAACAATTACAAAAGCATAGAGTTTTTCACCAAGACTGGCTACTCTACTAGGACCAAATAAATCCATATGAAGCAGTTGCAAAGGTCTAGTAGTACTTACAGAGTTGATGGATTTAAAAGAGGATTTAGTTGCTTTATTTTTCTCACATTCGGCACATACTGTATCCCTTTTGAATGTAATGTCAGGTAGTCCTCTCACTAGCTTCTTGGTTGAAAGTCTTGATATGGTATCCATGTTTGCATGTCTAAGACCCATATGCCATAGTAGTCTTTCATCTTTGTGAGCGTCGAGGCATCTTCCTGCATTGTTAGTATCTCTAGACAGATAGAATATATATATATATTATCTTCCTTTATCCCTTCAAAATTGATGTCTCCAGATGATCTATCATATATAGAGCATTTAGTTTTCCCAAAGTTAATATCATATCCATGATCAGCAAGATAACTAATGTTGAGCAAGTTATGCTTTAACTCTGTTACTAAATAGACATCTTTAATGACGGAAGAAGGAGGATTACCAATAGTACCGTTACCTATGATATAACCTTTCAGATTATTGTCGAATGATACATATCTTTCCCTCTTCATCGACAGTGTTGCAAAAAGATTTGCATTTCCAGTCATGTATCGCGAGCACCCACTAATGAGAATCCACTTATTTCTGGAGGATGAAGGAAGGTCCACCTACACCACGAGTAGATGTGACCTTTGGTACCCAAATCTTTGAGGGTCCTGTAAGGTTATTCTTCGGTACCATTGCATATAGTTTTAAATCAACTAGTCTTCTAATTCTACACTATGGTGAAGTGTGTCCATGTTTACCACAGTAATAACATATAGCATGTATATTGGTGTTAGGTGTAGGTTAGTAGTGATGTCTATGTGTTTGTCGTGCTGTATGAGAACGTGTGTTCATATAAGCATGTCTGTGTGTGCCATGTGTATGTGTGGGTGTTTGTCGTGCTGCATGTGAATATGTGTACATAAATGCATGATTGTGTGCAGCATGAGTATATGTGTTTTTCTTGTGACGTGTATTCTTGTATTAAGCAATCTTTTGTCTTGTGTACGTATTGTGACTGTGCGATTGAGTTTGGGGCTGTACAACTTGTTTCCTCAATCTGATCTCTAATCTTTTAGAGGCATTGTACATATCATCATACTTGGAAGTCAAGGCATCAATTCTTACAACAACAATATTATACTTCTTTTTCTCGTCTGAGAGTTCTTTATTGAGTACTGTGATATCACGCGTTTGTTTTTTAATACGAGATTCGACATCGTGTAAGCTTAATTTAAGCATGGATACCTCCTCAGTGTTCTCCGTAGGTGGTATGTCTCTACCATTATCAAGCAAGCATGAAAGTATATGAATCTCAACTTCATGAGTCTTGATCTTATCCTTTGCATGTTTATACTTGCTAAGTAACTTCTTGCGATTTTCAAGTAAGTCACTAAAGGTATCTCCAATTTCATCAAAAGTAAAGTCATCGAGTGGATCATTTGTTACCTTTTCAGACGTTGCCATTAGGCAGACGTTTGCAGTATCTTGGGAGAGTCCTCTTCTTCTTCTGAGTCACTGGCTTCGCTCTCGTGCCAGATGCTTGTGTTGGCATACTTTCAAGAGGTTGGCCTTTTATACGATCTTTTATATCGGCTTCCTTTCTTTGCTGTAGGGCAGTCTTTCTTGACATGTCCCGTTTTCTTACAGCCGAAATAGATAGGCTCTTTATTATCCTCTTTATGTTGTTCCTTCTTCCTTTGGTTGTAGAAACTTCTTGAAGTTACGAACCATGAGCGCTTGATCATCACCCTCGGAGTTATCATCGTCTGTTTCTTCTGGAGCAGCCATTCGGCGATGAGCTCTAAGCATGATTTCTTTTTCCTTTGGAGCCGTTTCTATAAAGTCTTTGAGATGGAGCTCATGCATCATCAGTTTGCCCACCAGAGTTTTTAGAGACATGGTGGTGAGATCATTGCCTTTGATGGTTGTCGTGGCTTTGGGGTTTCAGTTCTTCGTTAGTCCCATTAACACCTTGCGTATCTTCTCATGGTTGGATTAGTTTTTACCGAAGGAAGATAGAGGGTTGACGATGTCGAAGAATCTAGTAATCGTTTGTTTGATCGTCTCATTGGGCTTCATCTTGAATGTCTCGTACTCTTGTGTTAGACGACTGATTTTTTATTCTTTAACATGTGTGGTTCCTTCATGGGTCACCTCCAGAAGCTTCCATACTTCGTATGAGGTGGAGCATGTAGAGACCCTATTGAATTCAGTCCGGTATATAGCACAGAAGAGAGCATTAATAGCCCTAATATCTAGACTAGCTTATTTTTTTCTTGGTCAATATATTTGTCGTGGGGTTTATCTATGAGATTCCCATCAATAACAATTCTAGCAGGCTTTTTATAACCATGTGTGACTATGGTCCATAAATCAAAGTCTAGATACTTTAGGCAGAAACTCATTCTGGTCTTCCAATATGTATAGTTGGTTCCATCAAATAGGTGTGACCTATTACTTGATTGTCCTTCACCATAGTTGGTAAATATAGGTGGTGTGGTTGCCATGGATCAGCTCTAGGATGTTAATTCTTTATCAAAAGAATAGAGCTCTGATACCTATTGAAGTAACGTGTAGACAACTCTACAGGGGGGTGAATAGAGTTTGTGTCAAAAATAACCAATTAAAAATCCAACTCTATGCCAGTCCAGAAGCAACTACCAATATAAATACATAATTAGAGTAGTAATGCGAAAACTAAGAGAGATCAGAAGAGCATGCGCAAACACAGTGACTTAACCTGGTTTTCCTTCTGGATGACTAGTCCAGGCCTGAGAACTCTCGCTTAGAATTGAAATCCACTATTTGTGAAATAGGGCACACACATGTGCCTTTACTTAGAAGAGCACGCCAACTTCTTACAAATTTACAGAGGCAAAACTTAGAATTGTCCAAGTGACTTCTTTTTAACTCTTGCACAGAACTTCTAGCTGAAATGCACTTGAGCATCTTGGGGCTTAGAAAGTTTTTCTGGCTAGTAGATTGGAAGAGTATGACTTAAAATGTATAAGGCTTAGAAGATTGAGAGTGAAAGATGATTTGAAATGAGAGAATTCAAACCCTATTTATACTAGTTAGGGGAGGCAGAGTTCGGCCAGAATTCTGTCCCAAATATTCAAAAATTTGAAAGTTGGACAGCTTGTAGCAGGGTGTTTCTAAAAATTATGTTCCTGAAATTTGGGGGCAGAGTTTGGCCCGAGTTCTGCCTAGGGCAGTGTTCGGCCCGAATTATGTCTACCTTGGGCCAGAAAGTTTATATGGGCTAGTTTGGTTTGGTTCAGGGATTGTTTGTTTTGTATGGTGGAGTTTAGAGAAGTAAGTCTAGGGATTAAGATGACTCAGTGCGACTCAATATACATGTTCCTAGACTCAATAAATTAAAAAATTATAGACTGAGTACAAGTACATTTGCAATGTAACAGCTTGTCGATGACGTCTGTCTTGAACTTGATACGTTGTAGATAATGTTCTTGTGGACACACACAAAAAAGAAGAAGAAATACTGTCTTTTCTTATTGGCGCAAGGCACAACAAATCGAGTATGCCTGAGAGATCCTGCACTGAGGATCCCCTAGTACAAAAAGAATTCTGGGGATGGGACGATGGAGATCGAGCGACAGTTGCTCCTTTACTCCGTTGACACTCTGATTACAAAAGTGAGAGAAAACCTAAGAAAATTGCTAACTCTCGGCTCACTGGAAAGAAGGGCAGCAATTTGGCTCTTGAAATGCTCTCCGTTCTATCTGTCTTTATAGAGGATGACGTCATCTATTTATAGCCGTTTGGCACTGAAATGGCTGTTATGCGCCCACAGATAGAAAATATACTAATTTTACTGTGGGCGCATAATACCCCTTTGGGCGTATATGTAGCCTCCCTTTTCGAAAATTTTTAAAATATTTTTATTATTTTATTTATTTGATTTAAATGGTGATTTTAATTTATTATATTAAATTGTCATCATGTGATTTATAATTTAGGCATAAATATAATATATTTAATACTGCGTATTGTGTATGTGTACGTATACGTAATAATATATACGTATTGGTGAAGGTATTGTAAATATATATATATACGTGTACGTGTAGATAAATAATATATATATTACCATGTATAAATGTAGGTGTGTATAAATATGTGTACGTTTGTGTATATATAAATATATATAATATGTGGGTATTTGTATGTATATATATATATTATATCGGTATACGTATATAGACGTATAAACGATATTTGTGTGAACATATATGTATATATACATATATATATAATATATGTTGGCATATGTATATATAAATATTGTATATGTCATTCTAAATATAATAATATTTTGGAGTATAATTGAATATATGTGTGTGACCATATATATGTATATGTATATATATAATAAAATACATGTATAGATATATAATAGTATCCATGTATATATATATATATATATATATATATATATATATATATATATATATATATATATATATATATATATATATGTAATAGTGGCTATATAAAAGAAAAAAGAGAAAGAGAGGATGAGGGGTTATCAAGTTCGTTATTGTGTGGTATTTCATGAGTTCCTTTAGTTGGTAATATAGTTCTCTCTCTGTATGTAACATGTCACCTGTCCAGTTGCCGTAAGTTTAGTGAATTTTTCTTGCTCAAGCATATAGGTTAAACAGATGGTAATGGTAGAATATAAGTGAAGGAAATTCCCATACTAGAGCACCCCCAAGGCAGCCCTCGGCCCAACTAATTCCCCAATCGAGCCATTAGGCTCAGCCATGCTCAACCAACATACCCGAGCCATACAAATGGCCCCAAACCAGACCCTGCTTGCTCTGATTTCCAGAGCCAAACGGGAGAGATCAGCCCATAACCGAGCTTCCAACCTACCCGCTCGATAAACTTCGCTCGGCGAAGTATATATATTGTCGAGAGAAAAACAACTCTCAAAAACCTAACCTAGCGATGGCGACCCCCTCCCCCAGTCTTGGCGCCGCTGTGCGCAGCCAACGACGGCCGCCGACCGCCGGCGAAGTCGCGACAGGGTCACGCGCGCACCGGCGCGGAACAGGATCGCAACAGCAGCAGATGCTGCGGGTAACCAACTTCGCGATGTGATTTCTTCCCCCTCGGTCGACGAAAAGTCGAACCGTTTACTCAGGTACGACCACAACATAACCATCTTCGAATTCCAGTAGTTAGCTATCGAATTAGTCGAGCGACCGACCCAAGATATCAACGCGAAGTCGATCAAAAACCTGTTCGAAAACAGGGAATATAGCAGTCCATGAACCCTTATTTGAGGATCGTTTCCGATCAATCCAGTCGCATATTAGAAAATCTATTTGAAGAGACTTTTAGACAACCTGTAGGGCTTCGAATCCCTTCTTGCGGAATTTGAAATCATCGACTATACGTCGAGAAATCGAATCCCAAAGTTTTCCAAAAATCTGTTTTCAAAACTTGAAAATTGCTCCACATAACGTGCGTCACGCCAATCGGGACGACGTGGTCGCGAACTGAAAGCATCGAAAGCTGCGTAACGGATTCGTGGTCTTGTGGGCTTTGACGGAATTCAAATTGGTCGCGTGTGCGCGACGAATTTGATGCGTATCCGTCGAAATTCACCGTATCGTGTACGTTGCAAATTCTCCAATTACTGTATGCACGCTCGTCAGATCGAGACGAAACTTGCGCCAACAAAACCGTAGCATTTTTCTGGTCCTGTATGCCAAGTTTGGTCCGATTCTGAGACCGTTGATAAAATTACTGTTTTGCGGGCCCCACGGTCCCACTCAATGGGCAATTTTGTGCACGGCCCGCCGAAATCCAACTTTGGACATACGGTTGGGTTCGTATCGAAAAACTGGATCCGTAGACATGTAGTTTGACGACTTTAGAGACCATTGACTCTGGCACGCTTTTCGGTGCAAAGCGGGTCCAACGACGGACACCGTTTTGGCCCGAAATTACCGTTTTGCCCCCGTGTCCAGAATTGGACGTAAGGACAGGCAATCCTAGCTAATTGGACTATTCTGAGATAATTGGTATTGTTTATTTCAGCTTTCGGGGACTGTTGTACGAGTTTTGACTATAGTGGCACATTGAGTAGTTCAGATTGTCGGTTACACCAGCACAGGACCACAGGCGAGTACAGTTTATTGTTTGTATTTTGATATTGATCTTTACTATATTTCATTGATTAGTCATTAGTTATGTGATTTTTATACTCTATTATAAATTGTTGAGTCGGGAATGAGAAGTACCAAGGATGTGTGATCAGACCGTAGACATTGTAGATATTGTAGACATTGTAGATATTGTAGACATTGTAGATATCGTAGACATTGTAGATATTGTAGACATTGTAGATATTGTAGACATTGTAGACATTGTAGATATTGTAGACATTGTAGATATCGTAGACATTGTAGATATTGTAGACATTGTAGATATTGTAGACATTGTAGATATTGTAGACATTGTAGATATCGTAGACATTGTAGATATTGTAGACATTGTAGATATCGTAGACATTGTAGATATTGTAGACATTGTAGATCTCGTAGACATTGTTTAAATTCTGCAAGTAGATATCGTAGACCGTGCGGTGTAGTACCCCAGACCGATCACATGTCAAAGGTACTTCTAACGGTGGAAAGTATATTGGTCTATTTATTACTATTAATTTTTCTTACGGCTTTACTGTTAATTTCAAAACTCATGATTAATGCCTAACCTTTGTCTTATAGTCATTTTCTTTATTTGAAATTGCATTCAGTGAATTGTGCTCGTTCCATTCCTGACTGGAAACCAACATTTTCAGGTTAGCCGCGGATTCATTTAGCTTGGGGAGTGACGGGAATACTTGCAGACAAAGCCTAGAGACTAGCTAGATAGTTGAGTTGTAGTCATTCAGTTATTTGTACAAGTTTATATTTTTATACAAATGTAAAACTTGTGATCATTGTAAATTAAATTAATTTTGTGAATGAGCATTATTTGTGATTTTGATCTTCATGGCCGTGACAACGTTCTACCGCCGACACTGCGGCGTAGGCTGGCTTGGACACGTCTTGTATCCGTTTAAAAAAAAAACGGGTGCGGGTCGTGACAAGTTTTTGTGGTGGCCCATGCAGGTCAGTCTTC
>JANAVB010011199.1:37213388-37225888 GCA_029216955.1 Iris pallida
AACCCTAGTTAGTATGGACTTGGTTAGGTTATATGACATTAGTCTAACCTAAGCTAACCCTTAGTTTGGTCAATAGACTCTAGTTAGCAATAGGAATTAGAAAGTCATAAGTCATGACTTATGATTTAGAACCATTGATAAATCAACTTAAGTCATAGCCTTGTAGATTGGCCCAAAGACCAAGAAATTACAAAACCCTAGCCCTAGACTTATGTGGCCGGCCACCATATCCTCATTGGAAACCCAACTCTATAAATACTCTCTTAGTTTTAGGGTTGCCTCTTTTAGGAAAGATCAAGTTTAGAAAGAGGTTTGTTCCAACTTCATTTAATCCATAGAAATTCCATTTTATATCCTTTTTCATTCAAATCTCTTCCATTAGGTTTTAATATACCTATACTTGCTGTTATTGGAGTTTTATTTCAGTTTGATATTGATTTGTTGGATTGGGATATCAAGGAGAGGAGCTCAACAAAGGAGGATTTTCTAGAAAGTTCATCTATAGGTAACTTCTTCAATACTCATTGAAATTTTGATTTCTTTATACATTTAGGAAGCCCTAGGAGTCCCCTAGGTGGTTGCATTGGTTTCGTGTCGAGTTTTATAGGTTTCGTGTCCGTTTCGGACACGTATCAACGTGTACTTGAATGTGTTCGTTGTTTTTGAATAGGAAGTTAGGTATTGATCTCGCTTACAAGTTTCTATTGCACTGAGCACACTTTCGTGTCGTGTCAAGTCGACACAGGCGTGCGGACACGCGGTGCCCACACGCGCGTGTGCACAGGTTTGATCCCCTGCTGTTCGGGGGCCACAACTCTTACGACACGTCACGTCGACATACAAAACTTGACACACGGGTCGTCCTCGTGACTGACACGACGTGTGTCGAGTCTCAGACCCCCAAGTGTCGTGTCGGAGATGCACGAGCACGTGCATTTCTTTTGCACTGGACCGGGTTCAGTTGTTTTAAAGCACTGATACGTGTGTCATGTCACTGACACACGTGTCATGGACCCATATCAGGGTGCACTAGCCCTAGACCTAGACCTATTAGACACTTGGACACGACCACGAGGTATGTGTCGTGTCGTGTCGTATACACGATCCCTGTGAACACGTGCACGAGGAATGGCACAGTATTTGTACTATTTTGTGTTTTAATTTGTTTTGACACATTGTATCCTCTTGCTTGGTCACAACCACCTTGTGTGACACGTACACGTTATGTATAAACTTTACCAACCATTAGTTTAACATTTTAACTTGATTTTGTTGATCATTTCACAAATACCCAATTCTCACTGATACGTTAAATATCAGTTCATTATTCCTGTTTTTCCAAATTTTTAGTATGAGTTTTAGCTTCAATTTTAACCTGGATAACACTGTTATTTGCATGATTTTAAAGCTCTAATATGTTCACCTATGTGTATACTAACAGTATGTCAATTTTTGATTGATTTAGGACTGTTTTGAGTTCAAAAACTGAGATTGAAGGCTAGACTGTTAAACAGGAAAATTGTGAACTGTTGTGAACTGATTTTGGGTTTTATTGTGAACTATGGAATGATTCCAATGTTGTATAAACCTGAGTATGATTTGAAATGAAGACTGAAATATGGGAATTAGTATTATGGCTGAAAACAGGGATTTTAATGAGGTATATTAATGTTTTCAATGTGTATAACTGAGTTTGTGTTCCCTTCAAAACCTGAGATTGGAATTAGACTGAATTGGTTTCAGTTTTCATTCCTTTTCAGTCCAGGTTTTGACACATAGTTCACAACCTCACAGTTCACTCACCTATGCTCATTTCATTCACACACACACACACACACACACTTTTACTCTCTTCACTCATTCACACACATTAGCATGCACACTTGACACCTTGTTCACTCTCTCACACCCTCATATATGTCTCATACACACAAACACACATTTGCATTCATGTGACACACACACACTTGAGTGTATGAGTGCCCCCTCTCTTTATACATGTATATGTATATGTTTTGACATATAGTGTTATATTGTATACATATATTAGCCTATAGGGTATATTCTAATATATATTATTTAAATGGATCTAAGTGTGTATTCCTAAGCTAGACTATATTTATATATATGTGTATTGTTTTAGATATAGATAATATCTTGTGTAGTCGTGTATAGATGTTGGTTGGTTCTTTAGGCATGATATTGCCTAGTAAGCCTAGATTAGTCTTGTTAGAACTTAGAATAGCCTTGTTAGACTAGTATAGACTAGTTTGACCTAGTTTAGACTTGTTAGACCTAGTTTGACCATAGTTGACCAAGTTTGACTTCTAGGGTTGACCAGAATTGACCAAGAGTTGACTTTGGCCTAGTTTGACCTAGATTTATGTAGAATGCATTGTAGTGTCTCATTTTACCATTCTGGACTTGTTGTGACTTGTGCTGTTCTGATTAGGAGCCAGACACCACTCCTCGGATAGTACTTTCATATTGGACACTCAGATACCAGGCGAGTACATTTTCTGATCATTTCATATCCTGCTTAGAATTATTTCCTGTATTAAATTACTTTACTTGTTACTGTCACGTTGGTCACACGGATTGGTACTATATGGATCCCTTCTTGAGATGTTATCCTTAGGGAGCATCGGGTACTACATGTTCTGTGCATTTTACTTACATGGTGTATCACTATGCTTCACTGGTTCTTTGATCACTTGTGACATATACCCTTATGATCACAGAGTCTCCTAGAATCTCTTATCCTATTTACTGGGTATCCTAGAATCTCTTAGAATCCCCATTTATGGGACATCCTGTATCACCCTTCGGGAGCCTTTGCATGGAATCATAACATAACCTGGTTGGATCCTTGTGTATTGATTGGGGGTACGGGGGAGTAGAAATAGACATGTGAATACTATCCAAGTAGTATAGCATCAGAATCTTTCCATAGTGTAGCATCAGAATCTCCTATGCCATTTACATGTCTATATTGTACTCTGACTCACTAGCCACTGTTAGTCTCTATTTATAGTAGATATTTCTATTGCAGTTCTCTCTCTGTTTACATACTACACTTCTTTCAGTACTTGTATCTTACTTTACTGTATGATTATATTTTCTAACCTGCTATGAACTGTTGAGATGTATTGTACTCGCTCCTGTCCTGACTGGACCTGTTGAAAATATTACAGAGGATGAGGAGGAGGCCTGTGTGGATACCTTCTACGGGGAAGCCCTAGACGACACTTGCGAGCTGGACTCTCAGGAGGACCCAGCTTTAGCTGAGGACATCACCCCCGTTGCCTAGACTAGTTTAGTTAGGCTTATCTTACTTTATGTTGTCTTGAGACTGTTTAGCTAGACTTTATTTCTGTTCAGAGATTCTGAGTTGTATATATTCTTTCATTCTCAGTAGCTGAGTTTTGTACTCTGGATATTTGCTGGGATATTATCTTAGACTACTTTATCATCTGCATTTCCTTGAGTTCTATATCATATTGTGCTATCTTTTCCTTAGTTGTGATTGAGTTTATTTACTGCTATGTCACCCTCATTCGGGGAGTATAAACTGTTTAAAGTTATATTGTTAGATGTATGTTGACCTAGGACAACGTTCTACCGCCGACACTGCGGCGTAGGCTGGACGTACCCACGTCTCATGCCCTTACTCTAGGGTGCGGGTCGTGACACATTTTTAGTGGTGGCCCATACAGGTCTAGACTAGAAGTGTAGTGGTATTCGAATTAGAGTATCACTACAGCCTGCAGTAGGATATAGAACATTAATTATTAAGGTACTCAATCACATTAGAAAAAATTCTTTTGTTGTCATCTAAATCCTTATTGTCAGCTGATCTCTTGAATTTTAATTGTCCGCCTTTGTTATTTCGTTTCTTTCTCAGAAATTGATACTCTTGTTTGTCTATCTTCAGGATGGTAGAGACTCGATCGCAGCGTACCATTCATGGGGATGCTATAGAGGGGACTGCTACCTCTCAGCCAGTATAGCAGGGCCAAGGGACTGCAGCTCCTGCCACCTCTGCTCGTATTGAGACCTCGGCAGCAGCAGCAAGGGGTATGCTTCCACCGGCTCGGAGGCAGGACCCAGTCATCGCAGAGGAGCCCTTCCAGTAGCCACCGCCTATAGGATACGTGGATACAGCACAGATGTTCACATACTTCCAGTAGTTCATAGACCGGCAGCAGGCTCGACAGGACAGGGGCATGGAGTTGGCCCTTACGACAGTTGTAGCTCGACCAGTGGTTCAGCAGCCGAGGACACCGGGGATAGAGCAGTTCCAGAAGATGAGCCCCAGAGACTTCCTGGGGACAGAGGGGATACTATATGCTGATGATTGGATCGAGCATATAGAGGAGATCTTCCGCCTGGCCAGGATACCAGCAGATCTTCAGATTGAGGCCGCAGCTAGCTGGATGCGACATCTTGTTCACACCTGGTATCAGTCAGACCCCAGGATGGGGGTAGCTGGGCAGACTTGGGAGAAGTTCAAGGGCTTCTTCAAGAAGAAGTTCTTTCCAGATTCAGCACTCAAAGCCTTGGAGTCGCAGTTCGAGAGCCTAGTCCAGGGGAGTCTTTCAGTGGAGGAGTACGCAGGGGATTTTGGCCGCCTCGACAGGTTCGTAGAGGGCTTGAGCGAGACGGCGAAGGCCCAGAGGTTTCGAAAAGGTCTAGTCAAGGAGGTCAAGTCCTTGACCAAGGGCAACAGGGATGCCACATTCGAGGAGATCTTGACGGGAGCCTTGTTGGCAGAGGATGATCTTAAGCTTAGGCTCAAGAGGGGGCGAGACCCAGTTGGGGGAAGCAGCAGCGGAGGCCAGGCCAAGAGGCCCCACTTTCAGTACCATCAGCCGAGGCAGTTTCAGCCGCAGCCGATCCAGCAGAGGCCAGTTCACCAGGAGCAGCAGCCGAGACAGCACCAGCAGGGTCAGAGACAGAGTGTTACTTGTGCCTACTGCAAGAAGCCTGGGCATGTCTTCAATGAGTGCCGGAAGAGGCTGGGCCAGTGTCTGGTGTGTGGCTCAGCAGACCACCAGATGAGAGAGTGCCGCATAGGACGAGCAGCTCAGGGGGCAGCAGTCAGAGCTCCAGCAGGACAGCAGAGGGGACCAGCCCTGTCGACACAGCAGTAGAGGTTCGTCCAACACCAGCAGTAGGCTAGGGGAGGCCAGCAGGGGCGAGCTTTCGCCATGGCAGCTGAAGATACAGAGGTGATAGGAGAGCTAATCGCAGGTTCGATTCTTCTCGACTCCAGTCCAGCTTTTGAATTATTCGATTCCGGTGCTTCGCATAGCTTCATATCAGTATCTTTTATGATTAGACACGGTATCATAGCTGAATCGTTGCCTAGGACTTACAAGATCACGACTGGGGGTGGCATTATCCTCGTGAGTGATGTTTGTAAGGGTCGGAGAGTAGTTTTGGGAGGCCATGAGTTGGAGGTGATCCTGCTCGTAATACCATTGCCGAACTACGATGTAGTACTAGGCATGGATTGGTTGAGTAGGCACCATGCCAGCATTGATTGCAGAGGGGGTAGAGTTCTCTTCAGAGCGCCGGGGGAGCCAGAGTTCGAGTACTCCAGATGTCAGGCAGAGCAGAGCAGCGGAGTCTTCTGTGGAGTTTCGGTCGAAGAGCAGACGATTCCACACCCCTTGATAGCATAGTATATGGATGTTTTCCCAGAGGAGTTGTCGAAATTGCCACCAGACAGAGACATAGAGTTCTCGATAGACTTGGTTCCAGGAGCGGAGCCTATCTCTCAGCATGTCTATCGGGTGAACAACAGTGAGCTGGTGGAGCTGAAGAAGCAGGTGGATGAGCTACAGGACAAGGGCTTCATCCGCTCGAGTTCATCGCCATGGGGTGCACCAGTGTTGTTTGTACTGAAGAAGCATGGGTCAGTACGGATGTGTATTGACTATAGGGTACTCAACAACCTCACGATCAAGAACAAATACCCACTGCTGCGATCGATGATCTTTTTGACCAGTTGAGCGGAGCTCGAGTATTTTCCAAGATTGATCTGAGGTCGGGATATCACCAGGTGAAGGTGAAGGGGAAGGATATTCCCAAGACCGCTTTCAGGACGCATTACGGACAGTTTGAGTTTTTGGTTATGCCGTTTGGGCTAACCAATGCACCAGCAGTATTTATGAACCTTATGAACAAGGTGTTCCACCAGTATCTAGATCAGTTTGTGGTGGTGTTTATTGACGACATCTTGATATATTCCAAGACTGAGGAGGAGCACGAGGAGCATTTGAGGATAGTGCTGGAGATTCTCAGGAAGGAGCAGCTTTGCGTAAAGCTCTCTAAGTGTGAGTTCTTCTTAGACCGGGTGGACTTCTTGGAGCATGTGGTGACTGGAGATGGTATCTCAGTTGACCCCAAGAAGATTGTAGCAGTTGAGGCATGGGCAGCGCCGACTTCAGTTACAGAGATCAGGAGTTTCCTGGGCTGGCAGGATATTATCGGAGATTTGTACAGGATTTCTTCCGGGTTGCAGAGCCGTTGACTCGGTTGACCCGGAAGGATGCTGAGTATGTTTGGTCAGAGGAGTGTCAGGCAGCTTTTGATGAGTTGAAGAAGCGGCTTACGACAGCTCCGATTCTGACATTACCTTCAGGATCAGGTGGTTTCACTATTTATAGTGATGCTTCAGGGAAGGGGCTGGGTTGCGTCTTACAGCAGCATGGGAAGGTGATTACCTATGCTTCCAGGTAATTACGTCCCCATGAGAATAACTACCCTACCCATGACCTGGAGCTGGCAGCAGCGATATTAGCTCTGAAGTTGTGGAAGCATTATCTGTATGGTGAGAGGGTGAAGATCTTCACAGATCACAAGAGCTTAAAGTATGTGTTCACTCAGAAGGAGTTGAACATGATACAGCACAGATGGCTAGAGTTGATGAAGGATTTTGACATCCTACTTCAGTATCATCCAGGGAAGTCCAACGTGGTTGCCGATGCCTTGAGTAGGTATCCGACAGCCATGTGTTTGACCATGGATCAGCATTTGCTTGCAGACTTAGAGAGCCTTGGGATTGAGGTGATCGTACCCGAAGTACAGATGCAAATGTGGGGGATGTAGATTCAGTCGGACTTGGTAGAGAGGATCAAGTCGGCTCAGTTTGAGGACGTTGCTCTGCGATGTCTCCGAGAGCAGGTTCGAGCAGGATTGCTGGAGGGCGAGTTTTCCCTTATAGAGGATGGTGCCTTGAGGCACGGTCCCAGGTTATGTGTGCCCAACGGAGATCTCAGGGAGCAGGTTATGTAGGAGGCCCACAGATCTCAGTACTCTATACACCCGGGTGCCAACAAGATATACCGAGATCTGAGGGAGCATGTTTGGTGGTCCGGGATGAAGCGGGGGGTAGCTCGCTTCGTGGCTAGGTGCTTGGTCTGTCAGCAGGTCAAGGCAGAGAGACAGAGGCCCGGTGGATTGTTGCAGCCGCTGCCCATTCCCGAGTGGACATGGGAGCATATCACTATGGACTTCGTATCAGGATTGTTGCATACACCAGAAGAAAAAGATGCAATTTGGGTCATCGTTGACAGGTTGACCAAATCGGCCCACTTTTTGCCATTCAAGGTGGGTACGTCTATAGAGAGGCTGGCGGAGATGTATATGCGGCAGATAGTCATGATTCACGGGGTTCCGGTCAGCATCGTCTCAGATCGAGATAGTCACTTTACTTCCCATTTTTGGAGGAGTCTGTAGACCAGCTTGGGCACTCAGCTCAATTTCAGTACTGTATACCACCCCCAGACGGACGAACAGTCAGAGCGGACTATTCAGACACTTGAGGATATGCTGCGGATGTGCGTCCTGTACTTTGGAGGTTCCTGGAAGGATTATCTTCTTTTGGTGGAGTTTGCTTACAACAATAGTTTCCAGGCCAGTATTGAGATGTCACCTTTCGAGGCTCCATACGGGCGTAGGTGCCGTACACCCTTATCTTGGGATGATGTTGGTGAGCGAGCTTTATTGGGGCCAGAGATGGTTGTTGACGCAGACGAGAAGGTGAAGCTCATCAGGGACAGACTTCGCGTGGCACAGGACAGACATCGGCACTGGGCCGGTAGCCACCGGAGGCCCTTGGAGTTTGAGGTACAGATTAGAGTAGGATTAGATTTAGGTTTGTTTTGTTTGTAATTTTGATCATGTTTGTTTATTATAATTAATTGAGATCTTGCTTGTGATTAGGTCGGAGACCAGGTTTTCTTGAGGATATGTCCGACTCATGGTACGATACATTTTGGTGGAGGCGGGAAGCTTAGCCCGTGCTTCATCGGCCCTTTCATTATCAACGGAAGAGTCGGTGACGTTGCATACAGGGTAGACTTGCTGCCTGTGCTAGTGGGGGTCCACAACGTATTCCATGTATCATAGTTGAGACGATACGTGGCTGACCCTAGCCATGTGCTCGATCATTCAGAGATTGAGGTTGGGCCTTCTCTCAGCTATCCAGAGCAGCCAGTGGAGATTCTGGATCGACGGAAGAAGGTTCTGAGGAACCAGGTGATACCTTTGGTACGCGTCGTATGGAAGCATCATTCTCCAAGAGAGTCTACCTGGGAGCGGGAGGATGAGATGCACGAGCGCTACCCATATCTTTTTGGACCGTGAGGTATACTTTCTATCCTTCTCATCAGTTGTATTTCACCTTTCAATTTCGAGGATGAAATTCTTTTAAGGAGGGTAGATTTGTCACTACCATATTTCTAGTTTGAGGGTATTTTTGACATTTTGGGGTAATTTAAATTTATTAGAATTTATTTGAATTTATAGGAATTTTTTAGGAATTATTTTGGAATTGTTTGGATGAGGGTTGACTAGGTTGACTTTGACTAGTTTTGACCCTCGTAGACCAACCTAGAAGGTAACCCTAGTTAGTATGAACTTGGCTAGGTTATATGACTTTAGTCTAACCTAAGCTAACCCTTAGTTTGGTCAATAGACTCTAGTTAGCAATAGGAATTAGAAAGTCATAAGTCATGACTTATGATTTAGAACCATTGATAAATCAACTTAAGTCATAGCCTTGTAGATTGGCCCAAAGCCCAAGAAATTACAAAACCCTAGCCCTAGACTAATGTGGTCGGCCACCATATCCTCATTGGGAACCCTTCTCTATAAATACTCTCTTAGTTTTAGGGTTGCCTCTTTTAGGAAAGATCAAGTTTAGAAAGAGGTTTGTTCCTACTTCATTTAATCCATAGAAATTCCATTTCATGTCCTTTTTCATTCAAATCTCTTCCATTAGGTTTTAATATAACAATACTTGCTGTTATTGGAGTTTTATTTCAGTTTGATATTGATTTGTTGGATTGGGATATCAAGGAGAGGAGCTCAACAAAGGGGGATTTTCTAGAAAGTTCATCTATAGGTAACTTCTTCAATACTCATTGAAATTTCGATTTCTTTATACATTTAGGAAGCCCTAGGAGTCCCCTAGGTGGTTGTATTGGTTTCGTATCGAGTTTTATAGGTTTCGTGTCCGTTTCAAACACGTATCAACGTGTACTTGAATGTGATTATTTTTGAATAGGAAGTTAGGTATTGATCTCGCTTACATGTTTCTATTGCACTGAGCATACTTTTGTGTCGTGTCGAGTCGACACAGGCACGCGGACACGCGGTGCCCATACGCGTGCACGCACAGGTTTGATCCCCTGCTGTTCGGGGGCCACAACTCTCAGGACACGTCATGTCGACACACGACACTTGACACATGGGTCGTCCTCGTGACTGACACGACGTGTGTCGAGTCTCAGACCCCCACGTGTCGTGTCGGACACGCACGAGCACGTGTATTATATTTGCACTTGATCGGGTTCAGTTGTTTTAGAGCACTGATACGTGTGTCGTGTCACTGACACATGTGTCGTGGACCCATATCAGGGTGCCCTAGCCCTAGACCTAGACCTAGTCGACACTTGGACACGACCACGAGGTCTGTGTCGTGTCGTATCGTATACACGAACCCTGTGAACACGTGCACGAGGAATGGCACAGTATTTGCACTGTTTTGTGTTTTAATTTGTTTTGACACATTGTGTCCTCTTGCTTGGACACAACCACCTTGTGTGAAACGTACACGTTATGTATAAACTTTACCAACAATTAGTTTAACATTTTAACTTGATTTTGTTGATCATTTCACAAATACCCAATTCTCACTGATACGTTAAATATCAGTTCATTATTCCTGTTTTTCCAAATTTTTAGTATGAGTTTTAGCTTCGATTTTAACCTGGATAACACTGTTATTTGTATGATTTTAAAGCTCTAATATGTTCACCTATGTGTATACTAACAGTATGTCAATTTTTGATTGATTTGGGACTGTTTTGAGTTCAAAAACTGAGATTGAAGGCTAGACTGTTAAACTGGAAAATTGTGAACAGTTGTGAACTGATTTTGGGTTTTATTGTGAACTATGGAATGATTCCAATGTTGTATAAACCTGAGTATGATTTGAAATGAAGACTTAAATCTGGGAATTAGTATTATGGCTGAAAACTGGGATTTCAATGAGGTATATTGATGTTTTCAATGTGTATAACTGAGTTTGTGTTCCCTTCAAAACCTGAGATTGGAATTAGACTGAATTGGTTTCAGTTTTCATTCCTTTTCAGTCCAGGTTTTGACACATAGTTCACACCCTCACAGTTCACTCAACTGTGCTCATTTCATACACACACACACACACACAGTTTTACTCTCTTCACTCACTCACACACATTAGCATGCATACTTGACACCATGTTCACTCTCTCACACCCTCATGTATGTCTCATACACACACACATTTGCATTCATGTGACATACACACACTTGAGTGCATGAGTGCCCCCTCTCTTTATACATGTATATGTATATGTTTTGACATATAATGTTGTATTGTATACATATATTGGTCTATAGGGTATATTCTAAGTTATATTATTTAAATAGATCTAAGTGTGTATTCCTAAGCTAGACTATATTTATATATATATATATATATATATATATATATATATATATATATATATATATATATATATATATATATGTGTGTGTGTGTGTATTGTTTTAGATATAGATAATATCTTGTGTAGTTGTGTATAGATGTTGGTTGGTTCTTTAGGCATGATATTGCCTAGTAAGCCTAGATTAGTCTTGTTAGAACTTAGAATAGCCTTGTTAGACTAGTATAGACTAGTTTGAACTAGTTTAGACTTGTTAGACCTAGTTTGACCATAGTTTACCAAGTTTGACTTCTAGGGTTGACCAGAGTTGACCAAGAGTTGACTTTGGCCTACTTTGATCTAGATTCATGTAGAATGCATTGAAGTGTCTCATTTTACCATTCTGGACTTGTTGTGACTTGTGCTGTTCTGATTAGGAGCCAGACACCACTCCTCGGATAGTACTTTCATATTGGACACTCAGATACCAGGCGAGTACATTCTCTGATCATTTTATATCCTGCTTAGAATTATTTCCTGTATTAAATTAATTTACTTGTTACTGTCACATTGGTCACACGGATTAGTACTATATGGATCCCTTCTTGAGATGTTATCCTTAGGGAGCATCGGGCACTACATGTTCTGTGCGTTTTACTTACATGGCGTATCACTATGCTTCACTGGTTCTTTGATCACTTGTGACATATACTCTTATGATCACAGAGTCTCCTAGAATCTCTTATCCCATTTTCTGGGTATCCTAGAATCTCCTAGAATCCCCATTTATGGGACATCCATGTATCACCCTTCGGGGGCCTTTGCATGGAATCATAACACAACCTGGTTGGATCCTTGTGTATTGATTGGGGATACGGGGGAGTAGAAATAGACATGTGAATACTATCCAAGTAGTGTAGCATCAGAATCTTTCCATAGTGTAGCATCAGAATCTCCTATGCCATTTACATGTCTATATTGTACTCTGACTCACTAGCCACTGTTAGTCTTTATTTATAGTAGATATTTTTATTACAGTTCTCTCTCTGTTTTTATACTGCACTTCTTTCAGTACTTGTATCTTACTTTACTGCATGATTATATTTTCTAACCTGCTATGAATTGTTGAGATGTACTGTGCTCGCTCCTGTCCTGACTGGACCTGTTGAAAATATTACAGAGGATGGGGAGGAGGCCTGTGTGGATACCTTCTACGGGGCAGCCCTAGACGATACTTGCGAGCTGGACTCTCAGGAGGACCCAGCTCTAGCTGAAGACATCACCCCCATTGCCTAGACTAGTTTAGTTAGGCTTATCTTACTTTATGTTGTCTTGAGACTGTTTAGCTAGACTTTATTTCTGTTTAGAGATTCTGAGTTGTAATATTCTTTCATACTCAGTAGCTGAGTTTTGTACTCTGGATATTTGCTGGTATATTATCTTAGACTACTTTATCATCTGCATTTCCTTGAGTTCTATATCATATCGTGCTATCTCTTCCTTTGTTGTGATTGAGTT
>JANAVB010011199.1:37228388-37283388 GCA_029216955.1 Iris pallida
ATCTGGGCGACGTGGTTGCGCACCGTAAGAATCAAAAGGTGCGTACGGAAATTGCGGATGTGTGGGCTTTGACGGAATTCGAATTGGTCGCGTGTGCGCGACGAATTTGATACGTATCCGTCGAAATTTACCGTATCGGCCTCTGTACAAATTTCCCAATTACTTTGTGCACGTTTTTCAGATCGAGATGAAACTTACTCCAACAGGACCGTATCGTTTTCCTGGTCCTGTATGCCAAGTTTGGTCCGATTCTGAGATAGTTGATCGGATCGCCTTTTGGCGGGCCCTATGATTCGATTCAACGGGCGATTTTGTGCACGGCCCACCAGAATCCACAATTGGACATACTATTGGGTTCGTATCATCAAAACGAATCCGTAGACGTGTAGTTTGATGACTTTAGAGACCATTGACTCTGACACGTTTTTTAGTGCAAAGCGGGTCCAACGGTGGATACCGTTTTACCTCTGTATCCAGAATTGGACTTAAGGACAGGCAATCCTAGCTAATTTGACTATTCTAAGAATGTTGGCAATGTCTGTTTCAGCTTTTGGGAACTATTGTGAGATTTGACTCCTTTGGCTTATTAGTTTGATGAGATGTATTTGGATCTACATGCTACCACCAGGCAAGTATATCTTGCCTTCCTCTACAGTTTATTTAAATGCATATTTCTATTATTATATAGTTTTACTAGTTGATTATTGACATGTGATTTGTACTTCGTGCATGCTAGTATATATATATAGTCCTTGTTTATAGTTAGCTTTGTAGTTCGTATTGGATATATATATATATATTATATATATATATATATATATATATATATATATATATATATATATATATATATATATATATATATATTTATATATATATATATATAAAAAAATATATATATATATATATATATATATATATATATATATATATATATATATATATATATTTTATATATATATATAATATATTTTATATATATTTTATATAAAATATATATATACATATATATATATATATATATATATATATATATATATATATATATATATATATATATATATATATATATATATATATATATATATATATATATATATATATATATAGTTCTTGTTCATAGTTAATCTTGTAGTTCATATTGGATTTGTTCTCTCGTGTATCTTGATTGGGTCGTATCGTGTCATCACCTGTACTTGGACTGTGTCGCATCGTGTCATAGGATGAATAAGTCATAACGGAACTGTCGTACCTTGAATTCTTGAAGCTAACCTGCGAGTCCACACTAGGGGCGAGGGTTAGTAGTTATATGTATCTTGATTCCTGAAGCTAACCTGCGAGTCCACACTAGTGGCGAGGGTAAGTAGATATCTGTCCGCACCTGCGAGTCCACACTAGGTGCGAGGGTGATTTCTTGAAGCTAACATGCGAGTCCACACTAGGGGCGAGGGTTAGTAGTTGTTCAAAACCTGCGAGTCCACACTAGGGACGAGGGTTTGAGTATTCGATTGGTTATCCGTTGACATCGTGACGTCGTATTCTCTTGTTTCTCCTCCAGCAGTTCGTTTATGCGTAGTGGTTCTCCCAATCGTGTATGGTCATGGTTTCATGTTGATTGGTCATGGTTTCGTATTGTTGGGTCTTTGCCTGTTTATATCTGTATTTTCTTTATTGCATGATAAACTGCTAGATAGGCATATTTTTATGTATCTTGCTATGTCCCCTGAGGACCAGATGATCTATTTAGGTTAGCAATTGCATGGAGTTAGTTAGCTGTCACGACCTGCACCCACTGTAAGGGTACGAGAACGTAACAACGCCCAGCCTAAGCCGCAGTGTCGACGGTAGAACGCTGTCCTAGGTCATAACATCTAACAATACATAAGGTACATGTACAGTATATACACTCCGAATGGAGGTGACATAGTAATACAGTCTCAATCACATCTAAGGTAGAGTACGATAAAGAGATATATAGACATGGAACGAATAAATCCATAGAGATACAATCAGATAGAAGTTTAAGATAACAACTCAAGAACATCCATCTCAATACAAGTCTCTAAATATATATATATACAACATCTCAGAACAACAACTGAAAGTCGAATAAACAATGCTGAAAAGAAAAGATAAAGTCTAGCTATCTATCCTAGACTATGGGAGTAGCATCCTGTACTGCAGCTGAGTCCTCTAGAGGAACCAGGTCACAGGTGTCGTCTAAGCCTGCTCTGTAATAGGTGGTGCATAGGGCCTCATCCTCATCCTCTGTAATATTTTCAACAGGTCCAGTCAGGACAGGAACGAGCACAATACATCTCACACAGTTCATATCAAGTTAGAAAAAATAAAACATGCAATAGAGTAAGATACATGAAACACTGAAAAGAGAAATATATGAAGTAAAGGAGATAACTGTAAGGAAATATCTACTATAAATAGAGAACTAGCAGTGACTAGTGAATCAGAGTAAAATATAAACATGTGAATGGCATAGGAGATTCATGACTACAGCTAAGAGTGATTCATGACTACAGCTACTTGGATATTATTCACATGCCTATTTCTACTCCCCCATCCCCAATCAATACACAAGGATCTGTTCAAGTTATGTTAAGATTCGTGAAACTTCACATGGCTCATAAAATGAGTGATACGTGAAGGTGATTCATGATGGCTCTATGAACATGAGAGTACATGTGTCACAAGCGATTCGTGAATCAGTGGAAGCATAGAGATACGTGATGATTCGTGAAATGCACAAATCATGCAGTATCCGATGCTCCCGAGGGGTATAACATCTCATAAAAAGATCCATATAGTACCAATCCGTGCTACCAATGTGTCAGCATCAAGTAAAGTAATCTAGAGCAAGAATATAAATCCTAGCAAGTATGAATCGGTCAGAGAATGTACTCGCCTGATATCCTGAATGTCCGAAAGAAAATACTGCCTGAGGAGTGGTGTCTGGCTCCTAATCAGAACAGCACAAATCACAACATGTTCAGGTAATAAAGTATGTTACTATGATGCAGTCTACATGATATTAGGTTAATCCTAGACCAAAGTCAACCCTGGTCAACTTCAGTCAACTAAATAGTCAAGGTTAGCTCAACTAGGTCAACCTAGACTCAATGAAGTCTAACTAGGCCTAAACAGTCTATCCTAGCTAGAACAAACCATTCACTAGTCTATAGAATATTACACATGTGTGAATTTCATACACACAATACCACTAAAGGGTACCCTAGGCTATACAATCTAGGTTATAGGCCATAGACGCTATCCCATGGGCAAATAGCCAAACACTAGGCCATATCACATATAGGCCAACTACAAATGCACTATATATGTATATATATATATATATATATATATATATATATATATATATATATATATATATATATATATATATAACATAGGAATCTCAACTTACACATTATATTCACATATTTATACACACTATCTATGTAGGCTATACCTACATTAAATTACAATTCACATTGGTTGTATGTATATTATTACATATATATATACATGTATACACATAGAGAGTTAGAGCGAGGAAATGAAAATCAAGGTAATGTGTGTGTGCATGTGTGTCACATGGGTGAGTGTAGGCATACATGAGAGTTTATGAGTGAATGCACAGGTGTTCTCAGGGTTAAGGAATTCAAACAGTGTTCAAGTGGAGAACCATTTCTTGTGTGTGAGTTCTCAGGAACTGTAGTGCCCCGTCCCGCTCAGTCAATCGGAGAAATCAGAATGCTGACTACGTTTAGAGCGAGGAAATGAAAATCAAGGTAATGTGTGTGTGCATGTGTGTCACATGGGTGAGTGTAGGCATACATGAGAGTTTGTGAGTGAATGCACAGGTGTTCTCAGGGTTAAGGAATTCAAACAGTGTTCAAGTGGAGAACCATTTCTTGTGTGTGAGTTCTCAGGAACTGTAGTGCCCCGTCCCGCTCAGTCAATCGGAGAAATCAGAACGCTAACTGCGTTCGAACTTAGCCTTGCAACGGCTACTCGGAGACATCGCTCGGTCGAGGCGACCGCTCGCTCAGGTAGGGTAGTTTCGGTGAACTCGCCTAATCTTTGCCTTCACCTAATAAATCGCATGTTTTCAACTTGCACAAGTAGGCTTGATAATAAAAGAGACGAACCCACGTAGCTAAAGGAAATAATCCTGACGGGTCGAATTGAGTTAGAATATGGAAAGGTCCAACGGTCGGCTTAGAGTGGGTACACGGCGTGCTTTGAAAATGACACTCGATCCTTCATCCCGTGGCTTGGAAGAAGAAAAGTTGGTATTCGCCGCAAAGTTAAGAGTTAGCCAAATTCATAGGCATCATCGCACATTTGCTTCATAAAGCATGCATGATCTCATCGCCCAAGGCGTAGCATAGCCTCTGCTCGCCCGACGGGTTAAGTTGTATTGCACGGCTTGCGACATAAGTCTAGGCACCCCAAATAACTTGGTTGTTCAAGTCGATCGCGTGCACAGCACGTTCCCACGACGCATGGCTTGACGCAGCCTTTACTTGTCAAGTTGTTGCAAAGTAAGTTAGGCAAGTTACGTTAAGCTATCAGGAGTAGTAGCAAGCACGACCCTACGAGTTCTACGGCTGGGTATATCCACATAGTCTTACAGTCTCAAGGCCCGTCATATAGAGTATGACTTGGGCGGTGGTGTCGCATAGGCTTAAGGCACGATGCACGGACTTAGTGTTTAAGGCATGAACCACGGTTGATTCAATGAGTTTTGGAGAAAGGACTATCGAATAGGCATTGAGTTGAATGAAATGATATGGTAACATGGAAAGAATGCTCGCAGCTACAGGTCGGCGAGGCCTTACGGCTATAGGTCGGCGAGGCGGTCTCAGAAGAAAGAAGTATGCTCGCTGCTATAGGTCGGCGAGGCAGTTTCAGAAGAAAGAAGTAGCATGACTGTGTGAGACGTTAGTTCGAGTCGAGTCTTGCATGGTCATGGACAACTTGTCAACAAGGTAGGTCATTTTCCTGTACGGCAACCCGGCGGCCACTGGACCGTTGCGGCTGCGATTGAAAACGAGTAATTAGCTGTGCTGGGCACGGGTTAGGCGGGGACTTGCAGCGAGGCTAGCTACCTTGCGCTGAAAGGGGCACCCGTCTAACAAAATCTAGAGGAGTCCACGATGGCTCTGGGAGTTATTGACCAAATCATATAGATTAGTCGGCATGGCGACAATTCGCGTGTGTGCCTTTGGATTGAGTTGAGTTGTTGAATGTGTGTACAGTTAGAATACAAATGTTTGGGCTTAAGAATGGCTACAACATAGGCGACGTGCTTCGGCGCGAAGTGTGGCATCGAGTCTTGAGTTGTCGGCATATAAGTTGCATAAGTTGGTTGAGTTGTTTGAGCTTAAGTCGAAAAACCGCCGCAAGGCAAAGTTGGTTGAGTGACACTAACATTCACAAGTCTTGATTGGGTCAGTTGGTGATCAAAGTAGCAAGGGCCGCGAGACGGCAATATGGTTTAGTCACCCTGAGTTGCGAGGCACGGTATGATGGATTCTTAGCACGATCACATGAAAATTGAGCCTCATCACGTAGTTGCATCTCTGATTAAGTGCCGTAAGGCAAACACGACTTGATAGGTTAACGTTGAATATTGCAAGCACGGGATGGTCTTGAAACACGAAATAGGCCAAGGCGTCTGTCCTAAAACTGATCCTAAGGCAAGAGTAGAAAGACAATTGATAAGAAGGGACTATGCTGCACAAAGTAAAATAACGTGTCAGTTTTGTATGGGTGGGCGAGGAGCTCATTCCACCAGTACAGATGAGTACTAACACCCACATAGTTTACATGTGCAGGCACAGGTAGAAGCTCGTGGCACGGAGCTCTCTTGGATGCGTCGAGGCATGGAGTTCCTTGGCGATTCGAAGCGCACGGCCCGCATAGAGTAAAGACTTATACGGGACATAATGTATGGACATCGCCTTCCGAAGCTTCCGTTGGATCGACAAATGTAATGAGAGATGGGAGAGAGATCTGAGTTACTTGTAATATGAACTTGAGTGAGCATGAGAGACTTGTAATCTTGGCCTTGTGCCCCACTGTAACCATTGTTTCAATATCAATAAAAGAGTGATTTGCAATGACTTTTGTTTTGCTTCAACTTCCGCTGCTATCATTCAATGTCTCTGCATGGGACTTCTGTGCGACGACCCCGTCGCAACCGCTGAAATCGGTCGTTATGGAACCCGTCTTGCACGAGCGCAATCTAGGCTCGTACGGCATCACGCCTTAGCGAAGACGATCGCTCCTACGGGAGCAGGACGTGACATAATGGTATCAGAGCACGGCTTTACGTCCTTGGACTATCGATCGAATTCTTTAACTCCGTTGTTTCTGCAAACTCTGAATCATTGCTTCCGCAAAGTTGAAATCGTTTGTGCGCTCTCTCTCAAATGTCCCACAGGATGTCCATACAATAAGTCTAACTATTTTACAAAACATAAGAGAACAATTTTTTTCAAACAAAAAGATGGTTCGCATAAGCACGGTTGGCTAAGTTGGGCTGGGCATATACACCAAAGTTGCGTCGACCTTAGAAAAGTCGAGTGCGGGATTCGAATTGTGTCGGACGAGAATGAGTTGAACTCGATTGAGTAAATTGAGATGACTATCGATAGGGTGCTATCGAACGACGATGTTATCGTCGGTGCGATATAGGGTGAGCGTGCTTGAAATTTCAGGAATCGTTCGAACGAAAATTCGAAGAGATAGAATTGTGAATCGATGATAAGTTGAGGATTGTCGAATGACTTCATCCCTGAGTGGTGTATACGATAGCCTCAGGGATGTCGATTGATCGATTAAGGATTGGGGTGTCGGTGAATCTATCAGCAAGCGTTGCGTTATGCAAAGCCTTAGATTGAGTGTCGTTGAACAAGTGTAGTCTTAAGATTTGACAAGTTGATTCAAACAACCTAGAAATTGACGTGCACGGGACGTGCACAGGATTGTGGATTACGCGAGTATGAAAATACGAAAATGATAAAGTAGGAAATCGAATCGAGGAAGACTTAGGGTGTATGAATGGATGACTTGATCGAGAAAATTGATACGGATCGTATACAAAAAGTTAGCACGACAGGTAGATAGCATGCATGAAAAGTTGAATTTTGAAGTTACGTGAATGACTCTAAGGATTGGATTGAATGTTGCTCGACGATTGAGTTAGCAAAGGATTGATGCGAATTGAGAAAATACGTTTGTCGATGACTTAAGATAGATGGATGAACAATACACGAATTTGGGTTTGAGAAATTTGATGTTAGGAATGACTCGAGGGATGATGATCGAACTTGAATTTGAATATTGAGGAGATTATCTAGTCGAACGATAGCATCGTTCGTACGACTTAAAATTTGGTTGTAAAGGAAGATCGTCAGGTTACGCATATCGTTGATGGTATTGAGGCATATCAAAGATCGATATGCGATAACTCGGGGGTACTCTGACTCGACAAATGACGATCGTGCAAGTATTATTGTTCGGTTGGATGCAATACTTAGGACTTTGATTGAGACAAATGTTGGATGAAAATAGAAGTGTCTTGAGGGTTATGCGGATAACCACAACGTCGACGATCTTGTCTTGCGCGAGCGCAACTCTAGCCTCGCATCTGCGTTGCGTCGGATCTGGGGCGATCGTTTCGCATGACCGCTGACGTGGTGATTCATGTCGTGGTAATGATCGAACTTGGAAAGTCAAGGCGCGACAACTTTGATTGTCTCGACGTGTTGGTTTGATGCGAAGAAAATTTGAGAATGTTAGGACTTGTAATTGAGGAATGAAATAAACTTGAGGATTGAGTAGGACCAATCCGTGCATCGAGAATGAATTAGTCTAGACATAAAACAAGAGTTACGTCCCGATGAGGATGACTATCCCGTGGGAGCGTGCATGGTGATTCATGCACACCGTGGAAGATCTGACTCGCGTGAGATCAGGGTGCAACGTATTGTTAAGTCAGATGACCTTGTGATCGATTTCGTGAATTGGGATAAATGACTTTGGGAGTATGGAATGTGAATTATGGTTTAGCGATGAATTGTGTCGTAGCGTGCTTGACTTGAGAAGGATTGATAGGCAGATTATGACGAACGTGCTCGAAGAGATAGACTATACGAAATGGCTTGATGAATGAGTGATTTTGATATGTCAAGAAATTGGTTGAGACGTGAGTTATTATAGGATGCCTTTGCTGAATGACTCAGACACCGTACGACGAACGTTGGGATGTGTGTAGGTAATCTATGCTCGAAGTTTAGAAATTAGAGTGATGCGAGCTTGGGTAGAAAACCCCATACTATCAACTTGGTTTGACCTTAGGATGGGGTCAGTGTTGATATTGTTGTTTGGGAACTATGATTCCAATACTGACGAATTACCTTAGTCTAAAAGACATAGCCTAGCGGTTAGGCAAGACGTCTATGTTGTGAGAGCTAGTATCGGTATGAGTGATCTTGAGGATTGATTGGTTGGGATATTGGTATTGATGAATGGAATGATTCGGGAATATTAAAATACCACTCATGAGCCTCGGCTGACATGCATGTATATCAAGGACGCTTGAATATGTGCACGATCCAACTCGAGTGGTAATGACAGAATTCGCTATCACGAGGCTTGGCTGAAATATATGTATTTTGGGGACGCCTAAAATATGTACATGACCCATACTAAGTAATACGTTGAATTCAAGTGAGACTTGAGGAATAGGAGAGTGTCGAGGATTTTGAAATCGTGAGTCGTGAAGAAAGGATTGATGGTAGCACGATCGTGGCTCAAATTTGAAAAATGCATAGGAGTAGTGCGTGCGAGAGTCCTTGAATGTGGAGTAAAAGTAATAAGTCGATAAGAGTACTCAGTTAGTTTCGAGGATGAAACTTTTTTGAGTGGTGTATGATGTAGTGCCCCATCCCGCTCAGTCAATCGGAGGAATCAGAACGCTAACGGCGTTCGGACTTAGCCTTACAACGGCTACTCGGAGACATCGCTCGGTCGAGGCGACCGCTCACTCAGGTGGGGTAGTTTCGGTGAACTCGCCTAATCTTTACCTTCACATAATAAATTGCATATTTTCAACTTGCATAAGTAGGCTTGATAATAAAAGAGACGAACCCACATAGCTAAAGGGAATAATCCCGACGGGTCGAATTGAGTTAGAATATGGAAAGGTCCAATGGTCTGCTTAGAGTGGGTGCACGGCGTGCTTTGAAAATGACACTCGATCCTTCGTCCCGTGGCTTGGGAGAAGGGAAGTTGGTATTCGCTACAAAGCTAAGAGTTAGCCAAATTCATAGGCATCGCCGCACATTTGCTTCATAAAGCATGCACGATCTCATCGCCCAAGGCGTAGCATAGCCTCTGCTCGCCCGACGGGTTAAGTTCTATTGCACGGCTTGTGGCATAAGTCTAGGCACCCCAAATAACTTGGTTGTTCAAGTTGATCGCATGCACGGCACTTTCCCACGACGCAAGGCTTGATACAGCCTTTACTCGTTAAGTTGTTGCAAAGTAAGTTAGGCAAGTTACATTAAGCTATCAGGAGTAGTAGCAAGCACGACCCTATGAGTTCTACGGCTGGGTGTATCCACATAGTCTTACAGTCTCAAGGCTCGTCATATAGAGTATGACTTGGGCGGTGGTGTCGCATAGGCTTAAGGCACGATACACGGACTTAGTGTTTAAGACATGAACCACGGTTGATTCAATGAGTTTTGGAGAAAGGACTATCGAATAGGCATTGAGTTGAATAAAATGATATGGCAACATGGAAAGAATGCTCGCGGCTACCAGTCGGCGAGGCCTCGCGGCTATAGGTCGGCGAGGCGGTCTCAGAAGAAAGAAGTATGCTCGCGGCCATAGGTCGGCGAGGCAGTTTCAGAAGAAAGAAGTAGCATGACTGTGAGAGACGTCAGTTTGAGTCGAGTCTTGCATGGTCATGGACAACTTGTCGACAAGGTGGGTCGTTTCCCTGCACGGCAACCCGGCGGCCACGGGACCGTTGCGGCCGTGATTGGAAACGAGTAATTAGCTGTGCTGGGCACGGGTTAGGCGGGGACTTACAGCGAGGCTAGCTATCTTGCGCTAAAAGGGGCATCCACTACTAAAATAAGGCAAATTAGCGACGTAATGGTACGTCGCTAATAATGGAAAATACATCGCTAATCGTAATTAGCGATGACTTTAGCGACAGAAAATGAAGGTTGCTTTTAAGCAAGTAGCAGATGGCACATGCGTCGCTCTACGTCGCTTTTTGCGACGTCAAGGTCGTGTCGCTGAGGTGTCACAAATTTAGCGACGTAGAGCGACGAAAGTGTTACGTCGTAAACTTAGCGACGTTCTGTTCTATTTCACGTGGCAAGCCTGCCATGTCAGCAATTTGGTGACGTACAGCGACGTAACGTTGCTAATCAGCGACGTATAGCGACGTCCCCATACATCGCTAAGACGTCGCTATCCGTCGCTTTACGTCGCAGAATAATAAAAAAATATTTAAAAAAATAAAATGTGTATTTTTGTTATGTTGTGAGTCTGTGTTTACAGTGTGTGTGAAGTACAGTGTTCGAACCATCGACAGTTTCGCTTACTGTTCTATGTTTTATCTTGGATAAAAAGAGCAACAGTTCAGGGTGCACTTCTCAGAGCTTCCTCTTCACGTCCTTCACCTTCTTGGGATCCTGTACGACGTCCCGAGAGAGTGAAGGATGTGAAAATGAAGCTCTCAGAAGTACACCCTGAATAGTTGCTCTTTCTGTCCAAGATAAAACATACAACAGTAATCTAAACTATCGATGGTTCCGAACACTGCATTTCACATACACTGTAAGCACAGACACACATCATCACAAAAATATATATTATATTTTTTAAAATTTGGGCAGTACCTCCTTTGTATATCAGATCATCGCTTATAACCCAACATAGGTATATTTGTCATCCCCGTCGCAGATATCACAAAATAAATATCACAATAAAAATACCAACAAAGTAAATATCACAAAGTAAATATCCAACAAACTATACTTCACAGACACACATCATCACAAACATCCAATAGAGTCAAGTAAAAATAGAAGATGATAAAAAGTCTTCCACCAAGTGTATAAACAAATGTGTACCAATAAACAATTTGCCCACAGGGCCAATACATACAACTCATAAAAAATCAATAAAATTACTGCGGACCCCTGCCGCGCATCTGGGATAGCATGTACTCATACTGCTCCTGTGTGAGCTGCACCGTAGGGGAAGTATGAGGCAGTGCAACGTCTGGAGTCGGCACCGTCGATGGACCGGGAGGACGTCTCTGCTCCAGCTCTCGCAGTCGCTCAGCAGGCGCAGCAAGGGTACTCACCATCCTCTGAGAACTCTCCTCAATCGAAGAATGTATCTGAGTGAGTGAGGCAGACATGGTCCTCTGCGATCCCTCCAGCTCGACCTGCCTACGCTCTGTGCGCTGCGTAGACTCGGTGAGCATATGCAAGCTGGCAGCTGTAGCCTGCTGCAGACTCATTAGCTCCTGTATACTGTGCTCGATCGCATCAAATCGTCCGGTGATCCCTGGATCGTCGGATCGTCGCTCTGTCCCAACTGCCTAAGAAATCTGCTGCTGTAACTCCGCGACGCAGCTCGTGGAGCTGTCTGCACACATCCTGCGCTTGTGATGACGCCTCATTTCTTGTTTTAGTTCTCAAGTCTTATATATGCACTCAACCATGATGGAAAATAATGCCTCATTTTATGTTATAGTTCTTCTTCTGTTATGTGTGGCCTACCTGACCTCACATCATCATTAAATATGCTGAAAATAACATCGTTTAATTAATGTAATAGTATAATAATCAACACTATTAAAATAATATAGACGTATTAATTACTTACCCCTCCAGTTTCTCTACTTTTTCCTCATCGTAGTTGAGTAATACATACACCTGAGCAGCCCTTAGCTCATCATCGTTCAGATATCTCTTCTTTATTTTACCCGATGGCTTTCCTGGAGCATTGAATACCTTCAGTATTTTATCATTACATTCATGATCTCCGTCGTCGTTTCTGGAAGCTCTCGTTCTATTAGTTGCAACATGAGGCTTGAAATACATCGAACAAAAGTTTGTAATCTCCTCGAGAATATAAGCTTCACAAATAGAACCCTTGACCCGTGCCTTATTTTTCACCTTTCTTTTTAGGTGATTCAAATGTCGCTCGAACGGGTACATCCATCGATATTCGACGGGTCCACCAACACATGCCTCATAGGATAGATGAATCGGCAAATGCTCCATAGAGTCGAAGAATCCAGGAGGAAACACCCTCTCTAGCTTGCACAGTGTTACCGCAATGTCCTTCTCTTGTATTTCTAGACGATCAACGAGCAATTTCTTAGAACAAAGATTCCTGAAGAATATGCTAAGCTCCGTCAATGGATCCCAAACTGCCTGCAGTAAGAATTCCCGAAATGCAATTGGAATTAACCTCTCCATGAATATGTGACAGTCGTGGCTCTTCATACCCGTCAATTTGTTTTCCTTCGGATCGACACATCTTCTCAGATTTGACACATATCCTTCTGAAAATTTTAGGCCCTGGATCCACCGACAAAGTCTCACTTTATCCTCCTTGTCCAGCGAGAAAATTGACTTCGGCAGGAACTGTTTTCTATTCTGCTCTATCAAATACAACGTAGGGCATTTGCATATTTCTTCTAAGTCCAACCTGGCCTTGGGATTGTCTTTCGTTTTTTCCTTTACGTCCATCACAGTATTAATTATGTTATCAAACACATTCTTCTCAATATGCATGACATCAAGATTATGTCTGATTAGATTGGTACTCCAGTATGGCAGATCCCAGAATATGCTCATCTTTGTCCAGTTATGATCTCTACCAAATCCATCGCACTTGTACCCAGTTGTAGGATCTTCGATAGCACTTGGAAAATCTCTAACCTCCTCCCATATCGTAGCTCCGTACCACCTTGGCGGTGGATCACCCTTCTCTACAACACCGACATGGAATGCATTCCTGTTCCTTCTGAACGGATGATCTTTTGGCAGAAATTACCGATGATAATCAAAGAAGTACGGTTTTCCTCCGTATTTCAAGCAGAAAGCCTTAGTACAGTCCATGCAATACGGACATGAGAGACGGCCATGAGTGCTCCATCCAGATAACATTCCATAGGCCAGAAAGTCGTTGATGGTCCACATAAGGGTTGCCTTCATCTGAAAATTCTGCTTCCTGGAAATATCGTACGTGTTAGCGCCTACTTTCCATAACTGATTCAACTCATCTATCAAAGGCTGTAAGTACACATCAATGTTCCTCTTAGGATTGTTCGGACCAGGATTTATAACGGTTAGAAACATGTACTGAGTCTTCATGCACATCCAAGGCGGTAGGTTATACGGAGTGACAATCACAGGCCAGCACGAATACTGGGATCCCGAAAGACCAAAAGGAGTAAAACCGTCAGAAGATAGCCCCAATCTGACATTACGCAGATCTGAAGCAAAATCAGGATACACTCGATCAAAGTGCTTCCACGCTTCTCCATCGGATGATTATCTGAAACAAAATTAGGTCCCGCTGCATATACGGCTCAACATAAGGCTCTGGCTCTGATGCTAAAGACACAAGTTCTCCGTGTGCGGTCCACTGATAGTAATTAGGCGTGAAATCCCTCGAGTACAAATGATATGTCACTTCCACTTCTGGATAATATTTCACGTTATGACATTTCACACACGAACACTTAATTTTGGTGCCGTCCATGTACTGAGGGAACGCCTTAGCAAACTGCAGGAACTGCTCTACTCCCGCTATGTATTCATCCCGCACACCACACATATCATCAGGACAACGATTGTACATTAATGAACGATTTGTAAGTATTAATTCTTATCAATTTGGAAATAATTCTACAAAGACGGACACACATGTTCAGCGCAATAAGTAGTCAATTTGGGTGAAGTTGAGTTGACTAAGTCGAACTTCCTAGTGTATATTATAGTAGAGAGACATGGTCGTGTGTAGGGGTACAACTCGGGCGGGGAATGGCTCTGCCTACCTGAGCTCACTGCCTACAGGGTACTTCCCCTAGCCTGCCTTACACTTGACCCTTTCCTCCCCTTCATCACTTGCACATCAGTACATACCAGTGCACATGTGTGTACATGACCTATTAGCCTATGCCCCAAGCCAATTCCTCTACTCGACTTGATATCATATCATCTTCATATCAGATATTTGATACCAAGATAGGAAAGGTTGACTGATACTTGATTCTAAACATACCAATTTAACTCTCCAATTTAACCCACACACACATTAAATCTAAACAAAACCCAAGGGGCTAAACCCTTGGCCTCTAAGAGAACAGACAAAGGGAGGGGGGAAGGGTCTGTTGCTTGCTGAGTATATATACATCATCTCAAATCCATACGTACATTGAATCTAAACAAAACCCAAGGGGCTAAACCCTTGGCCTCTAAGAGAACAAACAAACTCCAAACAACCCAAAGTCATCTATATGTATCAAAGTATATATATACATATCTACTCAGAAACTGAGATTGCAACATAGAGATATATAGATCATCTCAAATCCAAATATAGCAAGCCCCTATATATCATAACCTTACCCCACATGAATCTCATGCATATATAATCTCAGCTATATATCACTAATCTACATATATGAACTAAATATACCAAGCCAACATTTCTATTCCACATACATATATCTCAGGAAACTGAGTATACAACCAATAACTTCTAAACATTCAATTTAACTCAAACCCCCAACTCAATCTCAGGAAAACCTGAGATTGCATTTCAACTGCCAAACCCCACAACCTAAATAAAATCCAAAACATGTCAAGAGGGGTCGTATGTGTTTGTGTGCATACAAATGTGTCCAAGGGTCGTGTCAGTGTCCAAACAACTGTCCCGGGTCGAAGTATCAGACAGAGGAGTTAATTAGGTTAGGTTTTACCTGAGCTCGAGGAGGAGGAGTGTCACGCCCCAGAACCAAAATACTGGAGAGCGGGGAATGAATCAGCCAGCTACGTATTACGGGTAGATGAATACCGTATAATACGATCAATACTGTCTAAAAGACGAGGGGGTGCATACTACATGAAAGTCTCACTATGGTCATTTCACATCCATTGTCTCAATCATTCAAATAAGAAAAGAAATAGAGAACATGTAAGATAAAGCAGTAAGGCGTCCCAAACACTCAGTCAAAATGTTCTTAATATCTGGCTTTACAAAACATAGCCAGATGATGAAGCAAGGTATACACAATTGTTTATCAGCTGCAGTCTGACTTAGTTACAATTATGTAAAAGTAAGTACAAGATAATCCGACTAACATGTCGGTGCCAAACGGCAAAGTATAAAGTAAATAACAAAACGAGTGGGGAAGTAAGGAACCCACTCGAGTCCTCCTGCGATCATCCCTATAGTATTGACCATCTTGGAGGTGGAAGTAAGCTGAGTCATCGGAAACTGGCTCTAAATCTGGCCATGCAAAACCAGAGAGGTTAGACCTCTAATAGCAAGTACCGCAAGGAAGCACGATATGAGGAATTAGAACCAGTGGTAAGAATTTAAGAATAAAATAGATCTCTGCTTGCTACTGGGGTTCGCACAACCTCACGACACTTCAAGCCAACTTCCCAACCAAACAAGGACAGAACTTGACCCGTCATGTCCTGACGTTCTGCTCATCTCAGTTAGTGAACAGAGTAAGTACAATACACAAACAAGTCAGCTTAAACGGCCATGCAACTACTACGGCTTGCTACTGTGAGTTCCAAGTTATCCTGGAATTATACAATAAGGATTTCTCAGTTCTTACTATGTACGAGCAAGGATAGTCTACCCAATCAATCAATTGTGCCAATCATGAATTAGACGAGTCCCAGCGGGACGTCCGTCATCAATATACAATAAATAATAAAAGCAGATACCACTCCCTGCACGTGTGGTAGATTTGCAGTATCTGTGGGAACCAGCCGGCCTGTCGGGCACTTAATAGTCCTAAAGAGGGCTGCCATGTAAGAACTCGGGAATCCATTCTCTCCATGTAATTATTATTTTATTTAACTTAATAGCCTCTAGGTTGAGTGAAATCCCATGCCGTGGATCATGGTCATTCAGAATGAGTACTTCCGTACAAAGTACGATATGCCCAACTCTACAACGATTACCCGTACGGTTAGGTTGTAGGTCTTACATATCGTAATGCAACAATCAAAACTAACTACAAAATAATCATGCCTTGACCATAAAGTACACATGCTGCTTTGTAAAAATAAATAAATTAATTATAGCCTGCATATATCTATATGTCAATATTCGGGATTGGCCAATCGATTGCAATAGTTCATAATTAATATGAACGTGTCTCATTCATTCAATTCAATAAGACGACTAGCCAGTCTCTTAGTTCCAACTAGGAACGCATGATCAATTATTAGTCGAAGTAACAGTCAGGGTCACTTCGTGACAAGGCATGAAAGTTAAACTAGTATTAAGCACGGTCGAGTCTATAACTAGCATAAAATAGTTGGGAACATATTCTTGAAGCCAAGGAAAAGATCTACAACTTTCATGTTGGGAGTTGGAAGAAATTCTAGCTATAATTCGGTCAATTAGGACATATAACAGTCAAAAACAACCAAAATAGGCATTATGCGGCCTATTATGCGACATGCATACGGACCAACTGCGACATGCGGCTTACGCGGCCCAACCGCGACACCATATGCGGCTCAACAGCGACATGCGGCTCATACGGCCCAACTGCGATACCATATGCGACCTACTGTGACATGCAGCTCATGCGGCCCTACTGCGACACCATATGCGGCTACTGCGACATGTGCCTCATGCGGCTCATTCGCGACACCATATGCGGCTACTGCGACATGTAGCTCATGCGGCTCATTCGCGACACCATATGCGGCTACTGCGACATGTAGCTCATGCGGCCCTACTGCGACACCATATGCGGCTACTGCGACATGTGCCTCATGTGGCTCATTCGCGATACCATATGCGGCTACTGCGACATGTGCCTCATGCGGCTCATTTGCGACACCATATGCGGCTACTGCGACATGTATCTCATGCGGCAGATGAATATAGAAATGAACAAAAATACTTTTAGCCATAACTTCCACAAAATAAATCGAAATCTAACTTTTCAAAAGCCAAACTTTAGTAGAATTAAATTCTCTACAACATGGAACCACTTATTTTCGAAAACAATAATGTTTGATAGATCAAAACCCTAAAATCCATATGAAAACCAAAACTTAAAACTTAGATCTACACCAAACCATCCATGGAAATCAAGAACTTCAAGACCTAAACTTGTAGAGGAAGAGAAGATGAACAACATGGACTAAAAATAAATAGGGATGTATAAAATCTCTCATGGTGTGCAAGATATACTTGCCTCTCCAATTGGGTGGGTGGGAGAGTAATGGAGGAAGAAGAAGAGTAAGAAGAGTAATGGTGAAGTAAATGAAGAGAGAGAAAAAGGAATGGGCTTTAAATGAAGGGGTAGTCGTAGGTGGGGGTTTATTTCGGTTCATGATGAACCAACATAATTAAACCAATCCAAGTCGAACCCAAAGCAAAGCTAAAGCAGAGTATAAAAGCAGAAAGTAAAATACAGAAATAAAATTACAGGAAATTAATTAACATGAAATTAAAGAAATTTAAATACAGAATAATACATGATAAATATTAAATAAATACGTATTCTGGGAACGGAAAGTGACATCTCTACCCTCCTTAGAAAAATTCCGTCCTCGGAATTTCAAATCCAAGCAGGATGAGAACATCAAAGCTAATCTAATCTAAGTATAAGCAATTGGAGCAAGAAATCATTTTACGATGTCAACAACAAGTAACATATCTATGTTTAACAATCTACGACATCAAGCAATTCTACTCATAAGGTGGCAAGCATGAGGAGTTAAAACAATCAAGGTATACAGAGAGAGATATACCTTATGAGTCAAACAGGTACGGATACCGTGATCGGATATCATCCTCACGTTCCCACGTTGACTCCCCTAAAGAGTGATGACCCCAAGTAACCCGGACAAGGCTAATTGTTTGGTTCTTGAGTATCTTCTCTCTTCGGTCCAAAATAGACACAGGCTGTTCCTCGTAAGACAGGTTGGTACCAACAACCAGCTCAGAATGATCAAGGATATGGCTTGAGTCCGATACATACCTTCGCAACTGAGATACATGAAATATGTCATGCACCTCTCGTAACGAAGGTGGAAGGGATAAACGATAAGCAACATCGCCTATCCTATCAAGGATAACAAATGGGCCCACGTACCGCGGACTCAACTTCCCGCGAATGCCAAACCTAATGACCCCACGGGTAGGTGAGATGCGCAAGAACACGTGGTCCCCAACGGAAAACTCTAGCGGCCTACGATGCTGGTCCGCCCAATGACGATGCCGATCCTGCGCAACTCGAAGTCGCTCTCTAATTCCCTTAACCACTTCAACTGTCTGAACAATCATTTCTGGGCCTAGCAACTTTCTCTCCCCTATATCATCCCATGCTAGTGGCGATCTACACTTCTTACCATATAGAGCTTCAAATGGCGCCATCTGGATACTGGCTTGATAACTGTTGTTGTATGAGAACTCAACTAAGTGCAGGTGGCTCTCCCAAGATCCTCCAAAATCCAGAATGTAAGCTCGCAACATGTCTTCCAAAGTCTGAATTATTCTTTCTGATTGCCCGTCTGTCTGGGGATGGTAAGCCGTGCTAAATCTTAACTTGGTACCCAGACTATGATGTAAGCTCTTCCAGAAATGTGACGTAAAACGGGTATCTCTGTCTGACACAATACTAACAGGGACTCCATGCTGCCTGACTATCTGTTGCAAATACAACTCTGCCAACTTTTCTGTAGATTGCCCTACTCTAAAAGGAAGAAAGTGTGCCACCTTCGTAAGCCGATCTACTATCACCCAAATAGCATCTTTACCACTTGGTGACCTCGGTAAACCGGTCACAAAGTCCATTGTGATGTGTTCCCATTTCCATTTCGGGATAGGAAGCAGTTGTAATAATCCAGCTAGCCTCTGCTGTTCTGTCTTCACTTGCTGACATACCAAGCAACGGGAAATAAATCTAGCTATCTCCCTCTTCATTTTGTTCCACCAGAAGTGTTGCTTGATATCTTGGTACATCTTGGTCCCTCCAGGGTGTATAGAATATTGAGAACTGTGAGCTTCTGTCATAACCTCCTGTCTGATATCTCTACTAGGCACACATAGGCGTGATCCAAACCTAAGCGTACCATCTTCGTGAATTTTCAACTCCTTTCTGAGTCCTGACTCACATTCTGCCCTAAGTTTCTGAATCCTTAGGTCATGTGCCTGAGCTGCCTTGATCCTGTATACCAAGTCGGATTGAACTTGTAGACTTGCCAGAATTCCTACATCACTAGGAAGTATAACCTCGATGCCCATCTCCTGAAGGTCTTCTAAAATGTGCTTCTGTGTTGTCAACATAAATGCGCCGCCTCTCCTGCTAAGAGCATCTGCTACCACATTAGCCTTGCCTGGGTGATACTGAAGCTCCATGTCGTAATCCTTGATCAACTCTAACCATCTTCTCTGCCTCATGTTCAGATCCTTCTAGGTAAAGATGTACTTCAGACTTTTATGGTCTGTGTACATGTCCACTCGATCACCATATAAGTAATGCCTCCATAGCTTCAAAGCAAATACTACTGCTGCCAACTCCAAGTCATGAGTTGGATAATTCTTCTCGTGGTCTCGAAGTTGCCTAGATGCGTATGCTATCACCTTTCCATGTTGCATGAGGACGCACCCAAGTCCTTTTCCTGACGCATCATAATATACTGTAAAACCTCCGGGTCCAACTGGCAATGTAAGAATAGGCATTGATATCAACTTTCGCTTCAGATTCTCAAATGATGCCTGGCATTCTGCCGACCAGACGAATGGTACATCCTTCCGTGTCAAACGGGTCATGGGTGCTGAAAGCCTTGCAAAGTCTGATACGAACCTTCTGTAATATCCTGCCAATCCTAAGAAACTCCGCACATCAGCTGCGGTCTTGGGTACTGGCCAACTCTCTACTGCTTCTACCTTCTTGGGATCCACTGCTACTCCAGCTCCTGATATGATATGACCCAAAAATGAAATATGATCCGACCAAAACTCACACTTGCTGAGCTTGGCATACAACTGGTTCTCTCTCAGAACCTGTAACACTTTCCCGAGGTGGTCTTCATGCTTCTCTTCACTGGCAGAATATACAAGAATTTTGTCGAGAAATACCATGACAAACTAATCTAAGTACGGCATAAAGTTGCGGTTCATCAAATACATAAATATTGCTGGAGCATTGGTCAAACCAAACGGCATTACTAAGAATTCATAATGCCCATACTTCGACCTGAATGTTGTCTTGGGAATATCCTCCTTCCGAACCCTCACTTGATGATACCCTGAACGAAGATCTATCTTGGAGAAAACTCTAGCTTTGTTCAACTGATCAAACAAGTCGTCGATCCTGGGTAGTGGGTACTTGTTCTTTACTGTTGTCGCGTTAAGCTTCCTGTAATCAATACACAATCTGGATGACCCATCCTTCTTCCCCACAAGTACCACTGGTGCTGCCCATGGTGATATGCTAGCTTGGATGAACTTCTTCTCCTTCAGTTCCTCTATGTACTGATATACCTTGGCCTGCTCTGAATCTGCCATTCTGTAAACTCGATCTGATATTGGTTTAGTTCCAGGTGCCAATTCTATACTGAACTCAATATCTCTAATCGGTGGTAGACCTTGGAAGTTCTTCAGGAAATACGTCTAAAAACTCCTCAACTACCTTCGGAACTTGAACTTCTTCCATTGCCGTTATTACTCCCTGCTCTTGCTGAGTTGCCACGGATCTGACTAAGGTGAATCTCTTCATGCCTGGAATATCAAAAGATAAACTCCCACTACGACAATTTATTGTCGCATGATTGTCTTTCAGCCAGTCCATGCCTAAGATAACGTCGAAATTTCCAACAGGAAATTCTATCAACTGGACGGGTAAGGAATGCCCGCAAACTACAATGCTACACGCTAGAATAACTCTACTAACTCCTACGAGCCCATCGCCAGTAAGTATATTCAACCTCCCTGGCAATGCCTCGAACTCCATTGCTAGCCGTGTCGTAAATTGTGCAGATATAAATGAATGTGATGCTCCTGAATCAAACAATGCTACTGCGGGATATGAGGCGACGAGAATGTTACCTGCCACAACATCTTCCGATGCTAATACCTCTTCCAAGGACAGAGTGAATGCCTGTCTTCGACCTCCTTGTTGGTTTCCATGCTGTGGCCTAGCCTGGTGCTGCTGCTGGCCCCTTCCTTGATGATGCTGTGGTGGTCTATGCTGGTGCTGCTGCATCGACGGTCCCTGCTGCCAAAACATCTGAGCCTGTGGCATCAACGGACGCTGGGCCAATGGTCTCACTGCCACTGCCGGTCCTCGATACTGTCCTGTCCCTGGTACTGGCAGAGTAGAAAATTATTGTACTAGTCCTCCTGACCTTGAATTCATGGGACAGGTGGTAACCCGATGATCTGGATTTCCACATATCAAACACTGCCCGTTCAATGTCTGACACACATATCTAGTGTGCCCAACCTTCCCACAATAAGTACAGCCCACTGGGGGTTGCTGATTCTTTTTCTGTTTTTGTTGCTGCTGTCTTGTTGGCGGTGTTGGCCCTCGTTTGCCACATCGTGAATGCGAATGCCAAGGGATGGTGCTGTTGTTCGGGGCGCTACTCCCCCTCCTCCTTTAATTTGACTGTAGGATCTCTTCTGACCCCCGGTCCTTGCTGTGATCCTCTGAATGGTGACCTCATGCCTTCGGATTGTCGTCAATACCTCATCAAAAGTCTGGTAATTGTGCCCCTCTATCAATTGCAAGAGCTCAAGGTGAAACCCTTGCTGAAATCTCATAGCCCTCTGGCTCTCCGTTGCTACCATCTCTGGGGCGAACCTGCTCAATCTGCAGAACTCCGCTGCATAAGCATCTACCGTCTTGTCGGCCTGCTTGAGGTTGATAAACTTCTGTTGCAGCTCAAACTGCGCCACAACCCAATAGTACTTCGTCTTGAATCTTACGGTAAAATTGTCCCAAGCAACAGGACGTCTGATGCCCACTTCCTCTGATTCCTACCAATCACGTGCGAGATCCTGAAGTAACAACTTCACTTGATCCACACGTTCTTCTGCCGGCACCTTAGCTGCTATCAGAATAGCCTCAATATCCTTAAGCCATGCATCTGCTGAGATGGCATCCTCCGTTCCTTCGAAACGGCGGGGGTTGAACTTGTAAAACCTGGCTGATTCTCCCGAATCTGTCCTCGCCCCTCTTTCCAAAGCCGTCTGCAATCCTTGATTGAGTAATACATTCTGCTCTTGTAACTGAGCGTGCATGCGCTGCTGGGCTAACATCTGATGTTGCTGAGTAGCCATCATCCCTCTCATGATCTCCAGAAGGGCTGGTGTGTCCACTTCCACAGGGGTAGGTGGAACTGTTAGTGGTGGTGGAACCTCTGGATACTGTGATCCAGCTGCTGCTTCCACTATCACTTCTTCCTGGATAGTCCCTTGAGGTAGTACTGGCCCTTGTTGCTGATCAACATGGTCAGATTGTCCATGCTGCCCTTGTTGTTGCTGTCCAGCTCTGACAGATACGGACGAAGTGCCCCTAAGAAAAGGGACAAGAGAACAATCAAACGACCGGACTTGATGGATCAATGAAGTCAAAGGATACTGGAATGTCAAGCTGGAGTTGAGAATCGACGAATCATGAGATCAAGGGGAAACATGTGTGATTGAGACATCCTATTATAACACCCCACAAGTCTGAAACCAGACCTGCATGGGCCACTACTAAAACCTTGTCACGCCCCAGAACCAGAATACTGAAGAGCGGGGGAATGACTCAGCTAGCTACGTATTACGGGTAGATGAATACCGTATAATACGATCAATGTTGTCTAAAAGACGAGGGGGTGCATACTACATGAAAGTCTCACTATGGTTATTTTACATCCATTGTTTCAATCATTCAAATAAGAAACAGAAATAGAGAACATGTAAGATAAAGCAAGTAAGACGTCCCAAACGCTCAGTCAAAATGTTCTTGATATCTGGCTTTACAAAACATAGCCAGATGATGAAGCAAGGTATACACAATTGTTTATCAGCTGCAGTCTGACTTAGTTACAATTATGTAAAAGTAAGTACAAGACAATTCGACAAACATGTCGGTGCCAAACGGCAAAGTATAAAGTAAATAACAAAACGAGTGGGGAAGTAAGGAACCCACTCGAGTCCTCCTGCGATCATCCCTCTAGTATTGACCATCTTGGAGGTGGAAGTAAGCTGAGTCTTCGGGAACCGACTCTAAATCTGGCCATGCAAAACCAGAGAGGTTAGACCTCTAATAGCAAGTACCACAAGGAAGCACGACATGAGGAATTAGAACCAGTAGTAAAATTTAAGAATAAAATAGATCTCTGCTTGCTACTGGGGTTCGCACAACCTCACGACACTTCAAGCCAACTTTCCAACCAAACAAGGACAGAAGTTGATCCGTCATGTCCTGACGTTCTGCTCATCTCAGTTAGTGAACAGAGTAAGTACAATACACAAACAAGTCAGCTTAAACGGCCATGCAACTACTACGGCTTGCTACTGTGAGTTCCAAGTTATCCTGGAATTATACAATAAGGATTCCTCAGTTCTTACTTTGTACGAGCAAGGCTAGTCTACCCAATCAATCAATTGCGCCAATCATGAATTAGACGAGTCCCAGCGGGACGCCCGTCATCAATATACAATAAATAATAAAAGCAGATACCGCTCCCTACCCGTGTGGCAGATTTGTAGTATCTGTGGGAACCAGCCGGCCTGTCGGGCACTTAATAGTCCCAAAGAGGGCTGCCATGTAAGAACTCGGGAATCCATTCTCTCCATGTAATCATTATTTTATTTTACTTAATAGCCTCTATGTTGAGTGAAATCCCATGCCGTGGATCATGGTCATTCAGAATGAGTACTTCCGTACAAAGTACGATATGTCCAACTCTACAACGATTACCCGTACGGTTAGGTTGTAGGTCTTACATATCGTAATTGAACAATCAAAACTAACCATGAAATAATCATGCCTTGACCTTAAAGTACCCATGCTGCTTTGTAAAAATAAATAAATAAATTGTAGCCTGCATATATCTATATGTCAATATTCGGGATTGGCCAATCGATTGCAATAGTTCATAATTAATATGAACGTATCTCATTTATTCAATTCAATAAGATGACTAGCCAGTCTCTTAGTTCCAACTAGGAATGCATGATCAATTATTAGTCGAAGTAACAGTCGGGGTCACTTCGTGACAAGGCATGAAAGTCAAACTAGTATTAAGCATGGTCGAGTCTATAACTAGCATAAAATAGTTGGGAACATATTCTTGAAGCCAAGGAAAAGATCTACAACTTTTATGTTGGGAGTTGGAAGAAATTCTAGCTACAATTCGGTCAATTAGGACATATAACAGTCAGAAACAAGCAAAATAGGCATTATGCGGCCTATTCTGCGACATGCATGCGGACCAACTGCGACATCCGGCTCATACGGCCCAAATACGACACCATATGCAGTCTACTGTGACATGCAGCTCATGCGGCCCTATTGCGACACCATATGCGGCTACTGCGACATGTGCCTCATGCGGCTCATTCGTGACACCATATGCGGCTACTACGATATGTAGCTCATGCGGCTCATTCGCGACACCATATGCGGCTACTGTGACATGTAGCTCATGTGGCCCTACTGCGACACCATATGCGGCTACTGCGACATGTGCCTCATACGGCTCATTCGCGACACCATATGCGGCTACTGCAACATGTGCCTCATACGGCTCATTCGCGACACCATATGCGGCTACTGCGACATGTAGCTCATGCGGCAGATGAATATAGAAATGAACAAAAATACTTTTGGCCATAACTTCCATAAAATAAATCAAAATCTAACTTTTCAAAAGCCAAACTTTAGTAGAATTAAATTCTCTACAACATGGAACCACTTATTTTCGAAAACAACAATGTTTGATAGATCAAAACCCTAAAATCCATATGAAAACCAAAACTTAAAATTTAGATCTACACCCAACCATCCATGGAAATCAAGAACTTCAAGACCTAAACTTGTAGAGGAAAAGAAGATGAACAACATGGACTAAAAATAAATGGGGATGCATGAAATCCCTCATGGTGTGCAAGATGTACTTGTCTCTCCAATTGGGTGGATGGGAGAGTAATAGAGGAAGAAGAATAGTAAGAAGAGTAATGGTGAAGTAAATGAAGAGAGAGAAAAGGGGATGGGCTTTAAATGAAGGGGTAGTGGTAGGTGGGGGTTTGTTTCGGTTCATTATGAACCAACATAATTAAACCAATCCAAGCCGAACCCAAAGCAAAGCTAAAGCAGAGTATAAAAGCAGAAAGTAAAATACAGAAATAAAATTACAGGAAATTAATTAACATAAAATTAAAAGAATTTAAATACAGAATAATACATGATAAATATTAAATAAATACATATTCTGGGAACGGAAAGTGACAAGGAGCTCGAGGAGGAGGAGCTCGACGGGGGGGGGGTAGGGGTCGCCGGAGGAGGAGGGAGTCACCGGGGGGAGGGAGTCGCCGGAGGGGGAAAGGGGTCGCCGAAGGAGTCGCCGGGGCGGAAGGGATCGAGTGAAAATTAGAATTTTTGAGTGAGGGGGAAAAAATGAAACGCTGTGCCCTAAGTAAAAATATTAGCGACGTCAAAAGAGGTCGACGCTAAACGTAGCAAAATTTTAATATATGGCGACATATTTTAATAATATGTCGCTGAATGTCGTTATTCAGCGACGTAATTTAACTCCTGTCGCTGAACGTCGCAATTCAGCGACGTTTTGCGATGTTTATATAAAAGAGTCGTTGAATTCCATATATAGCGACGTAATTTTATGCCGTCGCTAAATTATGTTGCTAATAGATCATATTTTAGTAGTGGCCAGTCTAACAAAAGCTAGAGAAGTCCACGATCGCTCTGGGAGTCAGTAACCAAATCATATAGATGAGTCTGCATGGCGGCAATCCGTGTGTGTGCCTTTGGATTGAGTCGAGTTGTTGAATGTGTGCACAGTTAGAATACAAATGTTTGGGCTTAAGAATGGCTACAACGTAGGCGACGTACTTCGACACGAAGTGTGGCGTCGAGTCTTGAGTTGTCGGCATATAAGTTGCATAAGTTGGTTGAGTTGTTTGAGCTTATGTCGGGAAACCGCCGCAAGGCAAAGTTGGTTGAGTGACACTAACATTCACAAGTCTTGATTGGATCGGTTGGTGATCAAAGTAGCAAGGGCCGCGAGACGGCGATATGGTTTAGTCTTCCTGAGTTGCGAGGCACGGCATGATGGATTCTTCGCACGATCACATAAAAATGGAGCCTCATCGCGTAGTTGCGTCTCTGATTAAGTGCCGTAAGGCCAATACGACTTGATAGGTTAACGTTGAATGTTGCAAGCACGGGATGGTCTTGAAACACGAAATAGGCCAAGGCGTCTGTCCTAAAACTGATCCTAAGGCAAGAGTAGAAAGACAATTGATAAGAAAGGACTATGCTGCACAAAGTAAAATAACGTGTCGGTTTTGTATGGGTGGGCGAGGAGCTCATTCCACCAGTACAGTTGAGTACTGACACCCACATAGTTTACATGTGCAGGCACAGGTAGAAGCTCATGGCGCGAAGCTCGCTTAGATGCATCGAGGCATGGAGTTCCTTGGTGATTCGAAGCACGCGGCCCGTATGGAGTAAAGACTTATACGGGACATAATGTATGGACATCGCCTTCCGAAGCTTCCGCTGGATCGACAAATGTATTGAGAGATGAGAGAGAGAGCTGAGTGACTTGTAATATGAGCTTGAGTGAGCATGAGAGACTTATAATCTTGGCCTTGCGCCCCAATATAACCATTGTTTCAATATCAATAAAAGAGTGATTTGCAATAACTTGTGTTTTGCTTCAACTTCCGCTGCTATCATTCAATGTCTCTGCATGGGACTTCTGTGCGATGACCCCGTCATAGCCGCTGAAATCGGCCGTTATGGAACCCGCCTTGCATGAGCGCAATCTAGGCTCGTACGACATCACGCCTTAGCAAGGACATTCGCTCCTACGGGAGCGGGGCATGACAGAAACCCAATTCTCAGGATTTATACAAGTGACAGTGTCTTAGTGTTAGTGTAGATGTGTGTGTATACATATGAGATTATGAGTGTGTGTGTTTTGTTCCTGTGTGTGACAGGAATTGGAAGGGTGTTGTGTGAGGGTATTTGTGTCATAGATTGGGTTCTCAGTCCTATGTGACAGAAACTAATATGTGTGCAATGTACCATATAGGTGTGTAGGCATGTGTGTGTGAGTGAGTGTGTGAGGAAAACAGTGGCAGGAATGAATATGTGTGAGTGTGTAGGTTACAATGTCACATAGAGGTGTGTATCAAGTGAATAATGATATTTGTGATTTCCAGGAAAACATGTGACAGTGTAGCAATTACCAGGTTTTCTGTTTAGAAATACAATGCCAAATCAAAGCCCATCATCTAACCACCATGAATCCAATACAACTAAACTCAGATATATAGGAATCAATATGAGATTAGCAAAACCAATTCAAGAAAAATCAAGAAATCAGTGATTGAGTGTACTAACCAGTGTCATGTAGGGAAACAAGGTATCATAGTATCTCAGTTTCAGTGAGATGCAAGTGTGTGTGTGTTAGATAGGCAGGTGTGTAATATAATTCAGGAAATAATCTAGCCTTGACAGTTTGGTATTGACAGTGGTGTATATATCAGTGTTGCACAAAATAGTGTTGAATCCCAGGTTTTAACATAAAGGAAAACTTAGTTTTCACAAAGCCAACCGATGTTTTATTTCCTGTTTCGAATTGGAACATCAATCCATATTTTTCCTAGGTTTTGAAAATAGTCCAACCCATATTCAAAATCCCATTTCTCGATCACAAAAACCTAATCTATCATGCCAATCCTCCCTAGTAGTAGTTAATACATTTGCACATGAATTAAACATATTAATTTAACATCAAATCAGTTTAAAACAGGGAAGGAGAGTTCAGGAATTTGAGGACTGCACAAGGCATCAGTTGACAGTGAATTTGTAGCAGTTCAAACTTCAAAATCACATTCAAAAACTAAAATCCCAACACTAACCAATAATCAACTTTACAATGGTCTAATACACATGTATAGATGAATAAATCATGAAACTTAACATTCAAAATCAGTTAAAAAGGGAAATAAAATCAGGATTTCAAAGAATAGGAATGTATCAGTTAAAATAATTTCGAACCACAATTTAATACCAAACTTCAATTCAAATGGGAAAACATGTGTTCAAACATGGATACATATCTCACGTGTCCAGGGAAGTCAAATCGTGTCCAAGAAACTGGAAACGAAGTGTCCAAACAGTCACACGAACACAGACACTAAACTGCATTCAGACAATGTCGTGCACGCGTGCACACGCGTGTAGGACACGACACACGACATATGGGGTCTCGTGGTCATGCCCACGTGTAGCCCACGTGTCAGGCTACACATATGACACAACATGACATGACTACGTCGTGCCCAGAGAGGACACGACTCACGTATCAGAACGCAATTCTGACTGAACGCGTACGCACGTGTAACCAGTGCGTATGACCTAGCGTATCCGACACAACTCCGTTGGACACAAGACTTGGGGAACAGGTTCACAGACACTGCCCCCTCTTCTGAGTCCAACCATAGCTCGCTACTGTGGCCTGTGCGATGAGCACGAGGCCTCGAGCAGCAGGGGAAGCCCTAGCCGTGCGCGGGGCTGTGTCCACGAGTCCAGTTTGACTCAGACACGACACGAAATCACCTCAGTCGAGTAGAAATCCATAAGCAACTATGAAAAACTATTTTTCTATTCAAATATATTCTGAAAACATGATCGAAATGCCCACTGTGGAATTTTCGTCGAACATCTACGACTGCTGACTGATACGTGTCCGATACGGACACGTAAAGGATACGAAACTTAACAAATCCTATTCCTATAGTTAGAGGACACCTAGGGCTTCCTAACCATACAAATAAATCAAAATTTGGTAGAGGGAATAGGAATTTACCTATAGGTGTTGTCCTCAAAGAAAAACTTCAAAAAATGAGATCTCCTCTAGCTAGCCAATGGCTCCAAATTGTTTCAAACCTGCCAAATCTCCATGAACAGTAGGGGGACAGTATTTAGAACACCATGGAAGAAATGTGAATGGAAAAGGAATTTATATTGATTAAAAATAGGAAGCATTGAATTAAGAATAAACCTTTCTTAGGAAAAATGAAGGGATGAATGAAAAGAGGCAACTAAACTTTGAGAGGAATTTTATAGTGATGGGGGGATCCCTAAGCTGACCATAAGTGTAAGAATTAGGGTTTTGCTAGGGTTCACAATGTGTGGCCACTGATTCTAACTTAGCTATTAAGTCTAGATCAAAGGTCATGAAGAAAACTAGGTTTCATTCAATAATATCTACTCTAAAATATCTTACAAGGCTAAAACTAGATATTTAAATTCTTGGCATCTAGTGAATAGCTACTAACCATGATTCTAACCTCAAGACTAAACTGGATTAGGCTAGACTTCTAGGTTAAGGCTTAACTAAAAGATTAGCACAAAATTTAATTAATACAGATTACAAGTTCACAAAATTGTCAAAATGACCAAAATACCCTTAGACTAAAAAGTTGTAATATTACATTCTAATCACATGACTAGGCTCCCTTGGTCATGGTTAGTCTCTAGGTTTAGCAATTCTAGGGTTTAACTAGTTAACCACCAAAATCATAATTTAATGTTTTAAATAGTTTTAAATTGATTAAAAATCACCAAAAATCATAGTATTATTTAAATATCATAATTAAATAATTAAAAACACAAAATTTCAAAATTACCCTCATTTGAAAAACTAGGTGTTACAAGTCTACCCTCCTTAGAAAAATTTTGTCCTCGAAATTAAAATGGTAAGTAATCCTTCTAGGTCAAACACCCCACAATCAAAGTCTCAATTCACACAGTCGATAATCATATGCGTCTGTCCAAAATCATTATACTCAGAATCTTCGTCATGCTAGTAGGCAAGGCTACGATAATCACAGAGCCCTCGACTAAGGCACATACTTCTAGAATCATGGTATTTAAAATTTTTGTATTGCCGCATGCTTGGCAGCGAAAACCTTAAATTCCTACACCCTGAGAATTAGTCCTAACCTGACTATATGTCCTCACTATGCCAGCTAACATGACTATCGAAGATTCTAGATCCCATAACTGAAGTGACCTAGCCCATATGATTCATCTCAAAAGAAAATCAAACGTAACACAAGAACAATAGGACAAAATTGATCAATCAACAAGGAATAGAGGGAATCGAATTTTTCAAGACAGTTATAAGAGGCAATTGCAGAATTGGAATCAAAAGAACGGAACCTGCAACTAGATCTCCAATGGCCTGAGCATCCTCGACTGTCCTGGCGAAAGCTCGCCCCTGCTGGCCTCCCCTGGCCTGCTGCTGATGCTGTATGTACCTTTGCTGCTGAGTCGGTAAGGGTAATCCCTTCTGCTGGCCCACCAAAGCCCTAGCTCCTGCTCTCTGCTCTGTCTGTCCAGATGACTCAGGACACTCTCTCAGCCGATGATCGGATCCTTCGTAAAGTAAATATTTGCCCAGCCTCTTCCGACATTCGCCCCAATTGTGCCCTGGTTTCCTACAGTAAGGGCAACCGGTAACATGCTGCTGTCTAGGGGTCTGCTACGTCTGTAACGGTGGTCCCTTCGGCTGTTCTGTCGGAGCCCTAGCTCATGCTACTACCTGAGTCATTATTGCATATCTCCTGGGACATTCTCTCAGCTGGTGGTCCTGCTGCTCCATATAGTAAACACCTGCCAAGCCTCATTCTGCAGTTGTTCCACCCATGGCCTGCCTTCTTGCAGAAGTTGTACCTAGCGTCATGCTGCTATTTGGATGCCTGGTGGAAATATGCACGTCCCTGACCCTGAAGGTGCTGCTGAACAGGCCTCTGCTGATACTGATGCTGAAGCTGCACGTGAGGCCTCTTAGCCTGACCTCCACTGCTGCTAACTCCATGAATGTCATTTCCCTTCTTGAACAACTATTGCCGCTGAGTTTCCACTATCTGCTGGAAGAAGGAGAACAACCGCTGTCACATCCTCTGGTCCTGATGGCGACTGCTGCTGAAGAACGTTCGGGACGACTGGGGAAAGTCTCAGAGTAGGAAAAGGTGCACTCCCATAACCTGCAGATATCCCAGCCTGAGCTGGCATAACAGGAGCTGCAGTCTCGGGGCCCTGCTGATCAGGACGAGGAGTGGTAGACCCCTCAGTGGTGTCTTTCCGATCGAGACGATGAGATCACGTCTCCATAACCATCATGAAGACAGATCAAACGAGAGGAAAATTACTGAAAATGAAGCGATAACATCAAGGGAGGTCGGTTTATTTTCAAAGAAAGACAATAATGCAGCAAATTTTTAGGTAACAGGAATCCGATTAAGAGTTTTTCCTAATGTGATTGAGTACCTCTAAAAATATCCTAATCCTACTACAGGCTGTAGTGATACTCTAGTTCGAATACCACTATATAAACTCGACCTACATAGGCTACCACTAAAAATGTGTCACGACCCGCACCCACTGTGAGGGTACGAGAACGTAACAACGCCCAGCCAACGCCGCAGTGTCGGCGGTAGAATGTTGTCCTAGGTCACAACATCTAACAATACATAAGGTACCTGTACAGTATATACACTCCAAATGGACGTGACATAGTAATACAGTCTCAATCACATCTAAGATAGAGTACGATAAAGAGATAGATAGACATGGAACGAATGAATCCACATAGATACAATCAGATAGAAGTCTAAGATAACAACTCAAGAACATCCAGCTCAATACAAGTCTCTAAATATATATATATACAACATCTCAGAACAACAACTGAAAGTCGAATAAACAATGCTAAAAAGAAAAGATAAAGTCTAGGTATCTAGCCTAGACTATGGGAGTAGCATCCTGTACTGCAGCTGGGTCCTCCAGAGGAACCAGGTCGCAGGTGTCGTCTAAGCCTGCTCCGTAATAGGTGGTGCATAGGGCCTCATCCTCTGTAATATTTTCAACAGGTCCAGTCAGGACAGGAACGAGCACAATACATCTCACGCAGTTCATATCAAGTTAGGAAAAATAAAGCATACAATAGAGTAAGATACATAAAACGCTGAAAAGAGAAATATATGAAGTAAAGAGATAAATGTAAGGAAATATCTACTATAAATAGAGAACTAACAGTGACTAGTGAATCAGAGTAAAATATAAACATGTGAATGGCATAGGAGATTTATGACTACAGCTAAGAGTGATTCATGACTACAGCTACTTGGATATTATTCACATGCATATTTCTACTCCCCCATCCCCAATCAATACACAAGGATCTGTTCAAGTTATGTTAAGATTCGTGAAACTTCACATGGCTCATAAAATGAGTGATACGTGAAGGTGATTCATGATGGCTCTGTGAACATGAGAGTATATGTGTCACAAGCGATTCGTGAATCAGTGGAAGCATAGAGGTACGTGATGATTCGTGAAACGCACAAAACATGCAGTATCCGATGCTCCCGAGGGGGATAACATCTCATGAAAAGATCCATATAGTACCAATCTGTGCTACCAATGTGTCAGCATGTCACGACCCGCACCTCCTTTTCGGATACGAAACGTATCCAAGCCCAGCTACGTATCGAGCGAACTCCAGCCCGACTCGAGTACGTATAAGCTATCATGATCATGGTATCATATCTAGTCTAAACTATATCTCAATCCACATAACTCATATAAACAAGAATGAACAAGTATGTTTCGTGGTCTGCAGCCCACTAGCATGCATGTCCGATAAGACTCTAAAGGAAAAAAATGACAAGAGTCTAACTGAATCAAGAAACATGATATCTCATGATAATGAAGAAAAGCACGAGAGGATAATAAACACAATAACGATACCTGAATCCCGCAAGCGTATAATCACCGTCTGCCATCCAGAGCTGTTAACTAACTCCACGTAATAACTAACCTGAAGAGATCAGCAGGTCCTCAGGGGATATAGCAAGATACATAAAAACATGCCTATCTAGCAGTTTATCATGCAATAAAGAAAATACAGGAAATAAATGAGAAAGACCAATCCGTACGAAAATACGACTATAAACGACTGGAAGAACCACTACGCCTAAGCGAACTGCTGGAGAAGAACAAGAGAACACGATATCACGATGTCAATGGACAACCACTCGAATACTCAAACCCTCACCCCTAGTGTGGACTCACAGGTTTGAACAACTACTAGCCCTCGCCCCTAGTGTGGACTCGCAGACTAGCATCACCCTCGTCCCTAGTGTGGACTCGCAGGTGTGAACCATATACTACTAACCCTCGTCCCTGGTGTAGGACTCACAGGCTAGCATCACCCTCGTCCCTGGTGTGGACTCGCAGGTTTGAACCATATACTACAAACCCTCGTCCCTGGTGTGGACTCGCAGGCTAGCTTACTAACTCTCGCCCCTGGTGAGGGCTCGCAAGTTAGCTTAACTACTAACCCTCGCCCCTAATGTGGGCTTGCAGATTAGCTTACTAACTCTCGCCCCTGGTGTGGGCTCGCAAGTTAGCTTAACTACTAACCCTCGCCCCTAATGTGGGCTTGCAGATTAGCTTACTAACTCTCGCCCCTGGTGTGGGCTCGTAAGTTAGCTTAACTACTAACCCTCGCCCCTAATATGGGCTCGCAGATTAGCTTACTAACTCTCGCCCCTGGTGTGGGCTCGCAAGTTAGCTTAACTACTAACCCTCGTCCCTAATGTGGACTCGCAGGTTAGCTTCAAGAATTTTCAAGGTACAGCAGTTCCGATATGACTTATTCATCCTATGACACGATGCGACTCAGTCCAAGTACAAGAGATGACACAACACGACCCAATCACGATACACGAGAAAACCAATCCAATATGAACTACAAAGCTAATTATAAACAAGGCTATATATAAACTAGCAGGCATGATATGCAAATCACATATAAATAATCAACTAGTAAAACTGTATAATAATATAAATATACATGTAAATAAACTGTAGAGGGAGGCAAGGTATACTTGTCTGGTGGCAGCGCGAAGAACCAATAATGTATCGCCAAATCACAAGTCAGAAAGTCCAAGCCATCACAACTGTCTCCGAAAGCAGAAATAAACGTTACCAACATTCTCAGAATAGTCAAATTAGCTAGTATTGCCTGCTCTTAAGTCCAATTCTGGACACAGGGGCAAAACGATAATTTCGGGCAAAAACGGTGTCCGCCGTTGGACCCGCTTTGCATCAAAAAGCGTGCCAGAGTCAACGGTCTCTAAAGTCGTCAAACTATATGTCTATTAATCCAGTTTTTTGATACGAACCCAACCGTATGTCCAAAGTTGGATTCCGGTAAGCCGTGCACAAAAACACCCGTTGAGTTGGACCGGGGGGCCCACGATACGGCAATTTTATCAACTATCTCAGAATCGGACCAAACTTGGCATAGAGGACCAGAAAAATGATACGGTCCTGATGGCGCAAGTTTCGTCTTGATCTGACTGAGCGTGCATAAAGTAATTGAGAAATTTGCAAAGTGCACGATACAGTAAATTTTCGACGGATACGCATCAAATTCGTCGCGCACACGCGACCAATTTTAATTCGTCAAAGTCCCACACGACCACGAAGCCGTTATGCAGCTTTCAATGCTTACGGTGCACGACCACGTCGCTCGGATTGGCGGGACGCACGTCGTGTGGATGAATTTATTGATTTTCAAAACAGATTTAGATGGGTTTTTCGTGAAATTCACGCTGCTATATCTTACTGTAAAATAATCGAAATCAAAAAGCGTCAATTGGGTTCTAGTGTCCTATAGGTTGTCTAAAATACTATTTAATTAGAATTTCCTAGATTTATGATATATTGGTCACAAATCGTCGAGGAACAGGGCCTTCAGGTTACATAAATCTGTCGTTGTATTCGAGGTGGGTAAGTGGTCAAGTTGTGATCGCATACGTGAAAACGAGACGAGAAATGGTCGGAGTGGAGAGTAAATTACCTGTGAAGTAGGGGTGTTCGGGCTGCTGCTGTCATTTTGTTCTCCGCTTCGCGCGCTGCTCCGTCGACTCTGGCCGGCCGGCGGCTTGCCCTCGGCGGCGCACGCGCGCACACGGGGTACGCCCAGATGGGAGGAATGGTGGCGCGCTATTAGGGTTTGGGTTTCATCATCTTTCGGTCTCAATCTCTCTCTCTCTATACCGATTATATAACTCTACAACTGAACGAGCAGTCGGGTTTTGGAAAGAACCTAGGGAGGGCTCGGGCTGGCAGGCCGCGGGCCGGCCTTGCTGCTGGACCTTTGGGTTTTTATTAGTATTGCTTTTTTTTCTTTTTCTTTTCTTTTAATTACAATTAACATATATGTATATATATATATATATATATATATATATATATATATATATATATATATATATATATATATATATATATTTATATATATATATAAAAAATATATATATATATATATATATATATATATATATATATATATATATATATATATATATATATATTTTATATATATGTTTACACGTGTACGCACATTTATATAATCTATTTATATATACATTAAATACACACATATAATATATTTATATATATACACGTATTTATACACATATAATATTTATATACATATATGTATACCTGCACTCATATACAATATTTATATATATATACACTCGTACACATTAATATATATTTATATATACATATAAATATATATGATATAATATAAGATATTTATATATATACATACAATTATACACGTACATCGTATATATTTATATACACATACACATATACATTATATTTATTTGACAAAAATAATATAACCAATAAAATAATAACATTAAATAACAATCATAATTAATAATAATAATAATAATAATAATAATAAAATTTAATAAACCAATAATGGTATATATATCATTCGTACAGCCTACAAGTCCCAAAAATGTACAAGGGCAAATATCCTTGAATATAAACTAATAATGATATTTATAATATTTAAATAAGAATACTTAGAAATATTCACTATATCACTAAAATGGAATACGACATGATCATACCAAAATACATCAACACGAATGTCTTTGGATGTACCGCATGACTACATGGGCTTGGGCTCGGTTCGGGTCCGGCTTGACTAGTTCGGTACGACCAGGTCACTCAACGTAACATAATATTAACAATAAATAAATTAAACTATTTATAATGGTTATGTCACAACTTGGTCTGGTTTTCCTAGTTAGGACATCACTATGGCTCGGTCTTCCTCTACCATGACTAAACACTAGTCAAAGCACGCCATTGCGCTATCCGTGCCATAATTCCTAGTCACCTTGTACTCCAAAACTCAACCATAGCTAAAGTCATCTACCGTAATAGTTAACTAAAATAATTAATTCTGAAAATCTAAAAATCACCATTTAATTCAAATACATAAATAAAAATATTTTAAAAAATTTTGGGAAGGGAAGCTACACAGCATCAAGTAAAGTAATCAAGAGCAAGAATATAAATCCTAGCAAGTATGAAACGGTCAGAGAATGTACTCGTCTGATATCATAAATGTCCGGAAGAAAATACTGCTTGAGGAGTGGTGTCTGGCTCCTAATCAGAACAGCACAAATCATAACACGTCCAGGTAATAAAGTATGATACTATGATGCAGTCTACATGATATTAGGTCAATCCTAGACCAAAGTCAACCCTGGTCAACTTCAGTCAACTAAATAGTCAAGGTTAGGTCAACTAGGTCAACTTAGACTCAATGAAGTCTAACTAGGCCTAAATAGTCTATCCTAGCTAGAACACACCATACACTAGTCTATGGAATATTACACATGTGTGTATTTCATACACACAATACCACTCAAGGGTACCCTAGGCTATGCCATCTAGGTTATAGGCCATAGACCCTATCCCATGGGCAAATAGCCAAACACTAGGCCATATCACATATAGGCCAACTACAAATGCACTATATATATATATATATATATATATATATATATATATATATATATATATATATATATACACACACACACACATATATATGTATATAACATAGGAATCTCAACTTACACATTATATTCACATATTTATACACGCTATCTATATAGGCTATACCTACATTAAATTACAATTCACATTGGTTGTATGTATATTATTACATATATATACATGTATACACAAAGAGAGTTAGAGAGGGAAAATGAAAATCAAGGTAATGTGTATGCATGTGTGTCACATGGGTGAGTGTAGGCATACATGAGAGTTTGTGAGTGAACGCACAGGTGTTCTCAGGGTTAAGGAATTCAAACAGTGTTCAAGTGGAGAACCATTTCTTCTGTGTGTGAGTTCTCAGGAACCCAATTCTCAGGATTTATACAAGTGACAGTGTCTTAGTGTTAGTATAGATGTGTGTGTTTACATATGAGATTGTGAGTGTGTGTATTTTGTTCCTGTGTGTGACAGGAATTGGAAGAGTGTTGTGTGAGGGTGTTTGTGTCACAGATTAGGTTCTCAGTCCTATGTGACAGGAACTAATGTGTGTGCAATGTGCCATATAGGTGTATAGGCATGCGTGTGTGAGTGAGTGTGTGAGGACAACAGTGACATGAATGAATATGTGTGAGTGTGTAGGTTATAGTGTCACATAGAGGTGTGTATCAAGTGAATAATGATATTTGTGATATCCAGAAAAACATGTGATAGTGTAGCACTTACCAGGTTTTCAGGTTAGAAATATAATGCCAAATCAAAGCCAATCATCTACACCACCATGAATCCAATGCAACTAAACTCAGATAATATAGGAATCAATAAGAGATTAGCAAAACCAATTCAAGAAAAATCAGGAAATCAGTGATTGAGTATACTAACTAGTGCCATATAGGGAAACAAGGTATCATAGTGTCTCGGTTTCAGTGAGATGCAAGTGTGTGTGTGTTAGATAGGTATGTGTGTAATATAATTCAGGAAATAATCTAGCCTTGACAGTTTGGTATTGACAGTGGTGTATATATCAGTGTTGCACAAAACAGTGTTGAATCCCAGGTTTTAACATAAAGGAAAAGTTAGTTTTCACAAAGCCAACCCATGTTTTATTTCCTGTTTCGAATTGGAACATCAATCCATGTTTTTCCCAGGTTTTCAAAACAGTCCAACCCACATTCAAAATCCTATTTCTCGATCACAAAAACTTAATTTATCATGCCAATCCTATCTAGCAGTAGTTAATCCATTTGAACATGAATTTAACATATTAATTTAACATCAAATCAGTTTAAAACAGGGAAGGAGAGTTCAGGAATTTGAGGACTGCACAAGGCATCAGTTGACATTGAATTTGTAGCAGTTCAACACTTCAAAATCACATTCGAAAACTAAAACCCAACACTAACCAATAATCAACTTTACAATGGTCTAATATACATGTATAGATGAATAAATCATGAAACTTAACATTCAAAATCAGTTAAAAAGGGAAATTAAAATCAGGATTTCAAAGAATAGGAATGTATCAGTTCAAATAATTTCGAACCACAATTTCAATGCCAAACTTCAATTCAAATAGGAAAACATGTGTTCAAACATGGATACATATCTCATGTGTCCAGGGAAGTCAAATCGTGTCCAAGAAATTGGACACGAAGTGTCCAAACAGTCACACGAACACAGACACTAAACTGCATTCAGACAGTGTCGTGCACACGTGCACACGCGTGTAGGACACGACACACGACACATGGGGTCTCGTGGTCATGCCCACGTGTAGCCTACATGTCAGGCTACACATATGACAAAACACGACACGACCACGTCGTGTCTAGAGTGGACACGACTCGTGTATCAGAACGCGATTCTGACTGAATGCGCGCGCACGTGTAACCAGTGTGCGTGACCTAGCGTGTCCGACACAACTCCGTTGGACACAAGACTTGGAGAACAGATTCGCAAATACTGCCCACTCCTCTGAGTCCAACCACAGCTCGCCATATGGCCTGTGCGATGAGCACGAGGCCTCGAGCAGCAGGAGAAGCCCTAGTCGCACGCGGGGCTGTGTCCACGAGTCCAGTGTGACTCAGACACGACACGAAATCACCTCAGTCGAGTAGAAATCCATAACCGACATGAAAAACTATTTTTCTATTCAAATACATTCTGAAAACACGATCGAAATGCCCACTGTGGTATTTCGTCGAACATCTACGACTGCTGACTGATACGTGTCTGATACGGACACGTAAAGGACACGAAACTTAACAAATCCTATTCCTACAGTTAGAGGACACCTAGGGCTTCCTAACCAAGCAAAGAAATTAAAATTTGGTTGAGCGAATAGGAATTTACCTATAGGTGTTGTCCTCAAAGAAAAACTTCAAAAAATGAGATCTCCTCTAGCTAGCCAATAGCTCCAAATTGTTTCAAACCTGCCAATAATCTCCATGAACAGTAGGGGGACACTATTTAGAACATCATGGAAGAAATTTGAATGGAAAAGGATTTATATTGATTAAAAATAGGAAACATTGAATGAAGAACAAACCTTTCCTTAGGAAAAATGAAGGGATGAATGAAAAGAAGCAACTAAACTTTGTGAGGGATTTTATAGTGATGGAGGGATCCCTAGGCTAGCCATAAGTGTAAGAATTAGGGTTTTGCTAGGGTTCACAATGTATGGCCATGATTCTAACTTAGCTACTAAGTCTAGATCAAAGGTCATGAAGAAAACTAGGTTTCATTCAATAATATCTACTCTAAAATTTCTTACAAGGCTAAAACTAGATATTTAAATTCTTGGCATCTAGTGAATAGCTACTAAACATGATTCTAACCTCAAGACTAAACTGGATAAGGCTAGACTTCTAGGTTAAGGCTTAACTAAAAGATTAGCACAAAATTTAATTAATACAGATTACAATTTCACAAAATTGTCAAAATGACCAAAATACCCTTAGACTAAAAAGTTGTAATATTATATTCTAATCACATGACTAGGCTCCCTTGGTCATGGTTAGTCTCTAGGTTTAGCAATTCTAGGGTTTAACAAGTTAACCACCAAAACCATAATTTAATGTTTTAAATAGTTTTAAATTGATTAAAAATCACCAAAAATCATAGTATTATTTAAATATCATAATTAAATAATTAAAAACACAAAATTTCAAAATTATCTACATTTGGAAAATTGGGTGTTACATTAGCAGCGCGGGATGGTAGATGATTGTGATGCATAATTCAGGTATTCGTCAATGATTTTACATTGTTATCCTTTCATGCTTTACATTCCTTATCATGAGATATCCTGTTTATTGATTCACTTTAAAAACTCTTGCTATATTCCTTGGAGTCTTATGGAACATATATGTTAGTGGGCTGCAGACCACGACCCATAGTTGTTCATTCATGCTTATATTACTCTTGTGGATTTGAGATATAGATTGCATTGCCATGATCTGGCAGTATACCATAGCCTTGACAGCGTTTACGTATTCGAGTCGGGCTGGAGTCCGTTTGATGCGTAGCTGGCTTACTCACGTGCTTGCATCCGAAAAACGGGTACGGGTCGTGACAAGTTTTTTTGGTGGCCCATGCAGGTCAGAGCATATCGTATCTGTTACGTAACTGTACTGATACGAGCCTACGCATCTGACTAAACCATTAGAAATCTCAATCCACTATGCCTTGGAAATTATCCTAGAAATTTCTCTACGTCCTTGAAATATCATATTTGTTCTCGATTATTCTTCCTTGCCTTCCAAACCATTGATTTTTGTCTCCTTCTATTTCGGGGTGACGAACGATCGTGCTGTTTAGAATCTATCAGAAATTCTAAAATTATAGTATAATATTGCTTGAAAATTGAATATTTGGTTGTTTATAGATATGAGGGATTATAGATGCCATATGCCCTAGATATCTGTTGGAAGGACTATTAGCCAGTAGTTAGAAGATTATAAGATTTTAGTGACCGTATTTTGAGGAGTAGTATGATCAAAGGTGGGTAGAAGTCATCAAGTACTCGGAGTTATAAAATGACTAGAGAAGGCCATAAAATATTTTTGAGAAATTAAATTTGAGGAGATTAAGGTAATAGTAGACTTTGATTTTTAAGGCATAGTTATGAATTAGAATTTCGAGGACGAAATTATTTTTAAGGTGGGTAGATTTGTAGCTCCCATTCACGAAATTTTTTGAATTATTTTTCTATTATTTATTTGATTTAAATGGTAGTTTTTTAGGATTTTATAAATGATTATTTAGTTAATTATTTCGGTAGATGACTTTAGCCATGGTTGAGATTTGAAGTATCAGGTGATTAGAAATCGTGGCACGGATAGTGCAATGGCGTGCTTTAACTAGTGTATTAGTCCTGGTAGGAAAGGCCGAGCCATAATGACGTCCTAACTAGAAAAACTAGGCCAAGTTACAACTTAACCCTTACCGAAGATTTTATTTATTATTTAATTATATTATTGAGTTTTTAGGAAACCAGGCTGTACCGAACCTGTCCCGATTGGGCCCAAGTCAAATCCAAGCCCATGTAGGCATGTAGTGGAACCAAATACGGCCTTGTAGACATGTTTGGCAAATGCAAATATTTTTGTGTATTTTTTAGGAATTGGCAATTATTTTCTAAATATTTGTTATAGGTAGATTATAGGTATTATTATTATTATATAGTATTTTACAAAATTTGTATGATCTTCTGGAGCTAGATAAGTAGTTTACATTTTTTTATCAATCAGAAACGACTTTTGGGCTATTTTAATTATTATTAGGATTTTTATTATCATTAATATTATTTGTTGTTATTAAATGATAACGATTTATAATTATTAAATTATTTATTATATAATATATATATATATATATATATATATATATATATATATATATATATATATATATATATATATATATATATATATATATATATATATATATATATATAAGATACTATATTATGAATATATATATTATTAGGATATTATTTGGTTGCTGTGAATATTTATTGTTATAGTGGTAGGTATGCATAGAAGATATTTATAAATATATAAAGAGTTATATAAATAAATACATAAATGTGTGTGCGTGTCTATATATATATATATATATATATATATATATATATATATATATATATATATATATATATATATATATATATATTTATATATATATATATATATATATATATATATGTATGTATAGGTGTGTAAATATACGTATACGTATTTATATGTATATAGGTATATATATGTGTAATAATAAATAGAAAAAGAAAAAGAATATAGTAAAGTAGGTAAAAGAAACCCAAGCCCAACCCTTTAGCCGAGCCACAAGTTATGGCCCAGCCCAAGCCCGAGCCTGGGCCTCCCTAGACCAGCCCATCATCTTCCCCCGCACAGCCAGCATGCCCGACCCTCCTTTGTTCAACCCGAGCGGCTAGGAATATATATACAGAGAGAACGAGAGGGTCGATACGAAAAACCCTAAACCTATCGCTAGAGCAGCGCAACCCCATGACCCCCAATCTCGAACGAGACCACGGCGTCACCACAGGCCACCGTCGGCCGGCAGACGCGGCGCGCGAGCATCGGACTGACAGCAGCCGCGATAGTAGCGAGTTATTGATCAATTTTTGAGGTATGATTTCTTTCTGTGTATTCCACCAATCTTCGATCCGTAAATTGTTACAGAAAGCCTACTAGACCCTCTTCAAACACCTTCAGATGGATTTTATTCTATGACAGTAGAAACCCCAGAAAATCTATACGAAGATGATCAAATAACTGATCGAAACCAAGACATATATGACAGTCCAACGACACGATTGGAAGGCAGTTTATAAACCAAACAAAAGGATTTCTCGAAAACTATTTGAAGGCAGTCCTAGACAACCTATAGGACTCTGCAACCCAACTTACAGAGTTTGATTTCGTCGACTGTACGTCGATAAATCGGATTCCAAACATTGGCGAAAATTTGTTTTCAAAATATTAAAATTTATGAAAAACCTTCGATACGACGTGCGTCCTGCCAATCCGGGCGACGTGATCGTGCACCGTAAGCATCAAAATGTGCGTACAGATATTGCGAATGTGTGGTCTTTTGACGGAATTCAAATTGGTCGCGTGTGCGCCACGAATTTGATGTGTATCCGTCGAAATTCACCGTATCGGCCTCTGTGCAAACTTCCTAATTACTTTGTGCACGTTCATCAGATCGAGACAAAAATTGCGCCAACAGGACCGTATCATTTTTTTGGTCCTGTATGCCATGTTTGGTCCAATTCTGAGACAGTTGATCGGATCGCCGTTTCGTGGGCCCCACGATTCGATTCAACGGGCGCTTTCGTGCACGGCCCACTGGAATCCACAAGTGGACTTACCGTTGGGTACGTATCATCAAAATGAATTTATAGACATATAGTTTGACGACTTTAGAGACCATTGAAGCTGGCACGCTTTTCGGTGCAAAGCTGGTCCAACGGCGGACACCGTTTTGGTCCAAAATTATCGTTTTGCCTCTGTGTCCAGAATTGGACTTAAGGATAGGCAATCATAGATAATTTGACTATTCTGAGAATGTTGGCAATGTTTGATTCAGCTTTCGGGGACTATTGTGAGATTTGACTCCTATGTCTTATCAGTTTGATGAGATGTATTTGGATCTACATGCTACCACCAGGCAAGTATACCTTGCCTCCCTCTATAGTTTATTTACATGCATATTTTTATTATTATATAATTTTACTAGTTGATTATTGACATGTGATTTGTACTTCATGTATGCTAGTATATATATAGTCTTTGCTTATAGTTAGCTTTGTAGTTCGCATTGGATATATATATATATATATATATATATATATATATATTGGAACCGTTACCTTTATTGATAGAAAAGAAGGTAATGAGTACATCCGACCTCTACGGTAACACAAAAAAAATAAAAATAGAGCAAAATCAAACATTATTCCCATGCCCACTGTGGGATAGATGGAAGATGACAACCCGAAAGCGACTTCCGAAACTGCCGCTTCACCTCCCGAACCAAGAAACCAGAACCAGCACTGCGCCCCTCATAGCGCTGCTTGTTTCGATTTTTCCAAAGCACCAAAATAATCGCAGCGGCCAAGGATCTCCGATGATGACTGTCGGGGCCACGCCACCATCTTTGAAGGAAAACCAAAAAATCATGGTGCATCCTCGTCTTGAAAAAACTCCGGAAGAAAGACCATACCTCCATAGCAAGATCCCCCTGGAATAAAATATGCTGAAGAGTCTCCACCTGCCCATCCTGACAGCAATGACATCAGGATGCCAAATGAAAACCAATCTTTTGAATGTTGGCATCAGTGGGAAGCCGGTTGTGGCACACCCGCCATAATAAAATGCTCCACTTCGTCGGAATACATTTGCCCCAAATATGAGAGAATAAGGGGGAAGTTGGATGGTGAGTCTGACACAACCTCCAAACCGCTGCCAGAGAGAAAGATCTATGCCGATCACCACAGACAAAGGAATCAGGCACCGAAGTGCAATTCAGATTGGCCGCAATGATACGCCGCCCTGCCTCTTCCCCAAAATGCTCCGAGATCAACGATAAATTCTAACCCTCAGCCGACCAAAAAGATCGGATATCAGGACCTCCATTGTCTGAGTTCCTCGCCCGAGAATCTCGGATCTTTCTTTCCCTTTTCGAAAGGACCCTCACTATCACCGGTCGATGAGGATGGAAAACCACCCTCCCAGCCAATCTGGCCGACCTACGGAGCTCCTCCGTGCCACCACCCGCCGCACCCCTCCCCCGGGGGTTCGCCCAACGCTGGAAAGTAGCCACCTGATCAACGCCCGCCCCCTGGGTCCATGGACTGGCCCGCCAACCCAGGAGCAATCCCCCGCGACCGTCTCCCCGCTCTACGCCTGGCCCCAGTGACCACACCAACGAACGTCGGATCAGCAATACGACCCAGCCGAGGACCTCCCGGAATCTATGTCTCACATCTGGCTGAACCCGCTCCACGTCCAAGTCTAAAATAAATATGAGGTTCCGCCAATTTCCTCCCCCGCAAAATCTGTCGCCAAATGGAAGAGCACTTGGACGTCTTGAAAGCTTCACAAGGATGACGCTTTCGAAAATATTTCGATTTAAGGAAGTCCACCCACAGGCCCCTCCCAACACGCAACTTCTACCATAATTTCATAGAGAAGGAATCCAAAATATCCTTCAGACACTTGATCCTCAGACCCCCTTCAGATTTAGTCCGAGTAGCAAGCCGCCACGCCAACCAACTCCTCTTAGCAACACCATCCTTGCTACCCCAAAAGAAGGCCGCAAACATCCTCTCAATTGTCCTAATAACGGCTTTGGGCGGACAACAAGCTGCCAATGTATACATAGGAATAGAGCAAAGAACATTTTTAATAAGAACCAGCTTACCCCCAGGAGATAGAATTTTGTTATGCCATCCCGTCAGCTTCGACCTAATTTTATCAATCAGATCCCTGAACAACCCCGCATTCCTTCTCCCACACGTTAAAGGGCAACCCAAGTAGGTAAGAGGCAAAGTACCGGTGCAAAAACAAAATAATGAAGATATAACCCGAGCACGGTCCTTGGCCAATGGAGCCGCATATAAAAGGCAGACTTGGAATAATTAATCTTCTGACCTGAAACAGCCTCATAACGGAGCAACACCTTCTGAAGAGCACACAAGCCAGAAATATCCCCCGAAGTAAAAATAAGAACATCATTCGCGTAGGCCAGGTGTGATATACGCGGTCCTCCAATCGGAGTATGAAAAGAAGATCTCCTATTAGAGTCTTGAAGGAGCTTAAGATTCCGAGAGAGCACCTCTGCAGCAATAATGAATAGAGCGGGGGACAGAGGGTCCCCTTGCCGGATCCCTCGAGACGCCGAGAAAAAATCAGTTGGAGCTCTATTGAGAAGAACCCCATACCGGATGTTCGCCAAGAGACGATAAATGATATCACAGAAGGCTTCATTAAAGCCAAATCTTCGAAGAACCCGTAAAAGGAATTGCCAATTAACCCTGTCATAAGCCTTCTGTATGTCAAGCTTGATAGCCACGTTGCCCTCATGATTGGGTTCTCTCATAGATGACACCATGTCCTGGGCAATAATAATATTATCAACTATCTTCCGCCCTTTAACAAAAGCACTTTGCTCCGGAGAAATAATTTTGGGAAGCAATTCCCGTAACCTGCAAGCAAGAATCTTGGAAATAATCTTGTTACATAAATTGCAAAGGCTAATAGGGCAAAAATTTGAAAGACTCCTGGGGTGCTCGACTTTGGGGATAAGAAACAAGAAAGTATCGGATATAGAAGCAGAAAGACGACCACCCAAGAAAAAAGCGCCAATGGCTTCCTCCACGTCAGTAGCGATAATATCCCAACAGTAAGAGAAGAATCTCCCAGAAAACCCATCCGGTCCGATGCCACTAGACGGGTCCATCCCACGAACAATCTCCAACAATTCCGATCTATCCGGACACCAGACAAGATCAGAATTGTCCTCCGCAGAGATAATGCTAGAAATGACATCGAGGAAGTCATCATCATCGAAAATACCCTCAGCCCGGAACAACTTAGAGAAGAATAAAGAAGCCTCCACTGCCACCTCCGCATCAGAGCCTATTTCTGTACCATCAGCACGAATAATTTTCTGGATAGCAGCCTTTCGCTGGCTACTCTGGGTGCACGCATGAAAAAATCGAATATTCTTATCTCCTTCCAGGTCCCACTTCAGTCTGGCCTTCTGTTTCCAGAACGACTCCTCAACATGGACCTTTTGTTTCAGTATGGCTACAGCCTCCATCCAGGAAGCCCTTCCCCTCTCCGATGGATAAAGATCATAATCCCCTTCCGCCGCCAATGCAACGGCCTCTGCCTGTAGGACCTCCTGAAAAACATCCCCAAAAGTAGATCTGCTCCAACCGGCCAGGACCTGACCCATCGTCCTCAAACGTATGCCCAGACGCTCCAACGCATCATAGTGCCTGCATGATTCCCAAGCCCGGGAAACTACCGTGAGGAACTCAGAGTGAGAAGTCCAGAAGTCGAGGAAACGGAAACCTCGATGCTGAACGGAAGAAACTGGCTGGTTGGATATCAAGAGAGGAGCATGATCAGATTCTGCCCGGTTGAGATGCTCACAGGAGACCTGGACTCCATCCAGCCAGGAACCCGTCGCTAACAAACGATCGAGGCGGGATCCCTGCCGGTCAACCCCAGATTGACCATTCATCCAAGTAAAAGTGCTCCCTCTGAAGCCAACATCTGATAGCCCGGCCGCCAACTGAAAGTCGAGGAAATCTACCATGGCTAGATTGTCAGGTGGCCGGCCTCCAAATTTCTCGTCCGGAGAAGCAATGATATTGAAGTCCCCGCCCACAGCCCAAGGCAAAATAAAATCCCTGGCTTGGACGTCCAGAAGGTGCCGCCATAGTCGCCTCCTCTCCTGACGTGTTCCTGCACCATGAACAACAGACAACCGTATCGGATCCGAGAAACAGCTCAAAGAAAGTTGTACCATAATAGCCTGATCACAGGAATCAATACAGTTGAGCCCAGTACCCGATTTGCTAAAACACCAAATATTACCCTTCTCATTACAACAACTAATATCAAAACCCAACCTCAATTGATAAGAGAGATGCTTGGAGGATATCACCTTGGGCTCGATAATAGCAAGAACCTGGATAGAGTTGGTCCGACACAAGGACCTGAGACGACATAAAGTGGATCTGTTCGCCATCCCTCGAACATTCCAAATAAAAAATTAACCATGGACCCTCTGGGGGTCCTGCCTATCCCGGGATGCATGTGATCGAAGGAGGCAATCCAACTGAGGCGCCAACGACTTCCTTCGCTTACCAACCGCCTTTTTGAAAGGTACCATCTGCCATCCTTCTTCACGACCCTTCGGAGTAATAATGGAAGTTCTATCATCTTGCAACGAGACTAACTCATTCCCCGGATAAGGAACATGAATCCCGGGTGAAGATGGAGCCAAGGGCGGGCTCCTCCCACACCACTAAGCTCCGTTCTTCCGTGTCTGAACTATCCGCTATGAGTCCTTGTCCCAACTGACTATGGATAATAATTGGAAGGTCTGGTAAGGTGATGGGGTGAATACCCCGCTCTGGCCCCGAGTGTCCGTTTAGGCACGAACTCGGAACGCTGTAACCTCTCTGTATGGGCCATCCAACATCCGACTATAGAGCCAGCTGGCCCGATGATGACTCCCCCACGTGCCAGAATGGCGGAACGGAACTCGCGCGATTGCCTTCACTCCTCCGTAAACCAGGCTGCGATAACCCCCTGCTAGAATCACGCCCCTGGATGCGCCGCCAAACCTGCCGTATCCCTTCCCCTTTTCATGCCTGGATCGACGTCGCCGACGGCCTCTGTTGACGCCACGTCCTCCCTCCGGGCCAACTTCCTCTAACGTAACGCCAGAGGAAGGATCATCAGTAACGGATGGCCTATCTTCTACGTCCACCGTCGGCTTCGCCCCTTATGGCCGACCAAAATCGCTCTCTACATGGCCATGTAATCCGTATGCAACACAGTATAGTAGAGTCTGCTTGTACATGACCGGCTGCGAACGAACGCCATCAGGAAGTTAGAAAAATACCTCATGTTGTAATGGTTTACTGACGTCCACTTCAACCAAAACCCTAGCAACACCCGGCCTGGAAAAGGAAGCCGTCGCACGGTCCGTATACAGCAGAGTCCCAAGCCCAGAAGCGATTAGAACCGCATTAGTATCAAACATGCAATGTGGAAGCCCAGGGAAGGCAATCCATATTGGAACGCGAGGATCCTCTCTCATCGGCGAAAAATCCACCGAAGACCTGAATATCACCATCGGGACCCGTCCAACGAACCAACAGTCCTTGGATCTAACCGAAGAAAATCGCTCTCATCGTTGGGACGAATAAGGACGTGACGATCGTCAATAGCCTTAACTTCAATCAAACCCCGGAATCCCCTCGAAGCAAAATCCTTCTTAATGGCCTCAATCGGAAGTCTCCGCCTAGCGAATTTTCCAATAAGGTCCAGTCCACAAGTGTGAGCACCCTGAAATTCGGGTTGATTTTTTTTATTTTTTCTGATTGATTTAGTTTTAATAAATAATTTATTCTGTTATTTATCTTTAAGTGTACTTTTCCGTGCCATTGATATTTGGAGTGTCAGGGATGTTCAACTCTGGAAATCTTCTTCATGAGTTTTGGAGTGGACAGGATTACCTTCATGATGGTATATAGTGTCCCATCCAAACTTGTTCCCTTGTGCTCTTTTTGCTTTGCTGAACTTCGGGTCGACTTAGACCATTTGATTATTATTTATTTTCCCACTCTTTTCCTTGATCATTTTCAGCGCGTTACCGTGACTTTTAAATTGGGAGCACAAGACCAGTCAGTTTCTTGAAACCAACTCATCATGCATGATCTACTCGAGACGCTCTTCACCTTTGACCTTCGTATCCCACTCAGACACGTCATTTTGTGCTCCATTTGCTTCGCACAACTTTTCTGACACGTGACCCGATTTTATTTCACTCCACGGCGTCACATTTATTTTCCAACTTGATTGGTAGGTCCCCTGTCGACCAAAACCTGTCAGCCACAATTATGGACATGGCCCACATTGAGTCTACTATCCTTCCGACACTTGTGTCCCATTTATTGGAATCCCCATGTGCTACTTATTTACCCATGATTATCAACACCTATTTTTATTCGATTTTTGCACAATGTCCGATTTTGACCCAATCCGGCTCCACCAAGTCCAGTCCAGCCCCATGTTACTCTCCATCGTGACGCACTCGTATTTTCTTGCCCAAAAATATTAGTACTCATTCTACCCATTTTTAATTATTATTGAAAATCTCTGTTGAATTAAATCCATAGGAATTACCAATTTTTTTCCTATGTACAATCTAGCCATTGATTTCTCCATGTAATCCCAACCATTAATTTCTCCCCCCCATATAGTAGCCAACAATCCCTATGGGTGGTCGGCCCTAAATTTTATGTAAAGAACACCTTTTTCTCTCTCTTCCTCCCTCAATTATTATTTCTCTCTCTCACTATTCTTTATTACTACTCAACAAATTTTCCAACAAAAACTCTCAACTGCAACCAGCAGCTACAACACCAACACTGGCCCGACCTCCCACACCTGGCCGACCATCTCCCCACTCTGGCGTGGCCTCGCCGCCGGCCACCCCTGGCCGAGCACAGCCCGACCATCTCCTCCCCTCTTCCTTCTCCATAACAGCCATCACCATCACCATGGTCTTCACCATTCCTCCATCTTCACCAAGCCATTCCACCACCTCCACCCTCGTCGAGGTGTGCCGCCGCCCGACCCTCGTCAAGGCTGTGCAGCCCTCCGCCGTCGCCGGTCTGGCCGAGCATGGCCTCGCGCAGCAGCAGCAGCTGCACAGGCGCGCACACGCGCGGGTACACGGGCCGCTGCCGTAGCACGACTTGGGTGCGCCCCACTCCGACGAGTCCTCCCCTGACGGCCACCGCGTGGGCTACCGTAGCACGACTTGGGTGCGCCCCACTCCGACGAGTCCTCCCCTGACAGCCACCGTCCTCCGGGACGCGCCGTCGAGGAGATTCGTGCGTTTTGTACGACGTCCCGTCGTGACGCGCGCGGAATCAAATTTATTTTGGCGCTCCATCGCAGCGACTTCGCACACGTTTTCCTGGAGATCCGACCGTTGGATCGGTGATTTCTTTGCTCCGTCATAATCTCGGTATATCCACCTTCATCCCTGTCAATTTTTGTCCGTTAATTTTATCGTTTGATACATGAAAACCGGCCACCAAGTTGACCATTTAAATTGTATTAAATTTGAACAGTTTCGTGGGGCCAACTTCGTCAGCTTGTATCTCCTCCACAGCAGCTCCCTTTGGCATGCTTCCAGTTCCGGTATGAAGCTGGTATAACCCTCTTGCTACCCCTCCATTTTCGTTTCATTGTGAGCTTGTTGATTGGTTGAATTCGACGACAAAGTTGGCCGTCCGAATTCATAATTTCCAACTTTTAAATTTCCATTTTTGAACACGGGACTCCAGATTTCATTTCTGACACCACCATTAGACTCGTGGCGTCGTTCTGGCATGTTTTCATATAAAATTTGTTAGATTTGGAGAACGTGGGCCCTGGCACGTTTTTCGGTGTAAAGTGGGTCCCACATTCTGGGTCAACGGAACTTTTTGACGCCGGCTCATCGGAATCCAATTCCGGATATACCGTTGAGTTCGTGTCATCATTCTGGACTCATTGACATATAATTTGCTAGGTTTCGGTGGACATTGGATCGGACACGCATTTCGGTGTAAGTCAGATACCAATATCCGGGTCAACGGGTCATTTTGAGATCGGCTCATCGAAATCCAATTCCGGATATATCGTTGAGTTTGTATAGTCATTCTGGACTCATTGACATGTAGTTTGCTGAGTTTTGAGAACATTGGCTCCGGCACGCATTTCCGTGTAAACCGGAATTCCAAGTTCTGGTCAACGGACCAAATTGAGATTGGGTCAACGGAATCCAATTCCGGATATATCGTTGGGTTCGTATCGTCATTCTAGTTTCATGGACATATAATTTGCTATATTTTATAGACTTGTTTTCTTGCACGTCTTTTGGTGCAAAACGGCTCCGACACGGACACCGTTTTGACCCGAAATTACCTTTTTGCCCTTGTGTCCAAATTGGACCGAAGGGTAGGTTATCCTAGCTAATTTGACTATTCTGGACACGTTGGCGATGTTTATTTCATCGTCCGACAATGTTTGTTGATAGTTTCTCTGAGTTTAACCTTTTTATAGTTAATTAATAATTAATTCTTATAATGTTCGTATTTCGGGATTAGTACAACGAAACTGAGATCAGTCAATTCCAGTGATCTCATATCGCTGAAATTGACAAGATGGACACGTGAAACATTAAAATAAGATTATTAACTTTACAGTTAATCATCTTATCTCGATTTGCGTGTTGTAAGTTTCGACGTACGAATAACGAAGTACACTTTATATCCTTAATAATTAGACTAGAATTAACCCTGTTGACCAGAGTTGACCAGTTGACCCAAAGTCAACTATAAGTCAACACTTGACCTAGTTTGACTAGATTATTGACCGGAGTTGACCTAGAGTCATTTTGACTTAGAAGAACCTAGTATAAGATAGATTGCTTGTAGAGATTTATTTATTACAATTTGAACACCTTGTAACCCGTGTTGCTTTAAATAGGACTCTGTGGCTTCAGTTGCACCCCTATACTCATCAGCTGTTCAGATTATCGAGGCGAGTACATTCTATGATCTTTTCATACTTACCTGGATTATTTTCTTGCTCTAGATTACTCTACTTGATGCTGACACGTATCTTCACGGATTAGTACTATATGGATCCTTTCCCGAGATGTTATCCCTCTACGGATGCATCGGGTATTTCATGTTCATGTACTTTATCATGTGCATCAGGTACTCCTTGTACTCGTACTAGTTCATATTTTTACATGTTCTCATGTGCTTTCATGTGCTTCATGTGCTTCATGTGCTTTCATGTGCTTATCATGTGCCTCATGTACTACTCATTACATGAGTTCACATATCTTAGCTGTATTCATGTGCTTATAACATAACTTGAACGGATCCTTGTGTATTGATTGGGGCGGGGTGAGTAGAATTGGTTATGTGATCACTATCCCCAGTAGCTGTATTCATGTGCCTCCTATTTGTATTCATGTGTCCCCAAGCCGTTTACATAACCATTATACTCTAAATCACGTAGCCACTTACAGTCTCTACTATCATGTATTTACTTTCAGTTACAAAATATCTCCTGTTTACTCGTACTTCCTATTCAGCACTTCCTGTATTTTACTCTATTGCATGATTTATACTCCTAACCTGCTATGAACTGTTTTAGAGATATGTGCTCGTTCCCGTCCTGACTGGACCTGTTGATAAATTTTACAGATAGCTGGAGGTTGCCTGCTAGCCTAGAGGAGACACATTAGAGGTTGTTTAGATAGTTATTTCAATTGTCTGGAGTTGTATTTACTTTATAGATTACTGTATCTGAGTTTGGAGATTTGGGATGTATTTCTGGATTTGTGTATATCTTAGACACTTAGATTTCTCTATGTTATACCTCTTTTGGGATTTCATGTTTTATCTATCCTTATCATGCTCTACCTTAGATGTGATTGAGTCTGTATCTGCTATGTCACCCCATTCGGGAAGTATAAACTGTTTAACCTTATACTGTTAGATGCATGAGACCTAGGACAGCGTTCTACCGTCGACACTGCGGCGTAGGCTGGACGTACCCACTTCTCGTGCCCTTATTCTAGGGTGCGGGTCGTGACAACAAGGCGCTGTGAGAGCCTCCATGTCTGTCGTGGAGAAAATGACCACCTTTCGACCGTCAACATCAATGGCAGGACGGTAAGACACTCTCGACGACCCGCCCGTCGGACCCGTCGCCGAATGTCCCATCACCGCTGTAGAGTAGCTTACCACTCCAGACAATCTGCCACCCGCTCCCGTCGCCTTACCCAACTCAGTCGAAGAAGCCATCAGCCGCCCCACCTCTGCCGGAATAACAGAGCCGCGCTTATGGGCGGAGCCCCCCAACATCCCGATCACCCCCGAGAGACGGCTGACACCTGAGCCACCCTCGGCAGAAGCCGAGGTCCATGGGGGGCGGAGCCCCCCGCCGACAACCGCCGCACGCCGAGGTCTCCAACCGGAGTTAGGCCGCTCTGGGCGGAGGCCCCCCCGTATCCCGATCTCCCACGGGGGAGTCGTCCGACGATGACACCTGATCCACCCTCGGCAGAGGCCGAGGGCCATGGGCGGCGGAGCCCCCCGTCGAAGCCTCCATCCGCCGCACGTCGAAACTTCCATCCGCCGCCGGAGTTAGGCCGATCTGGGCGGAGGGCCCCCCCCCGCATCCCGATCTCCCCCGGGGGAGGCGTCAGACGAAGCCGCCTGAGCCACCCTCGGCAGTGGCCGAGGGCTATGGGGGCCGGAGCCCCCCGCCGAGTCCTCCATCCGCCGCACGCCTTGGAATCGCACGAAATCGACAGGAGACCGCTCCACGAATTCCCGTATATTTGATCATATATATATATATATATATATATATATATATATATATAGTTCTTGTTCATAGTTAATCTTGTAGTTCATATTGGATTGGTTCTCTCGTGTATCTTGATTAGGTCATGTCGTGTCATCGCCTGTACTTCGACTGTGTCGCATCGTGTCATAGGATGAATAAATCATAACAGAACTGTTGTACCTTGAATTATTGAAGCTAACCTGCGAGTCCACACCAGGGACGAGGGTTAGTAGTTATTTGTATCTTGAGTCCACACTATGGGCGAGGGTTAGTAGATATCTGTCCGCACCTACGAGTCCACACTAGGGGCGAGGATGAT
>JANAVB010011199.1:37288388-37343388 GCA_029216955.1 Iris pallida
ATATGCTTGTGGACGTCCCCTGTATACATATGTCCAGAACAAGCTCGATAAAGAATAAGCTTGCAAAACTAGGCTATAAATAGCAACATTATTTATGATATTACAAAATAATGGTACGAAAGATAACATTGAAAGCAGTAATAAATAGTTCAAGTTTCACAAGGATCTAAGCCTTATCCGGTGTTCTTGTTTATACAGTCGCCCTACTGGCTCTTGTATCAGACCTTGGTTGACCAATGGAGTATGGGCTACTAAAACTCTACATTCTAGGCAAACATATCTTTCTGCACTAGTATATGTTCAGTGCCACCCGGTTATACTTTATTAATGGGTTATAGGAACACGGGATGATAGGTCGTGAGGCATACTACCCAACTTATAAAAAATCAACTAATGGAGTGATTGAGAAATATAACATGTGTAACTGGTATGAGTTATCTTTCCAACCTTTCTATCTGGCACGAAGGAATAGTTAAGATTTGCATCGAAAGGAATCAAGCAGAAGAAAATCAAGGTGACCGGACGAGAGTTCGAAATTGGAATCAAGGGAGGAGGTCAAGCTTGTGGATGAGATTCCTAGATTCTAATCCTATATGTAGGCTCACATCGGTACAGTAACGTAACCGAAGTGATAACTCGGCCTGCATAGGCCACCACAAAATATGTAACGTCCCAGTCCCAAAATACTTAGGACTAGATACGTAGACATGCCAGCTGCATGCATACGAAGAATACTCCAACATATGGAAACCTCGTATGTATCTATAAGCTGTAAAATACAGTAAACCAAGACAACTAAATCTCGTCCACCAAATAAGAGAATAATAATACGAATCAACTATAAAATTTGTCATTTATACATGTAGTTGGGCGAAGACAAATCCACTACCAACTAATTGGAATGAAAAAAATATACAAGAAAATGATCGATAAAATGGCAAGACGAACCAATAGCAATCATCTTCGAAGGAATGGAGAAGATCATGGCCATGGCTAGAACACCTGCAAAAAGTCATAAAGCACAAACCTGGAGAGATAACCAGGTCCTCAGAGGGACGTAACAAGATACATAAAGAACATGCCACATAACTGAATATATATAATATGTTATCAATCACAAGTAAATTAAAATAGCCTCATTCGTAACAAGATCCAATATCTCATCATCGAAATAGTGGACTACCCCTACAACGAAACAAGGACATGGGGTAGCATAATATTCTGCGATGCGACATTGTCCCAAGCTACTTGTGGGGGTGACATGACAATGACTAAGGTTACCTAACCATTCTACTGTGTTCATGCAGTTAAGAAAAAACCTTCAACGCATGGGCGCTCTGGCTACAGGAGCAGAAAACTCAGGTATGGTCCCACCAGGATACCAGGGACCTCAAAGCATAACATTCATTGAATGTCAGAGGCCAGCAGGAAATCAGGTATCAGGATCCAGGACCGTATCTCCAACGGAGATAACCGGCAATAATATGAAAGTTTATATGTGGCCCATACGTTAAGGAGATGTTCTTCCCAGACAACGCCTAGTAGAGTCACATCCATGACTCATATACCTCTACTAGTTGCCAAGTCTCCTAACATGCCTCTATTAGCAGTTAGCTCTAACGCATGCGCACAGGTGATCAGCCAGCACGCAAGTACCTCTACATGCTACTCATCTCACACATACCTCGTGGTACAACTGTGTCAAGGTTTATGCTATAAACTACAAATGGTAGTCCCTTAACTCTAGGTCCATATGCAATCAAAGGATAATAAATAAAGTAAAGCTAATATCACTGAGCATGCAATAAATCATGAACTGTAATAAAGGTACAGCTACAAGAAATAAAAATAAGTAAACAATGATATACAATAATAAAAATGTAGACTAAATATAAGCAGTAAATATGTAGGTATCTTGCCTGAGGTTGTGTGCAAAAAGGGTGACGTCTTATAGCTCGAACCGTCAGAATAGTGAAGCAATGAAAGCCAAATCCCGCATATGTCATCGGATGCTGAAATAAACACCAGAACATGTTCGGAATATAAAATATGTCTAAGAAACACCTGTCCAAAACTTTAATTCTGGAACTGGGGTAAAATCATAATTTCGGATCAAAACGATGTCCAGCGGGTCGTGCACAATTTCGTCCGTTGGAGCGGGTCGCAGGCCCGCCAAATAGGCGTTCCGGTCGACCTTCTCAGAACCTAACCAAACTTGGCATACAGGACCAGAAAAATGATTTGGTCTTGTTGGCACAAGTTTCGTCGCAATTCGACGAACGTGCAAAAAGTAATTGGAAAATTTACAAATAGGCCGATACGATGAATTTCGACGGATATGCATCAAATTCGTCGCGCACACGCAACCAATTTGAATTCCGTCAAAGCCCACACGACCGCAAAGTCGATACGTACCTTTCGATGGTTTTGGTTCGCGACCACGTCGTCCGGTTTGGTGGGACGTACACCATATCAGAGATTTTCTAAATTTTTGTTATTCTGAAAAACTGATTTTTTATAAACTTTGAAATTGAATAATTTTACATATAGTGAGCGACAAATAAATCTACAAGAAAGGTCTTGATCTCCTATAGGATATCAATAAATCTGTTCAAATAGATTTTGAAATCTCGCCATATTCTGGTCGAAATTTGATCTCAAATATGGAGGTTTGGGACAGTTTTTAAACCCAAAAATCGAGATTTTTATCGGTTTTGGAACTCGTTTTCCATCGCGTACAAAGCGAATTATTTCGAACTATTTGAAGGGGGTTACAGAGGGTAGGGTTGTCGACGTACCTGACCAAGTGGTTCGTAAAACGGCAGAGAAACGACGGAGAAATTACGTCGTGAAGTAGAGCGTCTGCAGCCGCTACTGCTGTGACCCACGCGGCTGTGCTGCCACCGTCGGTGGCGCTGCCGGCGATGTTGCGCGACGGTCGGCCTTCCAGTGGTCGCAAGCACGCGTGAGGCGCGTCGGGGCGTACGGTGCTAGGGTTTTGGATGGTAAGTTACGGTTTTCCTCTTTTATTATGTTGTATATATATATATATATATATATATATATATTATATATATATATATATATATACACACACACACACATACAGAGGGATAGAGGGGCTCGGGATTCGATCACACCCCCTTTTTTTTCTTTTTCTTTTCTTTTTTCTTTTTCTTTTTAAAACAAGTTTTATAATAGACCAAATACTTTAAATAAATCTAAAAGTAATATGATAAAATCTAAAATTTTCTAAATAAATTCAAGAAAAATATTTTCAAAATCTTTTATCAATATCTATTACAAGTTAACTTTTAACGTAGCAGTTTGCTTTATAATCCTAACATTTACAAAATTCCAATATTTAAAGAAAACAAACTATTTGATAATTTACAAATATTATAAATTATCAAAATAAATAAATAAATTCTAAATATCCAAAAATAAAATATATACTCCAGAGTATTTCAGTAATCCTCTATAAAATAATTTCCATACAGATAAAAATAGGGCTTACCTACTAGTTTTAATATAAAATAAATTGTGACATTGATTACAAGGTTATAAAAATACTAACAATTATTTCAATAATAATAATAATAATAATAATAAACTTAAAAAATTTAGGGGGCTTACATCCTATCCAACTTATAAAAATTTTGACCTCGAAATTAAAGTAAGTCTTAATATTAAAATAATAATAATAAAGTAAATAACAATATTACATACGAAGGGAGAGCAAGTACGTTAATCGTAACCTGGTTTCCGTAAAGGTGAAAGAGGTAGTTATCACGGATTCCAAATTGGTGCCAAATCTTACAAGATATGGTATTTTTGGTTCAGAGCTCTACCCAACTTATAGAAATTGGTTAACCGTGTAAATCGTTGTTACAATATTTCTGGAAGGGACAGTTTCTAAGAAGGGGCATGAGTTTATTGGATACTATTGACCGCAGTCGCGGTTTCTAAGTGAGGCTAAATATTGTCATAGTGTAAGACCCATATATTTTTTATTATTATTTATTATTTAGTTAAATTGCCTTTTTTTAACTTTAGACTCATGTTTGATTATACACACATAAAGGTGTATATATATGTTTTGTAAAAAGGGCTACTTTGTAAAAGAATATTATACAGGGACCTTAATATTATTTTTGAATTTAAATTCATTCAGGATATGACCCATATTCATAATATAAGTCGAACACGTGATAATGGTCTCAACAGCAATGGATAGAGCAGGATTTAGAATTCAAATAATTTGAATTCCTCTAGGTTTTCTTTTCGATTCTATCCATCCTATATATATATGGGATGGATAGTCCCATATATATATGTGTGTGTGTGTGTGTGTAAAAAATATATATATATATATATATGTGTGTGTGTGTGTGTGTGTGTGTGTGTGTGTGTGTGTGTGTGTGTGTGTGTGTGTGTGTGTGTGTGTGTGTGTGTGTGTGTGTGTGTGTAATCCTGTTATGTCTTTCCCCTTCAAACCCTAGCCACCTGCATATCTCTTGCCGAGAAAACGCAAGAGTAGGCACCAGGAAGAAAGCAGGATTTTGTGCGAACACAAGGTGAGTTTATCGACCTTCTTGACAGTGCCATGTTATAGTTTCTGTTGTCAGTATTAGAGTAGAAGGGAGGGTTAGGTGTTTGTTGTTTTTCCCAAATCAAATCACTGTACAGAACTGGGAGGTTCAGGACCCAGGGACAGGTAATATGGCACGCATTCAGGAATACATCAACATATGTATGGAGTCCACCATGGATAACTAGTGAGGGGAGTTCAGATACCACATATTAGACTATAATACCAAGGTTAAGGATGAGTAAAACCATCTGCCAAGTAATGACCAGGATACTGATAAGGGTTCCCTTGTGTTTTCCCATACTACTGTATGTATGTCCTTGCATCCAGGGTGTACCAACTGATCATGCCTCCTTAGTATACCCAGTGATATAACCATGAACCTTCCTACTATCCTTGAGACAATGGTAGGACTGGGATTGGCCCTGTGACAAGACTGAGGGACTAACTCCTTAGATAACTAGGTAACCTGGGTGGCATAGTTCGAGTTGTAACCTTAGATGGGAGAGTAGGATGTCCTGAAGACAGGGCATACCTTAGCAAGGAACTTATAGGAGGTATCAGCCAATGTAGGGTAGATGCTAGGTTCCTAGATGTCGGGACTACTACAACCAATAGGGAGGGGTTGTTTTGTACCTAGGAACTTAATTAACATGACACAAGTGACCCTGCCACATAAGTGCCTATACAATACTGGAACTGACATCAGCTCCTTCAGGAATATACAAATTCATGGTTTGACCTTGAAACCAAGACCCTGACATAGGGAGAAAACAACCCTTGCAAACCTAAGACCTAGTACAGGAGTCTACTTGTAGACTCAGTGAATTTGGTGCTTGTTAACACTGTGGTCAATAAACTCTATGAGTAATAAGATGTTTCAGGACTTCACCGTGTCTTGGGGCTGACCCTGTGTTAGACAGGTACATTACCCCCCTTATCATCTGGAGCCAAGTTAAATAGGAAGTATTAATGTAACCTCACCTACTATTGTATAGGTCCTGATGTCTGGTACAATACACTACCACATAAAGTGCTAAAGTTATAAACCTGTACTAGTGTACACATTCCCAGGAGGTATCACCAACTAACACTCTAAGAGGAAATCCTGGGATTCATAGGAACAAGCACAGGGAAAATCCTTGTATTAGGTTGATACCAAATTTAGGAGTATTCCTAGTAACTAGTGGACAAAGGCATGGTATTTTCTTATAGGCATAAGTTCATATAGCAGGTGACTTAGGTCCCACGATTAGTCTGGAGAAAGGAATAACTCGAAGCCACCTTGTGGCATCAACTATTGTCCACCCTGACCACATAGGCTATAAAGTGTGATGTAGAGGACACGAGCTAAAACAGAGGATTACAATATGGGGGCTGGGTATCAACTAGAGTACACAGGATGGGGAAAATTGAAATAGGTATTAGCTTGACCTGTTACACCAGGTGGTATCTTTGAAAACCCTGACACCTAGGTAGACTCTTTCTGTTTACGTTGAAATCAACTTATGAGGGTAGGTGTGTGTAAACACTAGTACAGACACCATTCCCTGTGATAGTATGACCCGAGTCATGGATCTGTTCACTATACACTGAGTTTACAGTGACACTAATCACCTGCCATCAAGCAACATTGCATATGCCCTCTTGTCAGGACCCAGGGGATACACTACAAACCAAAACATTTATCTTTTATGGTGATAGAGACCCTTCTTTACCTCCATTGTACTCGATTATGTATGAGCATGTGGGGGTATGTGTCCAGAACAGAGGGTACTAGTAGAAAGTATGGGGACCTACAGGTATATGGCAGTAAAAAAGGATGGGCAATCAGGATTACCAACTATTGTGTGGAGTTTCACAATTAAGTACAACTGTTAAGGTTTGGATAGGGAATTCATAAGATAAATAGAGTGGAAGCAAGGCACTAGACTTGATAATATCAACTATAGAAAACCTTACCAAATGAAGGCACCAGGTTAGGATTCTAAGAAATAATTTAGATAAGAGTAATTTGATTCATTGTTTAGTATAAATGACATTGTAAATTCTTTAAATAGGTTACTTGGACTTCTTCTCGGACCTCGACCCGTGTCAGCAGCTCAGGACACCAGGCGAGTACAGTTTATTGTCTGTTTCCAATATTGAATTTCACTATATTTTGTTGATTGGTCATTGGTTATTGTAGAAGCATGGATAAGAATAATTTTTATCCATGGGGCCTCATGCGGCTCACAAAACACAGGAAGCCTCATGCGGCTCACAAAACACATGAAGCTTCATGCGGCACAAAATGCAGGAAGCTTCATTAGGCTCAAAAAGCTTCATACGGCTCAGAAAGCTCCCTGCGGCCTTAGGCGGTTCAAAAACCCTGCATATACAGCTGGCCATACAGCTGGCCATTATTACTCTAATAATAAAGTAACAGCTCTGACAGAAATGATGGCTCTGACATAAAGACGAGACGCGATATGCTCCAAAAAAGACAAGAAAATCTTCATAATATCTGACACAGTTCACAAATTCCAAAAGAAGTTCTTTGTACGGATCGCCTGTGCGACCTACAAGCGGCCCGGTCAGGAGACCACTCCCATGCGGCTCGGTCATGAGACCACTCTCATGCGGCCCGGTCATGAGACCACTCTCATGCGGCTCAGTCAGGGGACCACTCTCATGCGGCTCCAGTCAGGGGACCACTCTCATGCGGCTTAGTCAGGGGACCACTCTTATGCGTCTCAGTCATGGGGTCCACTTTCATGTGGCTCAGTCATGAGGCCACCCTTATGCCGCCCGACCTTGAGACACTCTTTATACGGCTCGGTTGTGGGACAGTCCCTCATGCGGCTCAGCTAGGACGCATCATTTATGCGGCTCACCATAAGAGTATCAGTTGAGACTCGTGGCAGGAGTTGACCAAGTCTTAACAATTTAGATTTATTGCAACCAACATATCATAACAGTTTAGATTTATTGCAACAAACAGATTAAGAGTAATCTTAACAAATCCCCAACTGCCCACTTCTCAAGGCGCAATTACGAGGATGTGGCCTAAAATTAGCCACGTGGCTGTATACCCCACTCATCACAAATTCCTATAAATAGCATGGGATTATTTCTTTGCATACACAGAGGGACATACATATACATACAGAGAGTATTTTTTCGCCGGAGCCGAGGTTGCGTTCGATCGTCTAAGGAGTAAGGCAGAGTTGATAGCACTTTCCCGAGCCTCTACCATCACCCTCCAGAATCCAAATTAAAGAATTGTACTTAGATTGCTTTTCCTAGGTTTTGTTCCAAGTCTCTTTTTTTGTACAAGCGAGTTTGTAATTGTGAATCAAAGTTTAGTCCTCCCATAAAACTGTTCTGTTCTTAGATAATCAATGGCAAACACGATTGCGACTCTGCTAGGGACTAACTTCTCCACTGCTGAGAAGTTGGTGACACAATCTGACGCAGCCAAACTCGGCTCCACGCAACAGATGCTGGTTGTTCGCTTTGACCAGCAAGCGTTTGAAGAGTTGCTCTCCGACGGGAGCGCTAGCCCGATCCAGAAGCGAGTCGACACGAAGAAGGACCGCAGGGAGTGGAGGCCCAAAATTGTTGCTCCTCCCCAAGCTCTAGAAGAAGTGTTCTCTGTTGTCCAAGACGGCAGAGAAAACTTACATGCGGCCCCACTTCAGGCCGCAGAGGACCCTGCTGTCCTTAAGTCTGGCAAAGGAAAATACTACGATGCTGGACTTGCAGGGGCAAATGGAAACTCTATGCGGTCCAGGAAGAGGCCACATAAGGGTGCCAGCCTCATACAGAAAGCTCATGCGGCCACAAATGCCAGCCGCATGCAGAAGGCTCATGCGGCCACAACTTCCAGCCGCATACAGAAGGCTCATGCGGCCACAAATTCCAGCCGCATACAGAAGGCTCATGCGGCCTCCAATCTCAGCCGCATGCAGACTGCTCATGCGGCCACCTATCACAGCCGCATGCAGAATGCTTATGCGGCCGCCAAGCCCAGCCGCAGGGAGATGGCTTATACGGCATCCAATCCCAACTGCAGACCATCCACCCTATGCGGTTCGGGTTCAGTCTTCGATCCCCTCTCATGCGATCCTGACCTCAGAAGCTCCAATAAGGATGTGCCAGACTCTGTGCGGCATAGCTTGGACTCTTCCTACTATGCACCCTCGGGTGCTAGAGTAAAGAAGTCTAGGACAGCACGGGCTTGTCGAGCTCAGTCAGCTGTCCCAACTTCTGACCATCAGGGAGTCCCGCTAACTGTTATGCGAGCCTCTGATGGAAAGTTGTACAAAACCACCCGTGTCCAGCCCCCTGCGGCCAACGGACAAAGTGGTTCTCAAGAGTCTCCCAACAATGATCAAGGGCAAGTACTTTTACTAGTCCCGCATCAGGGAGCAAACATGATACCAACGCACTCGTGTGCTCGGGACTCCCGGTCCCACAAAACGAGTGTAAAGGTTGCTCGAGTTGCACTTAACTTACGTGATGTGATCCTTCACAAGCGCAAGGATAGTGAGGAAACCTTGGTGTGCAGAGAGTCCTTCCATGGACATTACTGCACTCAAGTCATTATCAACTGTTGCTGCAACAAGACAGCAGTACAAGAGGACCGGCAGTCCGTCTTCCAACGACTGCAGCAGCCAGGACCGGTCCTAGAACAAAGCTCGGGAGACGAGGCGCTTCCTTTCGCCTCCTACAATTCTGCCCGGAAGGTCCCTACCGGCAAGGGAGGGAAGAAAATAAATGTCTCCAGCCCGATGATCTCAACGAGCACGGCCTGGAAACACTCATCTAAGTGGTTGACCACAACCACCACAGGAGGAGTTTATCAAGGCACCCGCTCGAAGACAAAATCTTCAACACTTGGAGATTCGTCATCTACATCCCTGGGGGTAGCCGAAGCTGGGGATAGCACTCCCCGAAACATCCACAACAATCCGGTGTTCCAAGAAGATCAACCCGGGAAGGCAATCCCCCCAACAGATGCAACAGATTCTGACGTCCCTGAAGACATCCACAAGTGCCAAGATGAGGCAACCTCCTATGCAGGGGGTGACACTTCCTCTGAATTCGAACCAGAGGAGAACATTCCTACATACCCCGACGACTTTTTGATTTGGGGGTATGATTCGGAGAGCACATCTTCTACAGTTCCTTCCACTGCTCCTTATGTGAGAACAGTATTCATGACTGAGAATAAACAAGACGGTCTCAGTGATCGACAGCGCCTCGACACTCTTAAGGCCATACTTCATACCTTGGTTAAGTCAGTAGACGAGATCAAGGCAGCTCTACCGGCTCTCCAAGGAAGGACACCTGGCCAAACAAGCTTGGGTCCTGCCGTCAATGCAAACTCAAACACAACCGCACCAACCCCGGATAACAATCCACCCGAAATGTCGGCTCCCACTGCTGCAGAAGGGGCTAGGGGGGCAAGGAGAGAAGTCCAGGAGCTTCAGGTAATGTTTTACACCCGAGAAAACTCTCAGGACCTCAAGATACGACAGCCGTATCCCGCTGTATGGAGAGATGTCCCCTTTCCCCATGATACAAACCATTCAACATCAATCCATATGACAGGAAGACATCTGTAAGCCAGTATGTGACCTACTTTAAGGTCACAACAGATCATCTGCCGCATGACGATGCCATCCTTACACAATTGTTCGTCGGGTCATTGGAGGGAGTCGTATTCGACTGGTACCGTAACTTGCCGGATAAATGCATCCATTCCTTCGTCGGCTTCAAACATATATTCTTGGAGAGGTTCTATGAGGTGGGACAAGATGTAATAATGTCAACCCTCATGGACGTTGTTCAAGGAGAGAAGGAGCTGACAAGGAACTACATTGAGCGATTTTGCCAAACCGCGATGAAGTTGCCCTCCGGTAATCCGGACTCTTCCTTAATTGAAATTTGCCAAAAGAGGCTGCTCCCTACAATCAGCCTCTTGATGGGCAAAAGTCAATTTAAGGACTGGAAGACCTTCATCATTAGCGCCACTAGCGCAGAAACTAAGTTGAAGAAAGCCCACCAACTGGGATTGCACATCTCGGATGGAGAGGACAAGGACAAACGCCCTAATGCCAACAACAACAACAGCGGCAGTTCCTCTAACAACCGAGACACCAAGGGCAAACAGGCTATGGTGGCCGATACAGCCCAGAAGCTTGAACTAAAGCAGGCTGAGAAGCAGTGGCTGCAGATGACTTACTCCTTCGAGGATAGCCATGTCAAGCCCATCTTTGACACGCTCTTACAAGGAGACAGGATTCAGCTCCCTCCGCCAAGGCGTGAACCTCGACCTGTCAAAATGGAGAGCCCGAAGTACTGTCACTACCATCGCTACGTCCACCATGCTACACAAGACTGCTTCCAATTAAAGCGGTACATCCAGAACCTCATCAATTCCAAGGCTCTAGCCATTGATTTCGAGGAGGTAACCGTGGCGGCCAACATGGTGTCGGTCAAATTCGACAGCTTCCCTCCAACGAGGACCCAAGATAGAGTCGTGCCCATTCTTCGGGCAATCATGGAGGTCGCTAATCTTCTACCTCCCCGAGACCAGGCTGCTGGGCTGGTACCCCTCACCATATCACGAGGGGAGGTCAGGTGGGTCTACCGGGACTTGGTACCTGAAGTAACTCAGTCTGCGTCGCTCTCCGCCAGCAAGAAGAGGGGCGAGAAAGTTAAATCCTGCCGCATAATCTCGACCGATGTTAAAGAAGCGACAGCTGTCGTTACCCGGTCCGGTACACAAACTCAACCCATGCCGGGTAACTTGGCTGAAGAACGTCAGTTGGCTACTGCTGATGCCGAGGACCTTCCCAGCCTCCGTCGGCCGATAAGCCCAAGCCAAAGGAGACCCGCTTTGACAAGCCACTCCGGAAAAAACGCACCTCATGGGCTGGAGAGACCCTACAATTTTGACATTCTGGCACAATTGGCCAACACACTAGCCAAATTGTCATTATATGAGCTCCTGAGACTCTCCAAAGATGTTTGCATCGCACTGAGCGAAGCACTCCAGAATGCCAACGTATATCTGGCTCAGGTCAAGCTTACAGGGGAGAGCTCGCCGGCGGATCTCCAGGACAGCACTTGTATAGGTGCAATACCCAACATTGTGTTCACTCCGCATAATATGCTTATCAAGACCAAACTGTACGATCGCCCTCTATATTATACTGGATACGTCGGCGACATCAAGGTGGATCGGATGCACATTGATCCCGGTTCTTCGATAAGTATTATTCCGAAGAGCTTGCTTTACCTCCTATGCATCCCTATGCATCGGCTGACTCCTACCAGCACTGCCATCAGCGGTTTCAATTCAGGGAGAAGCTATCCCATTGGGAAGATTCGCTTGAAGTGTCAAATTGGCGACCTTCAGTCAGAAGTAACCTGCTATGTCATAGACGCAGATACCTCCTATAATATTCTTCTGGGGCGTTCGCGGATACACGATTATATGATCGTGCCCTCCACATTGTACCAATGCTTCAAATACGTCGATAAGCACGGCTTCGTAAAGACAGAATTTGCCGACATCGATCCCTTTAAAGGGGTCGAATCCTACTATTCGGATTCCTGCTTGTATGAGAAATCAAAGAGGCACCTGATCAAGGAGGATGTTCAAGAGCAAACGGAGGCCATTACAGGGCCAAAGGAACCCTTGAGAATCCATCTCCAACCCCACAAACCAGGCAGGACTGCGCCTCTTACAGCCACTCTGCGTAGAAAAGTAACTAGTCTTCCGGTGCTCACTACACAAAATGAGCAGATGACAATCCGACTGCCAAGGTTTGGCCAAGGGCCAAGACCCACTACGGAGCCACTGACAATCAGGATGCCCAGAGTCGGCGGACATCAATCAAAAGAGATCAATCCTTCTGTTAAGCCGGTGGTCATTCGCCTGTCCAAGACAAGTCGACAGTCGAGCGCTAAGCCAGGGACTGCCAGTGAGCCAACAACTCCACGTCCAGCACCAAGCGCTAAGCTAGGGATCGCTAGTGCGCCGACGACTCCACGTTCAGCACCACCAGTGGGACCCCTGATAATCAAGCTGTCCAGGTTATCCTTCCAGTGTTCATTAATACAGGGGGTGCCTGAAGAGGAGATAGAGCTAGCCAAGTATGTGGCTGCCCATACTGATGTTCCTTCTGCTGATGATGTAATCCTACCCGAAAAGATACCTTATTTCATCAATAAAGGGCTATCTTTGAACTACCTCGAGCTTAACAAGCTTTGTATAATGTATGCTATGGAACACGGTATAGGCACCAACTTACACACAAGTGACAAATGTCTATACCGCGAACCAACTTACACCCGTAGAAGGCGCTTGCTTCATAGTTGAGGGAGAGGATAATCCAATCATCTTCGGCCGAAAGAATGATCCACAGCCCTTCAGGATAGAAGAAGTCGATCTTGAACCCGACACTGGGAGACTGCCCCTTCTGTATAACTCCTGATTCAAGTACCTCATACAAAAATAGGGGTATGATATGGAGGCTACGCCAGGCTTGTACTATGGCAGTGGGCGACGATTACCTTTGCAATTGCCGGTTCCGGCTGGAAAACCACGGGATTACTACAGCAAGACCAGACATGGTCTTGGCTATGTTACACCCACAACGACTTCTGAAAGCTCACATGAGGAATATGACTGGCATTCACATTCAACCAGATCACCGACTTCTGATTCGGATGTCAACATCGGAGACGTATTCAGGTATGTTTGGTCTATCAATATGGCATTTACTGATGCCTATGAAGAAGATAAAGATGTACCCGAGCTCCTCGAGTTAGAGCCTTGGGTTCAGCAGCTAGATGCGCAGTGGAAGAAGCATTTCGAACAGAGAGATCCTCCTACCGAAGATGAGGTCATACAAGTTGACCTCGGCGATGAATTCTCTCCAAAGCCAATCTTCGTCAGTAAAAGCGTGACAAACGAAGAACGGGAGTCGCTTTTGTAACTCGTCAGAGAGTATATTGATGTGTTTGCCTGGAGCTATGAAGACATGTCAGGGCTAAACCCCGAGGTTGCACTCTATAAGCTCAATATTCATCCGGATGCAAAGCCGGTCAAGCAATAGCAACGACGGTTCCGCCCAGACATTATGAATTCTATCGAGGCTGAGGTCAACAAATTGATAGCCAGCGGCTTCATCCGGGAGGAACAACATCCAGACTGGGTCGCCAATATAGTACCGATCCTCAAGAAGAATGGAAAGATCCAAATTTACATCGACTTCCAAAATCTGAACGAAGCATATCCTAAGGATGAGTTCCCTCTTCCTATTACGGACATAATGATCGACAACACATGTGGCTTTGAGCACATGTCGCTCATGGATGGCTTCTCAGGATACAACTAAATCAAGATATTTCCTGACGACGAAAAGCATACATTATTCTGAACGCCAATTGGTGTGTACTGCTACACAGTCATGCCCTTTGGTTTAAAGAATGTCGGTGCCACATACCAACAAGCTATGAGCGTCATCTTCAAAAATCACATGCGTAAGACATTGGAATGTTATGTCGATGACATCGTTGTCAAAAGCCGCTCTAAGAAAAATTATCTGCACGATCTGAGGACAGTATTCGACCTGATGCGAGTGCACGACTTGAAGATGAACCCCACCAAATCCTTCTTGGGCATATCCAGCAGAAAATTCTTGGGTTTTATCATTACTGGCCAGGAAATCCATATAGACCCTGAGAAGACGAAGGCAATCATAGAGATGGGCCCCCTGAGAAATCTCCAAGAACTCAGAGGCCTTCAAGGGAGGCTAGCCTATATCAGGAGGTTTATCTCTAACCTCTATGGACGATGTCAACCATTCACCCACCTCATGAAGAAGGGTGTCTCCTTCGTATGGGATGAAGAGTGCCAACGCGCCTTCGACAACTTTAAATAATACCTGTCAAACCCTCCAGTCCTGGTAGCCCCGGTTGCTTGAAAGTCGTTCTTGCTGTATGTGCGAGCGATGGAGCATTCCTTCGGTGCTCTACTAGCACAAAACAATGATGCGGGGCATGAACAAGCTATCTATTACTTCAGTCAAATGATGATAGGACCTGAGTATAGATACACCACCGTAGAGAAGGAATGTCTTGCTTTGGTGTTCGCTATCCAGAAGATGTGACACTATGTTACAGGACAGACCATCCATGTCATATCACGAGTCAACCCTCTTAGGATCCTCATGAACAAACCAGGTGCACTCAGCTCTCGCCTTGCTACCTGGGCGATATTATTATCTCCCTACCATATGATCTTCATCCTGCAAAAGGCTGTTAAAGGTCAAGCTCTGGCGGACTTTTTAGCAGCCTATCCAGGTTCGGAGTCAACCAGAATATATGAAGAGATCCAGACGAGGTTGCCAATTCAAACTTGGCTTTCCATGATACCGTCTGGCGAATGTTCTTCGACGGTTTCAAGAACCGGACCCAAAGGCAACATCGTCGTTGGGGTCGGAGTGGTACTGATTTCTCCCTCTGGATTGGTGATCAACCGGGCATACTCACTCACGAAACCTTGTTCAAACAACGTGGCCGAGTACAACACCTTGGTTATCGGCCTCCGACTTACAAAAGAACTGGGGGTAGAGTACCTGGAAGCATATGGCGATTCACAGTTAATCATCAATCAGATCCGGGGTTCTTATGAAGTTCATCATGAAGACATGATCCCTATCATCAAATATCAATCGCTATCATTACGTCCCTGAAAGGGTTCTTCATAGAACATGTTTCCAAACTCCGAAACATTGAAGCCGAGGCCTTAGCAGGACTGGCTGCTTCTCTAGCGGTCCCAAATTATACTCATCATTTGGTTGACATAATAGGCTACGAATTGGTCTGTCCTAAGAAAAACGTCCAATTTGTTGAGAGTTATTCTAGCCCGACGGTCGACGAGACACAGGACTGGAGGCTCCTATTTATTGACTTCGCAGTCTATGGTATCTTGCCGGAAAACCCGAAGGAAGCCACCTCTATTAGAAGACGTCCTCTCAGATTCTTCTACGATATAGAGACAAAGATGCTGTATCGGCGATCTTATGATGGACTACTGCTTCGGTGTTTGTCAAATACAGAAGCCAAAGAAGCTGTACGCGAAGCTCACGACGACGTTTGTGGGGCCCATCAACCTGGCCCAAAATTATAGACCGCCTTCGTCGGATGGGCTATTACTGGCCTACGATGGTGGCAGATGCGATAGACTATGCAAGAAAGTGTAAAGCTTGTCAGGTCCACGCAGATTTCATACACCAACCATCCGAATTCCTACATCCGACGGTGGCATCCTGGTTATTTGAGGCGTGGGGAATAGATATCATTGGTCCAATCACTCCACCATCATCCAGAGGACACCGTTTTATACTGGCAATTACGGATTACTTCTCCAAATGGGCGGAAGCTGTTTCACTTGCAGAAGTGAAGATATCAAACATGATCAGCTTTCTCAAGCATCATGTCATCTATCGCTTTGGACTGCCTCAAAGGATCATCCACGACAATGGTCCACAGTTCGCAAGCCACGCCTTCTATCGGTTTTACGACAAACATCGGATCCAGAATGTTGCATCAACACCAACAACCCGATGGCTAATGGTTTGGCTGAAGCGTTCAACAAAACTATAATCAATCTCCCCAAGAAGTTCGTGTCCTCAAACAAACGCGACTGGAATGAAAAGCTTGGCGAATGCTTATAGGCATACCGTACTACAGTCCGGACAGGGAATACACCATTTTATTTGGGGTACGAAAGTGTGGCAGTTCTCCCACTAGAGACTCAAATCCCTTCGCTCCGCATCGCCCTCACATACCGATTGACGACAGATGATAATTACCGTCGCCGGCTACAAGAGTTGAAGGCCTTAGATGAGAAGCGTCTGTTAGCTCAACAATGAATCGAGCTTTATCAAGCACGCATCACTGGAGCCTTCAACAAGAAGGTTAAACTCAGAACATTCCAAGTGGGCGATCTCATTTTGGCAGTTCGGAGGCCGATGGTTATGACTAACAAAACCGCCGACAGGTTCCAACCAAAGGGGGAAGGCCCGTTTATCATCGAGGTTGTATTCTCCAATGGTACATACCGTCTCGCAAAGCAAAACGGAGACTTGCTTATGATGCCCATCAACGGCAAGTTCCTAAAGAAATACTATGTCTAAACGACACTATCCAAATCAACCGGATTGTTGAGTTATGTACCCTTAGGTACCGCTGAACTTACACTCTGGTCACTCTAAATGAATCCATATTGCATCTTCTGGATAGTAAGTTATGTATGATCATACCTCTGAACTTACTTCCTAAAGGAGCATTTTCCTCAAAATCTATCACCCGCACTTTCAGTGCATAAAAAGGGTAACAGGTCCACCAAATTCCTGAAACAACCACGTCGATGTCACCTCTGAGTTGTTTCTCTTCCATCACAAACAAATCACCCCTTACGTAGAACTTCCGCGTCCACATTACCTCTGAGTTGTTCTATGTACCCTTCGTGGAGTCCACACTTGCCACGGCCTCATTACCTCTGAGTAGGAAGACTCCATTGTAAAGCCCCCATATTTACCACGTCCTCATTACCTCTGAGTAAGTATGTTGGTTGTCTCTCGACTTATTATCCATACCCAAAACCAGGGTACGCCAAGGATAATAGGCCCACAAATGTCTACAGTTGACCACAAATGTCCATAGTTGTCCACAAATGTCCGCAGTTGACCACAAATGTTGTACTAGGTTCTCTAGTACATGAGCCTCTTTTTCTCATTATCACATGCCTTTGGAACCCAGCTGTTCCATGGCAATCTTTCGTCCAATACCAAGAACTTCCATGTCCGCCTTACCACGGGATTGTTCTAGGTATCTCCATCAAACTTATTATCTATACCTAAATCCAAGGTATGTTAAGGGTAATAGGTCCACAAGAAAGTCCCCCAGTGGGGCAAATATCATAATAACAAAGATACGATACAAGCACAACAGATAATGGATGATGTAAACATAGTCATTCATTGAAAATCAAAAGTACTACATTTTCTGGGACCACGTCCCTGTCAAAAAGATGAAGAAACATAATGAAAGAAAGAAAAAGCCGATTATGGTTCGGCGACGCACAGCTCTCTGAGACGGTCCTTTAGCTTGGACGTCGACCGCTCAATTATTAGGGTGGCCCGGCGCTCAGCCTCTTGCGTCAACTTCTCTGCATCCTCCAGATGTGCATGTGCCTGCCAACCGTCTTCAAGTTTCTTCAGTGCATGCTCCAAGGCATCTGAGGTTCGGGTGACCTTGTCGGTCTCCCAAAAAATTAGCTCCTTGTCTTCGCGCGAGGCTTGGAGCTCCGATTCCAAAGAAACCAATTTTCTCTGAAGTTGAAGGATCTGTTCCTTGGTATCGGCAATCCTACGAGAGGTGGCCTCTTCCCGAACGATACAGTCCTCTTTGCTATGGCTTAATTGATCGTACTTCAGAGACAAATCTCGGAGGTCCTTCACCAAAGCAGTCTTGGACGTCTCCCGTACCGTCCTTACCTTTTTCATGGCTATTATAAGAAAGGCACGCTTCTGATCTATTGCTGAAGACAGATCGACTTGCCGCAGTCCTTGAAATTGAGCTACCAGCTGATCGGCTTCTAGTAACTTGGGCTCCAAAAGCTCGACCATCCCTGCCCCACCGGGGAGGGTTCTGAGGAGTTCAATCTGGCCACGGGCACATTGACGGGCCAATACAAAAGATGTCCCCCTCTCCACGACAGCTTCAACCCCTTGCTTCAGATGGCGGTATAAACTATGAACCACGTCCTTCGACGATTCATCCAGAACTTCCGAAGAAGACGGCGTCAAAGGAAGAGTAGCTGGCAGAGTTGAAGAAGATGCACCGGAACTTGACGCCCCTGCCACTAGGGAAACAAGTTCCGAGCGATAGGATGCCTGAATAGCAGCCATATCCTCTTCCGCAGCTCGAAGGATCCGAAGACTGGACAGGGCAGAAAGGTCAACCTCCGGCGTTGGAGCCACATGAACCAAGGAGGCTACAGGGACCATTTCTTCCCGCCCTGGCCGTTCCACTGCTTGTTCTCCTAAACTCGATCCGGCAGGAGGTCCCTCGATATAAGTTGGAGGAGGAAGAGGCGTACTTTCTTCCATCAGATCCCCTCTGGTGACTTCTTCCCCGATGATGTCCGTCGTTGGCAGGGAAGGAGGAGGACATGTGCCTTCGGAACAACCATCGATCATCTTAACCCGAAGGATGTGAAGATAGAGCAAATGAACCTCCTCACTAGTCAAGACATGACTTAGCTTACCAGGACAGGATTGCTGAAGCTGAGGCTCACTCCCAGCCACAGTATCCTCTTCACCAGCGACATCTGAGCCGAATACAGCTGGTTCTTCTACCCTAGCCGCCCCGAAGGTGGACACAATTGGGTCAGCATCACCCGGATGAAGTTCAGCAACCTCGAGGATTGGCTCAGTAGAGCCCACATCGCCCTGGGTTAAGAAGTTAGCAACGGAAGGAACCTCAGTCGTCGCCGGAAGAACCCTGGCGGAAATAAGCTCGACACTCATATCACTAATTAAAGTGGCTAGATCCGGGTCGACCTCAGAGACAGTAGCCGGCTCTCGAGAGTCCACTTCTCCTAATGCCTACAAAGAAAAGAAGAATGATCAGATCATAGTGCAGAAAAGAAGAGCTAAAAAAGATGGTCATAATTTGATTCACCTCCGAAATGGCATCAACATCCTCGCTTCTCTCCCTAATGATTGGCCCGCGAGACTTGACAGCAGCCCATTTCCAGAAGTAAGTTATGCCGCCAATAGCGGACTCACGCCTGCTTCGCTTACTTGAAGGACTAGACACAATAGGGGCTGATCTGCCACTACATCATCTGCAGGAGGAAGAGGCAAGTTATCGGGGTCATCCTCTTCATCCGTATTGGTAGACTCTGAGTCTGACACATCAACTATATTCTCCTTCTTTGTCCTCTTCTTGGACCCTTTTGGCTTCTCCTTCAAGCCAGTACCGACAATGAAACTGGTACATGGGTCAAAATCGTTAGGGGCTTATTCACCATAACATGGTACATAGTCGCCAGGTACAAAATTTGCCCTGGCTCCCTAACATCAGGCACAGAGAAGCTGGTACGGGTATGAACAGTATTATAGTAATGCCAAGCCCGGATGCCGTCAAGGACGTTGCCCTCAAAACTCAGGCAGGAGCTGGGATTGTCCAAGAATAGCTGACTGTACCCAAACTATCGGGAGAACCGACTGGACAAGTAAGGCTCCAAGAAGACGGAGTTATGGTTACGATATACCAGGTGTGCAGGACGGATGTTCTGCAACCAGAGGAGCATCTTATCGGACAAGAGGTGGGGAGGCCCAGTACCATCAAGATGTACACCACTCACTTCTTCATCAGTAAAATAACGAACAGACACGAAAAAGGTGTATTTGTCCACTCTCGTCCGTGCCATCCGACATGCTGGCATGGTACTGCACTCCCAGGGTATACGTCGATACTGGAAGATGAAGGCATCATCAACAGTTACGTCGTCTTCTGGATCAGGCCTCATCAAAGACTGGCAGTACATCAACAGCTACCCTATCAGATAATGATATGGCAGCTCGATTCGTTCAAAGTCCTTCACCGTATCACGGGCAATGACCTTGGACGAGAAAGTGTGGAGGCCACGATGTATGCTGCATACCATGGCAGGGAGGAAAGCTAGTTTGGCCCCAAAGACTAGCTTCACCGCAGGAAGGATAAAGTTACGGCTGATTCTCTCAATAGAGCCAGCCCCTCCCGAAACTACGCAGTTCCGCAGCCATACCATCAGAAATCCCGCCAGGAGAGCCTTATCAGACATCTACCGGATATCCTGATAAAAATAATTAAAGGAGTTAGTTTGACTCCCAAATCTGTCACCCGTGGTTTTTACTCTCTTGGCAGTCGACACCTGGTTCTGTACTTCCTTCCGGGTTCGAGGACTTGGGGGAGAAACCCGGCTTGAGGCGCCTATCTTAAAAAGGTAACTGAGCCAGGTCATGGTATGAGGAAGGTTCCTTTCCGAGCTATCATCCTTCTTCTTTGACGTTTGCTGGCATATACTATGGTGACATACCGGGAACCGCTGCTCCAACTCCTCGAACTCTTCATTCGTAGGGGTATACGCTTCAAAGACTTCATCTCCCCAGGGCAACTTAGAGACTTCTCGCATCTCGTGGAGGGCAAGTCCCATCTCCTCTCCCGGTGTAAATAAGGTCCCCGTATGATGATTGTATAACTCAAGAAGAGCCATGAATAACTTCTTGTTTAGGGGCAGACCATAACAAGTTCTCCGAATGGCATGATAGAGGCCAATCTCGCATAGGAGATTCTCGTATGTCCGCAAAATCCATGTGGTCAAGTTGATCCATGAAGGGATGGAGTTCATCCAGTTCAGCAGCGCCAACCGACCAATAGGGTAGGACCGCTTCTGAGCAAGCTGGTTCATAAAAGTGTCAGCTTGAGAGAACTGGAAGTTGGGACCCTACACATTTAAGAAACTATTCGGGGCCAACCCCATCACATAGCGGCTGACCGGTGTCCTGCTCGCGACTACCGACCTCGAGTTTCTGTTATAGTGAATATCACCCACGAATATCCCATGTTGGGTCGGAGTCAAGGAGTCTACCATTTTTCTGTTGGTTGGCAGCATGTTGAACCACGACAGCGAGAAGTGATGCTCCATCTGAGGAATATGGATCGCCATTCCGTTAGAAGAAAAACTCCAACTTTCAGATATATCTAGAACGTTGGAGTTCTTCACAGTCAGGACATCCCCAAAGAGGAACGCAGGTTTCAGGTGTTGACCCCCCAACTTCCCCGAGTTCATCATGCCCGAGAGAAAGAAGAAAGATTGGTTTTTGATATCCCTCAACCTTTCCTCAGGTTCGTCTTTGGGAAATTGGTCTGACACATAATCAACTATGTGGTCTAACCCCACACCCACAGCAGATTGGGCTCGACCTACCAAGAGTTCTCCCACAGGATTGACCGGCAACTTTACTGAAAAAAGACAAAAAGAAAGAAGTCAGAAGATAGCTAGAGAAAAACTACTTAATGCTTTATGAGCTTATACGGCTCTGTTAGGTGGGTTGTTATGCGGCCCAGTTCATAAGGAGCTTATGCGTCTCTGTTTAGTGGGTATTCATACGTGTAGAAGCATGGAAAATACTAAAGGAAATAATTTATGCGGCCAGGAAAGATCCACGCGGCTCAGAAAACTCATGCGGATAATTGAATCATGCGGCATAAGGAGCTATGCGGCCCAAAGCATTTCATGCGGCTCAGAAAAGACGTAGCCTGATAGTGCCCCCCTCCACCCACGCTGCATTAATTTCTATGATGGCTGACCCCTCTGAAAAGTTGACAGCCCTGACACCAAAGACAGGTAATTATGGCTCTGCCGTAATGATGAATCTCTAGGGAAGAGGAAAGAAATCTCTGACACAAATCTCCCGAGAGCCATAAAAATGCCACGTGGCCTTGCCACGTGGGCATTTGTATGCGGCTCGCTTCTCATGCGGCTCAGAATAAATCCTATGCGGCTCAGGCCATAGGAGCCTCATGCGGCTCGAGCAAAGGACTTCCCATGCGGCTCAGAAGTGAATCCATCCTATGCGGCTCAGGCCATAGGAGCCTCATACGGCTCGAGCAAAGGACTTTCCATGCGGCTCAGAAGTAAATCCATCCTATGCGGCTCAGGCCATAAAAGCCTCATGCGGCTCGAGCGAGGACTTCTCATGCGGTTCAAGAAGATCATATCCATGCGGCCCAGGCGGATATATACCTATGCGGCCCACAAGGATTACTCCTCTGTGGTTAGAGGACTCAAGTAAAGGCCACTGCCCACGCAGCCCTGACACGTGGGCTCATATTCATATGCGGCTCACATTCATATGCGGCTCACTATTTATGCGGTCCAGATTCCCCCCAGCAGCTCCTAGGACACGTGTCCTAAATCGATTAATTCCTCAGATTGGCTGCCATTAAAGATTGGGTCAGATCCCAATAGATCTGGGACACGTGGCAGAAGAATAGATTTGATTTATTCGCAGATATCAGAAGATCAGTATAAGGAAGATTTATTCCAATCAGCATTAATTGCTCATGGGATTTGGTGCAATCTACACCTAATGGCCCAGATTCATCATAATTAAAACGGATGGCCAAGATGGACCAATCTTCAAGCCGCCGCCATCTCCAAAAGCTAATCATTGGCAACCCTAATGATCACATTCCACTATTATAAATAGCAAGGTGTCATTCCCTTGTAATATATACAATTTCAGAGAGAAAAATACGTATATACAGAGAGACCCCCCCCCCCCCAATAGTCAAAAAGAAAGAATACACAGAGAGAGAGAAGCCAGAAGAGCAACAGAGGAGCAAGAAGAGCATTTCTTCGTCAACGCCTACCATCTTTTCACAGGGAGCCAAGGCTGCATACCGATCGTCCAAGGAGTAAGGTAGGGCTGCCGTCGCCTTCCCGAGCCTCTATCGTCACCCCCCAGAATCTAAAATAAATAATTGTACTTAGACTGCTGTACCTAGATTTTCGTCCCTAGGCTTTCTTAGTACAAGTGAGTTTGTAACGTGAAGTAAAAGTTCGGTCCTCCGATAATTGTTCTGTTCTTTTATATTTCATGGCAAACACGATGGCGACTCTGCTGGGGACAAACTTCTCTACGGCTGAGGAGTTGGTGACGCAATCGGATGCAGCCAAGCTTGGCTCCACTCAACAAAAGATGGTCGCCCGGTTCGACCAACAGGCGTTCGAAGAGATGCTCTCCGACAAGAGCACTGGCCCGGTCCAGAAGCGAACCCGCACGAAGAAGGCCCGTAAGGAGTGGAGACCCCGATCCTTCGTTCCTACTGAAGCTCTTACGGAAACACCCTCCGTTGTTCAAAACGGCGAGCAAGATTCCCCTGCGGCCCCACTTCAGATCGTAGACAACTCTGTTGTCCCCAAGTCTGGCAGAAGAAAATACTATGATGCTAGACTTGCAGGGGCAAAGAGGAACTCTATGAGATCCGAGCCGTATAAGGGTATCAGCCGCAGGGAGAAAGCTCATGCGGCTACATCCTCCAGCCGCATGAAGAAAACTCATGCGGCCATATCTGTCAGCCGCATAACTTATGCGGCTACAGTTGCCAATCACACGGATGAAACTCATGCGGCTATGGGAGTCAACCGCTTGCAGAAAACCCATGCGACCATAATTGCCAAACGCATGCGGCCAGCCTGTACGGTCGTGACTCCTAACCGCACAAAAATAATTCATCCGACGGCAGAAGACAACCGCATGCAGACAGCCTACACGGTACCCATCCCTAGCCGCATAGCATCCGTTTCACGCTTCTCTAGATCAGTCTTCGACCGTCTCTCATTAGGTCCTGACCCTAATACTTCTCTGGATGATAAGCCAGACTCTCTGTTATTCAACTTGGACTCCTCCTATTACGCACTCGCAGGTGCTAAAAGGAGGAAGTCTAGGACAGCGCGGACTCATCGGGTCCAGTCAGCTGTCCCAACCTCTGACTATCGGGGCATCCCGTTGACTATCACACGGGCCTCGGATGGGAAGTTGTATGCAACCGCTCGAGTCCAGCCCCCGACGGCAAATGGACAGAGTGGTTCCTCTGATCTGTGGGAGGCGATCTTCCACAAACGCAAGGAAAGAGAAGGAGTGTCGGCGTATAAAAAGTCCTCGCTTGGACATCGCTGCACCCAAATCATCGTCAATTGCTGCTGCAATAACGCGGCAGTAACGGAAGATCGGCCGTCCGTCTTCCAAAGACTACAGCACCAGAGCTCAGAAGATGAGGCACCCCCTGTTGTCTCCTGCAATTCCGCTAAAAAGGTCCCCACCGAAAGGAGGGGGAAAAAGACGAGCATCTCCAGTCCCAAGATATCAACCACTACAGCCACGAAACTGTCGTCTAAACGGTTGTCTTCCATCGGAGTATTCCAACACACCCGTTCAAAGACGAAATTTGCTGCAGTAGGAAATTCATCATCCGCATCGCTGGGGGTTGGGGGTAGCACTCATCCGAACATCCGCAACAATCCGATGTTTCAAGGAGCCGAGCCCGGGGAAACGATTCTCCCATCAGGTACGATAGGCACCGATGTCCCCGAGGACACCCGTGATTCTCAAGACGAAGTAAACTCTGAGGCTGGGGGTACTTCTCCCTCCGAGTCCGAACCAGAAGACAATATTCCCACATATTCCGATGACTTCTCGGTACACGGGTACAACTCGGAGGGCACATCCTCCACCGTCCCTTCCATCACTCCTCACGTAAGGACGGTGTTCATGACGGACAGCAATCAAGGTGGTTCCAGTGATCGCCAGCGCATTGACAGTCTCGAAGCCATATTACTTGCTTTGGTCAAATCTGTAGACGAGATTAAAGCGGCCCTACCCACTCTACAAGGAGGAACGCCTGGTCAAACAAGCACGGGCCCCGCGGTCAATATAGATTCAAACTCAGCGGCACCAAACCCGGGCAATAATCCTCCCGAAATAACAACCCCTACCGCGACAGATGAGACCCGAGAAGTAAGAAGAGAGGTCCAGGAGCTCCGAGCCATGTTCTATGCCCAAGAAAATGCTCAAGATCTCAGAATACGACAACCATACCCTGCTGAATGGAGGGATGTTCCATTCCCACCAAGATATAAGCCATTCAATATCAACCCGTATGATGGCAAAACCTCAACAAGTCGATACATCACTTACATCGAGGTTACCACCAACCATCTGCCCCATGATGATGCCATCCTCACACGGTTATTCATTGGGGGCGTTAGAAGGGGTCGCCTTCGATTGGTACCGCAATCTACCGGACAACTGCATCCATTCCTTCGCCGTCTTCAAGCACCTGTTCTTGGAACGATTCTACGAAGTAGGACAGGACGTCACTATGTCCACTCTCATGGACGTCGTCCAAGGGGAGAAGGAGTTGACAAGGAACTATATCGAGCGGTTCCGCCAGACCGCCATGAAGCTGCCCTCCGGAAATCCAGATTCCTCTTTGATTGAGATCTGCCAAAAGAGACTGCTTCCTACGATCAGTCTCTGGATGGACGAAAGTCAATTCAAAGATTGGAAGACATTCATCATCAGCGCCACAAGCGCCGAAGAACGACTAGAGAAGGCTCGCCAACTGGGGTTGCACATCTCGGAAGGAGAAAACAAGGGCAAGCGTCCCAACAACGATAATGGGGGTAACCCCTCCAACAATCGGGACAGCAAAAGAAAGCAGGCTATGGTGGCTGACACGGCACAAAAGCCCGAGTCACAACCAGCAGACAAACAATGGCCGCAAATCGATTACTCCTTCGAAGACGGCCACGTCAAGCCTATCTTGGACATGCTCATACAAGGGGGTAGAATTCAGCTTCGGGAGCCTCGGCCGGCTGATCTGGAGAACGCAAAGTTCTGCCATTATCACCGTTATGTACACCACGCTACACACGCCTGCTACCAACTAAAAAGGTACATCCAAAGCCTCATCGATTCGAACGCTCTGGCCATCGACTTCGAATAGGTAACCGTAGCAGCTAATATGGTATTCGTATAATTCGGCAGCTTTCCTCCGACGGAGACTCGAGACGGGGTGATCCCCGTCCCTTTGGCAACAATGGAGATTACCAATCTTCCCCGTCCTCGAGATCGGGCTGCCGGTCTAGTACCTCTCACCACCTCACGAGGGGAGGTCATGTGGGTCCATCCAGACTTGGTATCAGAAGTAACTCGGCCCACACCATCTCCCACCAACAAAAGGAAGAGTGGAAAAATCAGGACCTGCCACATAATCTCAGCAGACACCGAAGAAGCTACAGCCGTCGTTACGCGGTCCGGAGCGCAATCCCAACCTGTGGTTGACAACCCAACCGAAAATCATCAACCCACTACAACTGATGCTCTGGGACCGGCTCAGCCTTCTACGACCGACAAGCCTAGGCCGAAGGAGACTCGCTTCGACAAATCCCTCTGAAAGGACGCAGCCCAAGGGCTAGAGAGGCCCTATAACTTTGACATCTTAGCATAATTGGCTAACACTCCGGCCAAATTGTCACTATACGAACTCCTAAGGCTCTCCAAGGACGTTCGTATTGCATTGAGCGAAGCACTCCAAAATGCCGATGCCTATCTCGCTCAATCCAACCTCACCGGGGAAGACTCACCAGTGGATCTCCAAGACAGTGCCTGCACGGGAACAATGCCCAACATCGTCTTCACTCTGCTGGACATGCTCATCAAAACCAACTTACATGATCGCCCGCTATACTACACGGGATACATCGACGACGTGAAGGTGGATCGGATGTACATTGATCCTGGCTCTTCCATAAGAATCATTTCGAAGGGTCTGCTACATCATCTCCGTATCCCAATGCATCGCCTGACACCTACAAGCACCGCCATCAGCGGTTTCAATTCGGGCAGGAGCTACCCTATTGGGAAGATTCGTCTGAAGTGTCAAATTGGCGACCTTCAATCCGAAGTCACCTGCTACGTCATAGATGTAGACACTTCTTACAACATCCTCTTGGGGCGCCCATGGATACACGATTATATGATCGTGCCTTCCATGCTACACCAGTGCTTCAAATACGTCGATAAACACGGCTTCGTGAAGACAGAATTTGCTGATATCGATCCCTTCAAAGGGGTCAAATCCTACTACTCAGACTCCTACCTATACGAAAAGTCGAAGAGGCACCTTGATGAAGGAGACGCACAAGCTCATACTGAGACAGCCACGGGATCAGAAGGGCCCCTGACGATCCACATCCAAGCTCGCAAACCGGGCAAGTCCGCACCCCTCACCGCTACTCTGCGGAAGGACGCGATCAGCCTCTCGGCGCAAAAAGAACAGATGATAATCCAGCTGCCAAGGTCCGGCCAAGTGCCGAGACCCACAACGGAGCCACTAACAATCAGGTTACCAAGAGTCAGCCAACCACAAGCAGGGAAGCTCAACCCCTCGGACAGGCCCATGACGATACGCCTTCCCAGGAAGGGTCGTCACCCCGATGCAAGGTCTGACACTTCCAGCGAACCAGCCACTCCTCGCTCCACATCAAATGCCAAACTAGGGGTCGCTAGTCTGCCAACAACTCCCCGCTCTGCGCCATCAACTGAACCACTGATAATCAAGCTTCCTAGGACGTCCTCTCAGTCTTCGTTCACACAAGGGGTAGCCGAAGAGGAACCGGAGCTAGCCAAGTATATGGCTACCCACACCAATGTCCCCTCTGCTGATGATGTAATCCCCCTAGAAAAGATACCTTACTTCATTAATAAAGGGTTATCTTTGAACTACACCGAGCTCAATAAGCTATGTACAATGTATGCTATGGAACACGGTATAGGCGCTCACCTACACACACAGGTGACAAATGTGTACAACGCAATCCAGCTTACTCCAGTAGAAGACGCTTACCGAATATTCGAAGGAGAAGATCATCCGATCATCTTCGGCCGGACAAACAACCCGCATCTCCGCACCATAGAAGAAGTCGACCTTGGGTCAGATGCCGGAAGACTGCCTCTGTATCTCTATAGCCCTCAATCCAAATATCTCATACAGAAACAGGGGTATGATCTAGAGGCGACACCAGGATTGAACTACGGCATTGGGCGACGATTACCTTTGAAGCCGCCAGTCCCGGCAGGCAAACCACGGAACTACTACAACAAAACTCGATGCGGGTTAGGGTATGTAACACCTACTACGACCCCTGAAAGTTCAGATGAAGAATGCGACTGGCAGTCACATTCAACCGGATCACCAACTTCCGACTCAGATACCAGCATCGGAGATGTGTTCAGACAAGTCATGTCAGTCAACATGGCGTTCGCCGACGCTTACGAGGAAGACGAAAACATCCCCGAAATCCTCGAGCTAGAGCCATGGGCCCAGCAATTAGACGCGCAATAGGAAAAGCGGTTCGAACTGAGAGAACCTCCTACTGAAGATGAGGTCATACAAGTGGATCTCGGCAGCGAATCTTCTCCAAAACCGATCTTCATCAGTAAAAGCCTAACCGACGAAGAACGGGAGTCGCTGTTAGAACTTATCAGAGAGTACATTGATGTATTCGCCTGGAGCTATGAAGACATGCCAGGGTTAAATCCTGACATCGCTCTTCACAAACTCAATATTCGACCATATGCGAAGCCAGTCAAGCAACAACAGCAACGCTTCCGCCCAGGCATCATGGACGCGATCGAAGCTGAAGTCAACAAACTGATAGCCAGCGGCTTCATCCGTGAGGAGCAACATCCCGATTGGGTCGCCAATAAAGTACCCGTCCTCAAGAAGAATGGGAAGATTCGAATCTGCATCGACTTCCGCAACCTGAACGAGGCATGCCCTAAAGATGAATTCCCCCTTCCTATCACAGACATCATGATCGACAATACCTGCTGCTTCGAACGCATGTCATTCATGGATGGCTTCTCGGGGTACAACCAAATCAAAATGTCTCCTGACGACGAAAAGCATACATCATTCCGAACACCGATTGGCACGTACTGCTACACAGTCATGCCTTTCGGTTTAAAGAATGCTGGCGCCACATATCAGAGAGCCATGAATATCATCTTCAGAGACCACTTACACAAGACGGTAGAGTGCTATGTTGACGATATAGCCGTCAAGAGCCGTAGCAAGGGAGACCATCTGCAGGATCTAAGGACGGTATTCGACCTAATGCGAACGTACAATTTGAAAATGAACCCTACGAAGTCCTGCCTGGGCGTATCCAGCGGGAAGTTCTTAGGCTTCATCATCACTGCAAAGGGTATCCATGTAGACCCTGAAAAGATAAAAGCAATCATGGAGATGGGTCCTCCGAGAAATCTCCGCGAACTCAGAGGCCTTCAAGGAAGGTTAGCTTACATCAGAAGGTTCATTTCCAACCTCTCCGGGCGATGCCGACCATTCACGCACCTCATGAAGAAAGGAGTCTCATTCGTATGGTGTAATCCTCCAAAGATTTGGAGGATTTTTTTATTTTATTACATAAATATTTAGTTGTTTAAAATTATGCAATTTTATTATGGCTATCTCGACCTTTTAATATTTGAAATATTTTTTTTTTTGGAGTTTAGAAGTTTTAAATGTTTGTAAAATAATAGTAATAATATATTAGTAGACTCTCCTAATTATCATAACCTTACTAAGTGATTTTTGTACAAATTTTATTATTATTATTATTACTATTACCATATTATCATTATTAATATTATTATAGTGTTCATAATTGATTTTTATTTAATAGTAGGCAATAATTATAAAAAAAAATATGTGCCAAAATATATTAATAAGATTTTAGAAAATATTTTATATTTTAGTGTTTATTTAAAATTGTATTAGAAATTTTTTTTTATTAGTATAATGAGAATTGATAAGGGTTTTGTAATATATATATATATATATATATATATATATATATATATATATATATATATATATATATATATAAAATATATATATATATATATATATATATATATATAAAATATATATATATATATATATATATATATATATATATATATATATATAAACTCGCGAGAAATTGAACTCAATTTCTCGTGAGTCAGCCTATGTTGATTTCTCCCGTAGCTCCAACCTATACGGACTGAAGGTTTGAACCCAGATTTCCTCAAATCAACCGAATCTTGCTAAAATTCTCTATAAAATTTTTTTACAAATCCTTTCCCTATAAACCCAATCACGTTCTCCAAGAAGATCACCCAAAATATGGTTTAAATCTCAGTTTAAACCGACTGAAGAATTGAATTAGAGAGTGGATTAAACTCGTGAATTCTCGGTTTGGAATTTCGACTTGCACCGACATCTGTTAGAGCTTCATGACCCCAGAGCTGTTCCAGCACATCCTCGACACCCCCGCGCGCAAGTCCGGCCGCCTGCACGCGGTCGCCGTCGACTGGAGCGTCGTCGGCGCTGCCGACGACCAAGGATACAGGGCACCCCCCTGTTTTTTTCCAGACAAGGTACTCTCCTTCGCGATCTAGTTTCTCGTCCGATGTTGGATCGTTTTACGATCCGTAAAATCTTACGGAGAGTCTATATGACCCTCTATCGATCCCATCAACTGGATTAACTTGGTTTGCCTTGATTAATTCGTATAAATTCCCGAAAGTTTAGGAAAACCCACAGGAATCAGCATACAAAACTGATCGTGAATCAAGCCTTGGAAGACGAATTCATGTCGATTCCTTGACATATTTTGAACATATAGTTGAACAGGTTTAAAAACAACCTATACGAGATTAGAAACCTTTTTGCAGAACCATTTTTCGTATTTTTTGCAGAAAGTTATTCGAGTCTAAAAATCAAGAAAAACCTAGTTCGAAACTAAAAATTTTAGAAAACTTTTCCTGATACGGCATATGCCCCGACAAACCGGGCGATGTGGTCGTGCACTATACGCATCGAAAGGCGTGTATGGATGTTGCCGACGTGTGGGAACTGACGGGACTCAATTTCGTTGTGTGTGCGCGACGAAATCAGTGCATATCCGTCGAGATACCCCCGTATCGACATTTTGCAAACTTGACCATAACTTTGTGCACGTTCATCGTATCGAGACAAAACTTGCGCCATCAGGACCGTATCATTTTTTTGCTCCTGTATGCCAAGTTTGGTCCGATTCTGAGAAGGTTGATCGGAACGCCAAAATTGGCGGGCCCACGACCCGCTCTACCGGGCGAATTTGTGCACAGCCCACCGGAATCCAACTTTGGACATACGGTTGGGTTTGTCTCCTCAAACCGGCTCCGTAGACATGTAGTTTGATGACTTTAGAGACCGTAGGTTTTGGCACGCATTTCGGTGAAAAACGGGTCCAACGGCGGACATCGTTTTGACCCGAAATTACGATTTTGCCCCTGTTCCAGAATTAGACTTTTGGACAGGCGTTTCCTAGGTATTTCTTTTATGCCAAATCTGCTCATGATGTTTATTTCAGCATCCGAGGTCGTTCGTAGAAGTTGGCTTTCGTTGCTTCCATATTTTGACGATTTGAGTCATCAGGCGTCGCTATTCTGCACACTACCCCAGGCAAGATACTTTGCCACCAGCTGTTTATTTATTTAGCTCATATTTCATGCATGGTTCATTATTTTTTATGCAAAATAAACTGTGATACATGGCATAACTTGTTAGAAATTACTGTTCATTTATATCACCTGCTGTGTATTATTTTTCTTACATATTAAACCTAGATTTAAGGGACCACCTTTGTGTGTTGCATTCATTGGCCTTGACACGTTGTAAACACGAAGTTGTGTGTCACATGTAGAACACGAACATGCGTGACTGGCTGGCTACCGGTGCGTATAAGCCGTGCGATAGGAATAACCGCTAATAGAGGTTGCATGCTAGTTTGACTTAGCGGTTATAGAGGTTCACTGTTGTGGATACAACATAGTAGGCATTGGACGGGGAGGAAAATTCCTTAGCGTATGGGCTTCGATGCACTTTCTTTTTTTGTAACCCGTGAGCTCCGCCGGAGACGCGGGTCAGATTATCCATGATTACTGACGGCCACTGGCGATTCTGCGGAATGTCATGCTCTTACTGATGGGGCCTCTGGTGCCCAAGGGGGACTACGCCGATCCCATTTAGCCGGGGCCCATGCGCAGGAAGGATTGTTCTTAACTACATTTCACTTAGAACGGTTAGGCACCCTTATCCGTTAGATACAAGTACTTTTGGTTTGGGTACTTGTATCTGACCGTGACTTGGAACAATAACTTATCACGGACTAGTTTGCCACATCTTGTCCTTGTTTGGTTGTAGGTGTGGCTTACTACTTCGATGAGAAGGTATTGAACCTTGTTGGGGTCCGGATACCATATTGGATTTATAGCGTGGAAAGATACGTCGCCGTGAATTAGTTTACCATCTTCTGTCCTTGTTTGGTTGGGAGGATGGTAGGCTAGTTCAGTAGGTGTGTATTGGACCATGTTATGATCTAATTTTACTTATTCTTATTGAGCAGTATTTATTCAGTTTATGTGGCATGTTCTTTTTGTATCTTGTTACGTCCCTCTGAGGACCTGGTGATCTCTCCAGGTATAGGTGTGCAGGACTTTTCGCAGGAGTATGGTTCCGCTATAGACTCATCCTTCACGTTCGAGCGAGTTGTACCTCCTGATCACAGTTATCCCTATTGGGTCGAGGAGCCTATTTAGTCATCATTTCTTATTTTGTTATCTTCGAGGTTGGACTCTATTTCCTTTCAGTTTATTCTAGTGCCGGTAGTGGATTTGTCTCCGCCCGGCCAACATCTATATTTTGACATTTACTTGATTTCATGAGATATTATTTTCTTTATGTTCTGTGTGGATGAGACGTAGCTTTACCTGTGACTGTTTATTATTATTCACATTACAGCTTATGTGTATATTTGAGATTTCCATATATTGGAGTATATCTCGTATATATGCAGCTGGCATGCCACGTTCCTAGTCCTACGTATTTTGGGACTGGGGCGTTACATGTTTTTGTGGTGGCCCATGCAGGTCTAGATAAATTGTTTGGTTACTTTACCGTACCAAGCAAGCCTGCGTATAGGATTAGAAATTTAGGATCTCATCTACATATCTGACCTTCTATCTCGCCTTTATTTCGAACTCCCGAATGTCTGTCTTAATTGCTTCTTGCTTGTATTATTCTTCCGTAAACCTTTATCCCCCTATCGTGCGTACTAGGTCGTCATGTTCCACCATTCAATCACACTACTAGTTCAACTCCTATAAGTTGGGTAGGAAGCCTCACAACCTAACTTCCTTAACTTTAACCAAGGCCTTAGATAAGAAGATATTAGGACGACTGCATAGGCACGAATATTGGACACGACTTAGATTCTTAAGTAGCTTAAGCTATTTATATTTTCTTTCATCAGTATCTTGCGTATTTGTAATTAAACTACCTTGACTAATGTTGCTATTATAGCCTAGTTTTGCGAGCTTATTCTCTCATCGAGCTTGTTCAGGACATATGTTTTATTATGGGCGCCCACGAATACATTGTCTTATCAGAATTGGTGTATTGTGGTCTGATCAACCATAGTGCATTGGTTCGCTTTTCGTATGATTCTACGTGGATTGAGATATGGTTAGCTTAACATATTCGCCCTCTAAGATCTTATCCACGTGCTATTGACATTTTGAATTCTTTATTAAATTCTCTTTCAATTGCTTGACTCAAACTTATCTGAATCTATTCTAACATTGCCCTTATCTTCGTGCCAGCAATGACTCTACACAGCGGACACACGTCTATCCTAGTCATCACATCTGGTGATGCAACTTCCCAGGGAGAACAGGTTTCCCCAATGACCTCGGTGACTTCGTATCAGCTAGAGCCACAGCAGAATACCACGAACCCATCGATGGTGCAGCAGGAAGCCCAAGTACCCCCAGTTAGGCAGGTTGAGCAAACCACTACAGTACCACCAGGAGAGACTACACCATCCCCATTGCCTCTGCAGTTTTCACCACAGCCTGGACCCCAACTGCCTCCACTTCCGACTGATACGGACCCGACCACCCAGTTTATGTATGTTATGCTACAATCTCAGTGGCAACAAATGGAACTATTGAGGCAGAGTATGATGACCTACTTAGCTAGATCTCCACCACCAGCCCCGGTACCAGATGTAACTCCAGCTCCACAACCATATCTGGGCTCCATTGCTGACTTCATCGACATGGGCCCTAAGAGTTTTAAGGGTACCGAAGGTCCCTTAGAAGTTTCTGCATGGCTTATCAGCACCGAAAAATACTTGAAGGCATCCCAGTTGCCAGCACATGATTGGTTGACAGCAGTGGACTTACTCTTAGAAGACAATGCTCACCATTGGTGGAAGGCGGAAGAAAGACGACTGGGCACTGGGGTCACGTGGAAGGAGTTTTATGGCCTCTTCTATGAGAGATTCTTCCCCATCCATGTTCGAGATGCTCTCTATGACCAGTTCCTTCATCTGAAGCAGGGGAACATGTCGGTAGATGAGTATGACCAGAGTTCAGCCGTTTGAGTAGATTTGGTGAGGCGCTAATCCCGACAGAGCTGGAGAAGGTAAGGAGATTCCACCAGGGGCTCATACCAGAACTTAAGACTTTCACTACTACCCAGTCTCGAGCCTCTCATGCAGCCGTCTTGGAGGAAGCACGTACCCAGGATCTCCTTCGTAAGGAACAGCAGGCACAGAGACGTCCCACACCGGTAGCTGCACCAGTTAGGGCGACTCAGGGTGGACCCACCAGAGGGCCAACAAGACAGTACCAGTAGAGGCCCACACCCTATCAGAAGCCCACCTACAACTACTGCGGAAAGAAGGGCCACATTCGAGATGGATGTCGAATTCGTCTCGGCTTATGCTTGAGGTGCGGATCGGAACAACACAAGATTATCGATTGTCCCGAGCCGCGGAGGCAAGGGCAAGCATTTACCCTGGCTGTGATAGACCCCCATCCTGAGATTAGAGATCTGGCAGGTATTACTTCACTTCTACCATTATTCTTTAATTAAGTCATAGCTTTGCATTTGAGTAATACATTCATCAGTTGGTCAACATGCATGAGCACTATCTTGATACCATTAGAGATATCATGACCATAGACTAGCAAGCTACCAAACAGAAACTCTTGACTTAGTTATTCTTGAATAACGTACCTTAGATTCTGTGACCTCCGTCGACAACACGTGTATGCTTTATATGTGAGGAAGTCACCCAATCTCTACACATATCGTATTGATACCTTACCGTGACCTTGATGTTTGAAGCACAGCATTAGCCATTTTTCTTCCAACAAACCTCACTTACATGAACTAGACGAGCCTCCCTACACGTATGACATACATGTTCCACCAAAACACACCATTACGTGCTTCATTTCCATTCACAACACAGGTATAACCCGATTTCCTTAGAAAGAACTATAGATATCCATTTCGCCCCATCTGATGTTTAACCATGCAATATCGAGCCATTCCATCAGATGAACGGAATATCCATGAGTCATGCAAGACCAAGAACACCTTGTCATGTAGGATATGGTACCAGTTTAAAATTCTCGAATAAATAACTCCTCCATTTTTTCGAAAACCGAGTTACGAATTGACTAGCTGCTCTCCCTTCATATTCAGCCCAATACATATTTTTATTCAGATTATTGTCATGTTTTTAGATGAGGTTTAATTTTAATTTCGAGGACGAAATTTTTTTTAAGTTGGGTAGGATGTAATCCCCCAAAGATTTGGGGGATTTTTTTTTTATTTTATTACATAAATATTTAGTTGTTTAAAATTATGCAATTTTATTATGGCTATCTCGACCTTTTAATATTTGAAATATATTTTTTTTTGGAGTTTAGAAGTTTTAAATGTTTGTAAAATAATAGTAATAATATATATATTAGTAGACTCTCCTAATTATCATAACCTTACTAAGTGATTTTTGTACAACTTTTATTATTATTATTATTACTATTACCATATTATCATTATTAATATTATTATAGTGTTCATAATTGATTTTTATTTAATAGTAGGCAATAATTATAAAAAAAATATGTGCCAAAATATATTAATAAGATTTTAGAAAATATTTTATATTTTAGTGTTTATTTAAAATTGTATTAGAAATTTTTTTTTTATTAGTATAATGAGAATTGATAAGGGTTTTGTAATATATATATATATATATATATATATATATATATATATGTATATATATATATATATATATATATATATATATATATATATATATATATATATATAAACTCGCGAGAAATTGAACTCAATTTCTCGCGAGTCAGCCTATGTTGATTTCTCCCGCAGCTCCAACCTATAAGGACTGAAGGTTTGAACCCAGATTTCCTCAAACCAACCGAATCTTGCTAAAATTCTCTGTAAATTTTTTTTACAAATCCTTTCCCTATAAACCCAATCACGTTCTCCAAGAAGATCACCCAAAATCTGGTTTAAATCTCAGTTTAAACCGACTGAAGAATTGAATTAGAGAGTGGATTAAACTCGTGAATTCTCGGTTTGGAATTTCGACTTGCACCGACATCTGTTAGAGCTTCACGACCCCAGAGCTGTTCCAGCACAACCTCGACACCCCCGCACGCAAGTCCGGCCGCCTGCACGCGGTCGCCGTCGACCGGAGCGTCGTCGGCGCTGTCGACGACCAAGGATACAGGGCACCCCCCTGTTTTGTTCCAGACAAGGTACTCTCCTTCCCGATCTAGTTTCTCGTCCGATGTTGGACCGTTTTGCGATCCGTAAAATCTTACGGAGAGTCTAGATGACCCCCTATCGATCCCATCAACTGGATTAACTTGGTTTGCCTTGATTAATTCGTATAAATTCCCGAAAGTTCAGGAAAACCCACAGGAATCAGCATACAAAACTGATCGTGAATCAAGCCTTGGAAGGCGAATTCATGTCGATTCCTTGACATCTTTTGAACATATAGTTGAACAGGTTTAAAAACAACCTATACGAGATTAGAAACCTTTTTGCAGAACCATTTTTCGTATTTTTTACAGAAAGTTATTCGAGTCTAAAAATCAAGAAAAACCTAGTTCGAAACTAAAAATTTTAGAAAACTTTTCCTGATACGGCGTACGCCCCGACAAACCGGGCGACGTGATCGTGCACTATACGCATCGAAAGGCGCGTATGGATGTTGCCGACGTGTGGGAACTGACGGGACTCGATTTCGTTGTGTGTGCGCGACGAAATCAGTGCGTATCCGTCGAGATACCCCCGTATCGATGTTTTACAAACTTGACCATAACTTTGTGCACGTTCGTCGTATCGAGACGAAACTTACGCCATCAGGACCGTATCATTTTTTGGTCCTATATGCCAAATTTGGTCCGATTCTGAGAAGGTTGATCAGAACGCCAAAATTGGCGGGCCCGCGACCCGCTCTACCGGGCGAATTTGTGCACAGCCCACCGGAATCCAACTTTGGACATACGGTTGGGTTTGTCTCCTCAAACCGGCTCCGTAGACATGTAATTTGACGACTTTAGAGACCGTAGGTTCTGGCACGCATTTCGGTGAAAAACGGGTCCAACGGCGGACATCGTTTTGACCCGAAATTACGATTTTGCCCTTGTTCCAGAATTAGACTTTTGGACAGGCGTTTCCTAGGTATTTCTTTTATGCCAAATCTGTTCGTGATGTTTATTTCAGTATCCGAGGTCGTTCGTAGAATTTGGCTTTCGTTGCTTCCATATTTTGACGATTTGAGTCATCAGGCGTCGCCATACTGCACACTACCCCAGGCAAGATACCTTGCCACCAGCTGTTTATTTATTTAGCTCATATTTCATGCATGGTTCATTATTTTTTATGCAAAATAAACTGTGATACATGGCATAACTTGTTAGAACTTACTGTTCATTTATATTACCTGCTGTGTATTATTTTTCTTACGTATTAAATATAGATTTAAGGGACCACCTTTGTGTGTTGCATTCATTGGCCTTGACACGTTGTAAACACGAAGTTGTGTGTCACATGTAGAACACGGACATGCGTGACTGGCTGGCCACCGGTGCGTATAAGCCATGCGATAGAAATAACCGCTAATAGAGGTTGCATGCTAGTTTGACTTAGCGGTTATAGAGGTTCACTATTGTGGATACAACATAGTAGGCATTGGGCGGGGAGGACAATTCCTTAGCGTATGGGCTTCGATGCACTTTCCCTTTTTGTAACCCGTGAGCTCCGCCGGAGACACGGGTCAGATTACCCATGATTACTGACGGCCACTGGCGATTCTGCGGAACGTCATGCTCTTACTGATGGGGCCTCTGGTGCCCAAGGGGGACTACGTCGATCCCATTTAGCCAGGGCCCATGCGCAGGAAGGATTGTTCTTAACTACATTTCACTTAGAACGGTTAGGCACCCTTATCCGTTAGGTACGAGTAGTTTTGGTTTGGGTACTTGTATCTGACCGTGACTTGGAACAATAACTTGTCGCGGACTAGTTTGCCACATCTTGTCCTTGTTTGGTTGTAGGTGTGGCTTACTACTTCGATGAGAAGGTATTGAACCTTGTTGGGGTCCGGATACCATATTGGATTTATAGCGTGGAAAGATACGTCGCCGTGAATTAGTTTACCATCTTCTGTCCTTGTTTGGTTGGGAGGATGGTAGGCTAGTTCAGTAGGTGTGTATTGGACCATGTTATGATCTGATTTTACTTATTCTTATTGAGCAGTATTTATTCAGTTTATGTGGCATGTTCTTTTGTATCTTGTTACGTCCCTCTGAGGACCTGGTGATCTCTCCAGGTATAGGTGTGCAGGACTTTCCGCAGGAGTATGGTTCCGCTATAGACTCATCCTTCACGTTCGAGCGAGTTGTACCTCCTGATCACAGTTGTCCCTATTGGGTCGAGGAGCCTATTTAGTCATCATTTCTTATTTTGTTATCTTCGAGGTTGGACTCTATTTCCTTTCAGTTTATTCTAGTGCCGGTAGTGGATTTGTCTCCGCCCGGCCAACAACTATATTTTGACATTTACTTGATTTCATGAGATATTATTTTCTTTATGTTCTGTGTGGATGAGACGTAGCTTTACCTGTGACTGTTTATTATTATTCACATTACAGCTTATGTGTATATTTAAGATTTCCATATATTGGAGTATATCTCGTATATATGCAGCTGGCATGCCACGTTCCTAGTCCTACATATTTTGGGACTGGGGCGTTACATATGGGACGAAGAATGCCAGCGCGCTTTCGACAGCATCAAAGAATATTTGTCAAATCCTCCGGTCTTGGTCGCCCCAGTCCCTGGAAAACCATTCCTGCTCTATGTACGAGCAATGGAACACTCCCTCGGTGCCCTGTTGGCATAAAACAACGATGCAGGCCACGAACAAGCCATAAACTATCTCAGCCGAATGATGGTGGGACCCGAGCACCGATACACCTCGGTTGAGAAGGAATGCCTCGCCTTGGTGTTCGCCATTCAGAAGACGCGACACTATGTCACCGGACAAACGATACATGTGATCTCACGGGTCAACCCTCTCAGAGTCCTCATGACCAAACCAGGGGCACTTAGCTCTCGACTCGCTACATGGGCAATATTGCTATCCCCTTATCATATGATCTTTGTCCCATAAAAGGCAGTCAAAGGTCAAGCCCTGGCAGACTTTTTAGCAGCCCACCCAGGCTCGGAGTCCTCCAGAATATACGAAGAGATCCCAGACGAGGTCGCCAACTCGCATGCAACCTCTCACGAGGCTATATGGCGAATGTTCTTTGACGGTGCTTCAAGGACCGGACCTAAAGGCAGTATAGTCGTCGGAGTCGGGGTAGTGCTGGTCTCCCCTTCCGGATTGGTGATCAACCGCACCTATTCCCTCACAGAGCCCTGCTCTAACAATGTGGTCGAGTACAACGCTCTGGTCATTGGCCTCCAACTTGCAAGAGAGCTGGGGGTAGAATACCTTGAAGCATACGGCGATTCCCAACTAATCGTCAATCAGATCCGGGGTTTGTACGAAGTCCATCACGAAGACATGATCCCTTATCACCAAATAGCGATCGATATCATCTCGTCATTTGAGGGGTTCTTCATCGAACATGTCCCCAGACTCCGAAACATCGAAGCAGATGCCTTAGCCGATCTTGCCGCTTCCCTAGCAGTTCCGAATTATGATCGCCAATCAGTGGAAGTGATAGGCCATGAACTGGTCTGTCCTAAAAACAATGTGCAATTTATGGCAAGTTATTTCGCACAGACGATCGATGACGCCCCAGATTGGAGACAACCGTTCATCGACTTCGTCGTCTACGATATCCTGCCCGAGAACCCAAAGGAAGCCACTTCCATCAGAAGGCGTTCTCTCAGATTCTTCTACGACACAGAGACGAAGATGCTGTATCGCCGCTCTTACGACGGATTATTACTTCGGTGTCTGTCAAACACAGAAGCCAAAGAAGCAGTACGAGAAGCTCATGACGGTGTTTGCGGGGCCCACCAACCTGGCCCAAAACTACAAGATCGTCTTCGCCGAATGGGCTACTATTGGCCCACAATGGTGGCAGATGCGATCGATTATGCTAGAAAGTGCAAAGCTTGCCAAGTCCACGCGGACTTCATTCATCAACCATCCGAATTTCTACATCCGACGGTGGCGTCCTGGCCATTCGAAGCATGAGGAATGGATATCATTGGTCCAATCACCCCACCTTCCTCCCGAGGACATCGCTTCATACTTGCGATCACGGATTACTTCTCCAAGTGGACGGAAGCTATCCCACTCGCAGAAGTCAAGACTTCAAACGTAATCAGCTTCCTTAAGCATCACGTCATCTACCGCTTTGGACTGCCCCAAAGGATCATCCATGATAATGGCCCGCAGTTTGTAAGCCACGCATTCTATCGGTTTTGCGATAAACACCGTATTCAGAATATCGCTTCGACGCCGTACAACCCAACAGCAAACGGGTTAGCAGAGGCGTTCAATAAAACGATCATCAAACTCCTCAAGAAGTTCGTCTCCGCCAACAAGCGCGACTGGAACGAGAAGCTCGGTGAATGCTTATGGGCTTATCGCACCACAGTTCGAACAGCCACCGGGAATACACCATTCTCCCTGGTGTACGGGAGTGAAGCGGTTCTCCCGTTAGAAACTCAAATACCCTCACTCCGCGTCGCCCTCACTTATCAATTGACAACGGATGACAACTACCGATGTCGACTGCATGAGTTAGAGGCCTTAGATGAAAAGCGCCTCCTAGCTCAGCAAAGGATCGAGCTATACCAAGCACGCATCTCAGGAGCCTTTAACAAGAAGGTCAAAATAAGAACATTCCGAGTGGGTGATCTTGTTCTGGCAGTCCGGAGGCCGATGGTCATGACTCACAAGACCGCCGACAAGTTCCAGCCAAAGTGGGAAGGTCCATTTATCATAGAGACAGTATTCTCCAACGGAGCTTACCGCCTCGCAAAACAAAATGGAGACTTGCTCATGCTTCCCGTCAACGGCAAGTTCCTGAAGAAATACTATGTTTAAATAACATTTTCTAGATTTTCGAGTCATGTACCCGCTGGTACCACTGAACTCGCTCCACAAATTTCCAGATTATCGAGTCATGTATCCGCTGATACCCCTGAACTCACCCTCATAGTTTTCCAGATTCTCGAGTCATATATTCGCTGATACCACTGAACTCACCCTCATAGTTTTCCAGATTATCGAGTCACGTACCCGCAGGTACCACTGAACTCACTCCATGAACTGTCAGATTTCCGAGTCATGTACCCGCTGGTACCATTGAACTCACACTCACCATATTCTAAATTTTCGAGTCACGTACCCGTGTGTACCGCTGAACTCATGCCCTTCTTCCACAAAGATATCCCAAATTTCCAAGTCATGTACCTGCTGGTACCTCTGAACTTACACTTTGATTCCAACATTGTCGAGTTATGTACCCATCGGTACCCCTGAACTTACATCCTGGTCACTCTTTTGAAAGAAAGTCATGTATAACCATACCGCTGAACTTTCTTCCTACAAGAGATCCTCCCTCATGATCTAATACCTACACTCCCAGTGCACAACAAAGGTAACGGGTCCACAAACTTCCAAGACGGCCATATCCTCATTACCTCTGAGTTATTCTATGTGCCCTCCTTCATTAAGCCCACTCCTGTCATGTCCTCATTACCTCTTAGTAGGAAGGCTCCGTCGAGGAAACCTTCATGCTTGCCATGTCCTTAGTACCTCTGAGTAAGTATGTTCGTTCCCTCCAACTTGTTGCCCGTATCCAAAACCAGGATACGTTAAGGGCAATGGGTCCATGCAAAATGTCCCAATAGAATATTTATTACACAGCAAAAGAGTGAAGCAAATATATTTCATTCATTCAGAAATCGGTTACATCTACGCGGTTACAGGAAAAGTTCTTCATGCAGACAAGGAGAAAAGTAAAAAAGAAGCAAAGACTACAGATAGACATTTACGAGAAACCTTAAACCCTAGCCGCAGAAGTGCGTATACAACTCCCTCAACCACCTTACATATGAAGGATGTAATTGAGGAAGATCCTCGTCTAGAATAGGGGAATCAGAATTCCCAGCGCTGCCACCCTCAGCAGTCTCGACAGTGGGGGGATGTCGTCCCTCTCAGGCGCTGATTTTTCTTTCATCACCTCCTCCTTAACAGAGGGAGGCCCCTGATTGATGCTAGGGAGTGGCGGCTCCTCTACCACTACAATCTCAGCGTTCGGTGGAGACACTACAAGAACCAAAAGACGAAAAAGAAGTGATGATGAATGATAAAAATAGCCAGAAGATATTCAGAAGGGTTCATGCGGGCCGTTGAAAGACAATTTTTTGCGGCTTAGATATGGAATATATTCCATGCGGCTCACGGGACGTACATGCGAACCACGAAATTTGAAAAGCTCGCATCAAATGATTATGCACGAAGTAATGCGGCAAAGCAGCATCTGTTATGGTTTCAAAGCACCCAATCTTCCACACAGTCCTTACCTTCGACGACAACATGAACGTCAAGACGAACGGGGGGTGCGGCAGTTGAAGACGAAGCCGGCTTCCTACTCTTCGCCACAGCTTTCTTCACTGCCTTGGAAGCCCTAGGTGCCATCGTAGTCTGTCGGTCAGAAAAAGAAAGCAAGACAAAAATCTTAAATCAAGAAGAGTCCAAGAGAGAAATCCCTCCAAAAACCCTTCCATTTATAGAGGACCAAGACCGACGCCTCGTACAAAGAAGTCGACTCTTCGGCTATCGATGCAGACCAGATAATTAAAGATCAGAAACTCTTGGGATCCTGCCCCAAAAAGGGTTTGCATGCATGACATGATGACGTGGCAAACAGCTATGCGGGTGAACAGTCTCCTGTGGCTAAGTCACTTATACGGCTGAATAATTCATGCGGCCGAGACTTCTATGCGGTCAGAATTCCATATGCGGCTAGAGGAACCTGGCCATGCTTCTTATTCAAAGTATTTCAATTTTACAAATTGAAAACTTTGAAGGGGGTCCTGTAGAAGCATGGAAAATACTAAAGGAAATGATTCATGCGGCCAGAAAAGATCCACGCGGCTCAGAAAACTCATGCGGTTCATTGAATCATGCGGCATAAGGAGCTATGCGGCCCAAAGCATTTCATGCGGCTCAGAAGACACGTGGCCTGATAGTGTCCCCCTCAACCCACGCTGCATTAATTGCTATGACGGCTGACCCCTCTGAAAAGTTGACAGCCCTGACACCAAAGGCAGGTAATTATGGCTCTGCCGTAATGATGAATCTCTAGGGAAGAGGAAAGAAATCTCTGACACAAATCCCCCGAGAGCCATAAAAATGCCACGTGGCCTTGCCACGTAGGCATTCATATGCGGCTCGCTTCACATACGGCTCAGAATAAATCCTATGCGGCTCAGGCCATAGGAGCCTCATACGGCTCGAGCAAAGGACTTCCCATGCGGCTCAGAAGTGAATCCATCCTATGCAGCTCAGGCCATAGGAGCCTCATGCGGCTCGAGCAAAGGACTTCCCATGCGGCTCAGAAGTAAATCTATCCTATGCGGCTCAGGCCATGAAAGCCTCATGCGGCTCGAGCGAGGACTTCTCATGCGGTTCAAGAAGATCATATCCATACGGCCCAGGCGGATATATACCTATGCGGCCCACAAGGATTACTCCTCTGTGGTTAGAGGACTCAAGTAAAGGCCACTGCCCATGCAGCCCTAACACGTGGGCTCCAATTCATATGCGGCTCACATTCATATGCGGCTCACTATTTATGCGGTCCAGATTCCCCCCAGCAGCTCCTAGGACACGTGTCCTAAACCGATTAATTCCTCAGATTGGCTGCCATTAAAGATTGGGTCAGATCCCAATAGATCTGGGACACGTGGCAGAAGAATAGATCTGATTTATTCGCAGATATCAAAAGATCAGTATAAGAAAGATTTATTCCAATCAGCATTAATTGCTCATGGGATTTGGTGCAATCTATACCTAATGGCCCAGATTCATCACAATTAAAATGGATGGCCAAGATGGACCAATCTCCAAGCCGCCGCCATCTCCAAAAGCTAATCATTGGCAACCCTAATGATCACATCCCACTATTATAAATAGCAAGGTGCCATTCCCTTGTAACATATACAATTTCAGAGAGAAAAATACGTATATACAGAGAGACCCCCCCAATAGTCAAAAAGAAAGAATACACAGAGAGAGAGAGAAGACAGAAGAGCAACAGAGGAGCAAGAAGAGCATTTCTTCGTCAACGTCTACCATCTTTTCACAGGGAGCCAAGGCTGCATACCGATCATCCAAGGAGTAAGGCAGGGCTGCCGTCGCCTTCCCGAGCCTCTATCGTCACCCCCCCAGAATCTAAAATAAACAATTGTACTTAGACTGCTGTACCTAGGTTTTCGTCCCTAGGCTTTCTTTGTACAAGCGAGTTTATAACGTGAAGTAAAAGTTCGGTCCTCCGATAATTGTTTTGTTCTTTTATATTTCATGGCAAACAATACGGCCCAGTCTATAAGGAGCTTATGCGGCTCTGTTTAGGGGGTCTTTATGCAGCCCAGTTCATAAGGAGCTTATGCGGCTCTGTTTGATGGGTCTTCATGCGGCCCAGTTCATAAGGAGCTTATGCGGCTCTGTTTTGTGGGTCTTTATGCGGCCCAGTTCATAAGGTGTTTATGCGGCCACGAGACGACTCTCATGCGGCTCGGACATGAGGATTACCCTCATGCGGCTCGGACATGAGGCATACTCTCATGCAGCTCAGTCATGTAGTAAACTCTCATACGGCTCAGACATGAGGCATACCCCATGCGGCTCGGACATGAGGAGTTCATGCGGTCCGTACGGCACACTGAACTTGAGCAGTTCAGTAAAGAACATAGAAAAAGGCCCGCACATAAAACATGCGACATAGCCATTATGGTTAGGGTTCGAAGCCATGCAGTTTTCTTCCCAACACTCTTACCGTCAATAGCAGGATGAACGTCGGGGTGAACTGAGATCGTCGACGAGGAGGCAACTCCTTTGCCCTTCGTCGCAGCACTGGAGGAAGCCTTGGGAGCCATTGATGATCGAAATAGGAGAAGAGACGGAGACTAGGGTAAGAAAGCTTGAAGAAAGAAGAGAGTAAAGAATCTCTCTCTCTTCAAAAATTGCTCATATTTATAGGATGGCGGGGCATGTAAACCGATAGACGCTTCGGATTTCGTGCTGCCTAGGAGATAAAGCCGACCCTTGGAATTCTATCCCCTTTTTATGCAAAAGACAACACCGAATCACCCAAGCAAATCAAAAGTTTTAAATGCTGACTCTTAGGATTCTATCCAAAAGACGGCTTTAAAATCATTAAAGCAAAGAAGCAATTAATACCGAAGATACGGGACGCCTACGTGGCATGAAAGCCATTATACGGTCAGAGGAGCCTATGCGGCATGAGGAGCTCGACCCAGTATACGGCAAGAGAAGCCTATGCGGCCAGAGGAGCCTATGCGGCATGAGGAGCTCGACCCAGTATGCAGCAAGAGAAGCCTATGCGGCCAGAGAAGCCTATGCGGCATGAAGAGCTTATGCGGACAGACCCATGCTTCTTATTCAAAGTATTTCAATTTTACAAATTGAAAACTTTGAAGGGGGTCTTGTAGAAGCATGGAAAAGAATGATTTTTATCCATGGGGCCTCATGCGGCTCACAAAAAACAGGAAGCCTCATGCGGCTCACAAAACATAGGAAGCTTCGTACGGCACAAAATACAGGAAGCTTCATGCGGCTCAAAAAGCTTCATGCGGCTCAGAAAGCTCCCTGCGGCCTTATGCGGTTCAAAAACTCTGCCTATACAGCTGGCCATACAGCTGGCCATTATTACTCTGACAATAAAGTAACAGCTCTGACAGAAATAATGGCTCTGATATAAAGACGAGATGCGACATGCTCCTAAAAAGACGAAAAAATCTTCATAATATCTGACACAGTTCTCAAATTCCAAAAGAAGTTCTTTATGCGGATCGCCTGTGCGACCTACATGCGGCCCGGTCAGGAGACAACTCCCATGCGGCTCGGCCATGAGACCACTCTCATGCGGCTCAGTCAGGGGAACACTCTCATGCGGCTCAGTCAGGGGACCACTCTCATGCGGCACAGTCAGGGGACCACTCTCATGCAGCTCAGTCATGGGGACCACTCTCATGCGGCTCAGTCATGAGGCCACCCTTATGCGGCCCGACCATGAGACACTCTTCATGCAGTTCGATTGTGGGACAGTCCCTCATGTGGCTCAGCCAGGATGCATCATTTATGTGGCTCACCACAAGAGTATCAGTTGTGACACGTGGCAGGAGTTGACCAAGTCTTACAATTTGGATTTTTTGCAACCAATAGATCATAAAAGTTTAGATTTATTGCAACAAACAGATTAAGATTAATCTTAACCAATCCCCAACTACCCACTTCTCAAGACGCAGTTACGAGGATGTGGCCTAAAATTAGCCACGTGGCTGTACATCACACTCATCACAAATTTCTATAAATAGCATAGGATTATTCCTTTGCACACACACATAGGGACATACATATACATACATAGAGCATTTCTTCACCGGAGACGAGGTTGCGTTCGATCGTCCAAGGAGTAAGGCAGAGTTGATAGCACTTTCCCGAGTCTCTATCTCACCCCCAGAATCCAAATTAAACAATTGTACTTAGATTACTTTTCCTAGGTTTTGTTTCTAGGCTCTCTTTTGTACAAGCGAGTTTGTAATTGTGAATCAAAGTTCAGTCCCCCCCATAAAACTGTTCTGTTCTTAGATAATCAATGGAAAACAGTTATATAATTTTACTTCTATTATAAATTATAGAGCCGGGATATAAGAAGTACCAAGGATGTGTGATCCGACCATAGACATTGTTTATTTTCATGCAAGTAGACCTCGTAGATATTGTTTAATTTGTGCAAGTAGACCTCGTAGACATGATTTATTTCATGCAAGTAGACCTCGTAGACCTCGCGATGTAGTGTCCCAGACTGATCACATGTCAAGGATACTTCTAACAGTTGGGAAGGTATTTTGCTTATTTATTATTATTAGTTTTTCAGTCTTTTCTCACATTTTTCCTATTTATTTTCATAACATGTAATTGATGTCTAACCACTGTTTTATAGTCATTTTCATATATTGGAACTGTATTCAGTGAATTGTACTCGTTCCATCCTGACTGGGAAACCGAACAAATTTAGGTGATTGTGAAGAGGTCGAGTGCCCTGATCAGTATGGCCCGTATATGGGAGATTCAGTAGAGACGGACTTTGCTTACCAGGAGGAGTACGCAGCATCTAATCCTTCTGCGTTTGTTTAGTTACCTATAGTTAGTGCTGAGACATTGTAGTTGACATTAGTTAATTTTGGAGACATTATAGTTGAGACTATTTTCAGTCATCATATATTTTTCTATTATGAGATGGTTACATTTATTTACATCTTCTAGATGCTGAGTTTGTGGTATTGAGTTGTATTTCCCCATGTGTATAATATATTTTACTACGTGGTTGTTCATCATATTGTTACAGGGTTCTACCGCAGTCTCTGCGACGTAGGCTGGGCGTGGATATGGTTCATGCCCAAATATTGGGTGCGGGTTGTGATACGAGATAGTCCCTTCCAGAACCGTCGTGCCTTGTCTTCAGGGGTGCTGACCAAGTCGGCCCACTTTATACCATTTAAAGTGGGGTTATCTACGGAGAAGTTGGCAGAGATTTATGTGGAGCAAATAGTCAAACTGTACGGGGTCCCGGTGAGTATCATGTCGGACCATGACAGCAGGTTCACGTCTCACTTTTGGAAGTGCCTACAGGCTAGCTTGGGCACAGCACTAAAGTTCAGTACTGCTTATCATCCGCAGACGGATGGGCAGTCAGAGCGGACCATTCAAACGCTCGAGGATATGCTGCGGACGTGCATGCTAGACTTTGGCGGCTCATGGGAGGACCACCTTCATCTCGTGGAGTTCTCCTACAATAACAGCTACCAAGCAAGCATTGAGATGTCTCCTTTCGAAGCGTTGTATGGTCAGAGATTCCGTACCCCGCTATCTTGGGACGATATAGGAGAGCGTGCACTACTAGGACCGGAGATGGTAGTGGATGCTGCAGAGAAAGTCAAGATGATTAGAGAGCAGCTTCGTATGGCTCAGGAAAGACAGAAGTACTGGGCAGACAGTCACCATAGGCCGTTAGAGTTTGAGGTATAGAATCTTCTTATGATTAACTACGTGTATAGTTATGAGATTCGTGATAATGTATTGTGCGTTTTAGGTTGGCGACTTGGTATTTTTGAAAATTTCTCCGACACGTGGCACCATTCGTTTCGGTAAAGGCGTTAAACTTAGCCCACATTTTATTGGGCCATTTGGTATTCTCGAGAAGATTGGAGCAGTAGCGTACCGATTGCTTTGTCGCCTACACTGGAGGGAGTGCACAATATGTTCCACGTATCTCAGCTGAGATGATAAGTAGCGGACCCCAGCCACGTGTTGGACCATTCGGAAATCGAGGTGGGACCGAGTCTCAGTTATCAGGAGCAGCTAGTAGAGATTTTAGATCGCAGGAAGAAAGTTCTGAGGAATCAAACGATCTCCTTGGTTCGTGTCGTGTGGAGACACCATTCTCCGAGCGAGTCCACATGGGAGAGAGAAGACCATATGCACGAGCGTTACCCCTACCTTTTTGAGCCCTGAGGTACGATTCTACCTTATACTTTTGTTAAATTTCGAGGATAAAATTAATCTAAGGGGGGTAGACTTGTAAGCTCCATCTATTTTTCACTATTATTTATTATTTAGTTAAATTACCCATTTTTTAACTTTAGACCCCTGTTTGATTATACACACATAAAGGTGTATATATATGTTTTGTAAAAAGGGCTTCTTCGCAAAAGAATATTATACAGGGACCTTAATGTTATTTTTGAATTTAAATTCATTCAGGATATGACCCATATTCCTAATATAAGTCGAACACATGATAATGGTCTCAACAGCAATGGATAGAGTAGGATTTAGAATTCAAATAATTCGAATTCCTCTAGGTTTTCTTTTTGATTCTATCCATCCTCCATATATATATATATATATATATATATATATATATATATATATATATATATATATATATATATATATATATATATATATATATTTCCTCCATATATATATATATATATATATATATATATATATATATATATATATATATATATTGGGTGATCCTGCTATGTCTTTCTCCTTCAAACCCTACCTACCCGCATATCTCCTGCCGAGAAGACGCAAGAGTAGGCGCCAGGAAGAAAGCAGGATTTCGTGCGAACAGAAGGTGAGTTTATCGACCTTCTTGATAGTGCCATGTTATAGTTTCTGTTGTCAGCATTAGAGTAGAAGGGAGGGTTAGGTGTTTGTTGTTTTTCCCAAATGAAATCACTGTACAGAACTGGGAGGTTCAGGACCCAGGGACAGGTAATGTGGCACGCATTCAGGAATACATCAACATATGTATGGAGTCCACCATGGATAACTAGGTGAGGGAAGTTCTGATACCATATATTAGACTATAATACCAAGGTTAAGGATAAGTAAAACCATCTGCCAAGTAATGACAAGGATACTGATAAGGGTTCCCTTATGTTTTCCCATACCATTGTATGTATGTCCTTGCATCCAGGGTGTACCAACAGATCCGGCCTCTTTGGTATACCCAGTGATATAACCATGAACCTTCCTATTATCCTTGAGATAATGGTAGGACTAGGATTGGCCCTGTGACAAGACTAAGGGACTAACTCCTTATATAACTAGGTAACTAGGGTGGCATAGTTCGAGTTGTAACCTTAGATGGGAGAGTAGGATGTCCTGAAGACATGCATACCCTAACAAGGAACCTATAGGAGGTATCAGCCAATGTAGGGTAGATGCTAGGTTCCTGGATGTCAGGATTACTGCAACCAATAGGGAAGGGTTGTTTTGTACCTAGGAACTTAATTAACAAGACACAAGTGACCCTGCCACATAAGTGCCTATACAATACAGGAACTGACATCAGCTCCTTCAGGAATACACAAATTCATGGTTTGACCTTGAAACCAAGACACTAACATAGGGAGAAAACAACCCTTGCAAACCTAAGACCTAGTGCAGGAGTCTACTTGTAGACTCAGTGAATTTGGTGCTTGTTAACACCTCTGTGGTCAATAAAGTCTATGAGTAATAGGATGTTTCAGGACTTCACCTTGTCTTAGGGCTGATCCTGTGTTAGACAGGTACATTACCCCCCACCATCTGGAGCCAAGTTAAATAGGAAGTCTTAATGTAACCTCACCTACTCTTGTATAGGTCCTGATGCCTGGTACAATACACTACCACATAAAGTGCTAAAGTTATAAACCTGTACCAGTGTACACATTCCCAGGAGGTATCACCAACTGACAGTCTAAGAGAAAATCATGGGATTCATAGGAACAAACACAGGGAAAATCCTTGTATCAGGTTGATACCAAATTTAAGAGTACTCCTAGTAACTAGTGGACAAAGGCATGGTATTTCCTTATGGGCATAAGTTCATATAACAGGTGACTTAGGTCCTACGATTAGTCTGGAGAAAGGAATAACTCGAAGCCACCTTGTGGCATCAACTATTGTCCACCCTGACCACATAGGCTATAAAGTGTGATGTAGAGGACACGAGCTAAAATAGAGGATTACAATATGGGGGCTGGGTATCAACTAGAGTACACAGGATGGGGCAAATTGAAATAGGTATTAGCTTGACCTGTTACACCAGGTGGTATCTTGGAAAACCCTGACACCTAGGTAGACTCTTTCTGTTTAGGTTCAAATCAACTTGTGAGGGTAGGTTTGTGTAAACACTAGTACAGACACCATTCCCTGTGACAGAATGACCCAAGTCATAGATCTGTTCACTATACACTGAGTTCACAGTGACACTAATCACCTGCCATCAAATAATATTGCATATGCCCTCTTGTCAGGACCCAGGGGATATACTACAACCAAGACATTTATCTGTTATGGTGATAGAGACCCTTCTTTACCTCCATTGTACTCGATTATGTATGAGCATATGGAGGTATGTGTCCAGAACATAGGGTACTAGTAGGGAGTATGGGGACCTACAGGTATAGGGCAGTAAAAGAGGATGGGCAATCAGGATTACCAACTATTGTGTGGAGTTTCACAATTAAGTACAATTGCTAAGGTTTGGATAGGGAATTCATAAGATAAATAGAGTGGAAGCAAGGCACAAGACTAGATAATATCAACTATAGAAAACCTTACCAAATGAAGGCACTAGGTTAGGATTCTAATAAATAATTAAATAAGAGTAATTTGATTCATTGTTTAGTATAAATGACTTTGTAAATTCTTTAAATAGGTTACTTGGACTTCGTCTCGGACCTCGACCCGTGTCAGCAGCTCAGGACACCAGGCGAGTACAGTTTATTGTCTATTTCCAATATTGAATTTCACTATATTTCATTAATTGTTCATTGGTTATGTGATTTTACTTCTATAAATTGTTGAGTCAGGATATAAGAAGTACCAAGGATGTGTGATCCGACCATAGACATTGTTTATTTTCATGCAAGTAGACCTCGTAAACATTGTTTAATTTCTGCAAGTAGACCTCGTAGACATTGTTTAATTTCTGCAAGTAGACCTCGTAGACATTGTTTATTTCATGCAAGTAGACCTTGTAGACCTCGTGGTGTAGTGTCCCACACTGATCACATGTCAAGGGTACTTCTAACAGTTGGGAAGGTATTTTGCTTATTTATTGTTATTAGTTTTTTAGTCTTTTCTCACATTTTTCCTATTTATTTTTAAAACATGTAATTGATGTCTAACTACTATTTTATAGTCATTTTTATATATTGGAACTACATTCAGTGAATTGTACTCGTTCCATTCTGGCTGGGTAACCAAACAAATTTTAGGTGATTGCGAAGAGGTCGAGTACCCTGATCAGTATGGCCCGTACATGGAAGATTTAGTAGAGACAGACTTTGCTTACCAGGAGGAGTACGCAGCATCTGATCCTGCTATGTTTGCTTAGTTACCTATAGTTAGTGCTGAGACATTGTAGTTGACATTAGTTGATTTTGGAGACATTGTAGTTGAGACTATTTTAGTCATCATACATTTTTCTATTATGAGATGGTTACATTTATTTACATCTTCTAGATGCTGAGTTTGTGGTATTAAGTTTTGTTTTCCCATGTGGATAATATATTTTACTGCGTGGTTGTTCATCATATTGTTACAGCGTTCTACCGCCGACTCTGTGGCGTAGGCTGGGCGTGGATACGGTTCATGCCCAAATATTGGGTGCGGGTCGTGACACATAGTAAAAATCAAAAGGGACGAAAATAGGAATCACTAGTTTATTCTAGAAAAAATGTATCATACATGTGGTCTAATTGAAATGGAGCACAAGAATGTGTGTTTGTGTGAGATATGTATGTCATGGGTATAGAGTGACTTGTCTAGATCGTGAGTGTAAACTTTGTCGAAAGGAAAAGGCTAGTGTTGTGCTTAAATTATCAAAATCACGGTCGAGGGTATCAATGATACGGATATGAGACGACGTTATAAACCATTGAATTATTAGTCCAATTTGAATCAATCATTTCCAAACACTTGCTAATTCCAAGAATCTTATGTTTCTTAGAGAGGCTTGCAATCCTTTTTGCCTCGAAAATTTTGCTTTTGATTTAAACAAAAACGATTCTACGATACAATGGACTTGAAGAATTAAGGTTGCAATCTTTTACCGTAGTTATCTAAACGCACGAGCAAGGGATAAAAATGCAAGATAAAGATCGCTTTGTAATTTCCAAACAGACGAAAGAACGGTCACGATTGTAGTCCCATTCTAAGAGGTAGAGTATAATAAGTTCAATGTTCTACCCAACTTATATAAGTTGGTTAATCGGGAAAAGCACGGTAATTGGCTTCTAAGAGGGTCAAATTTCAAGGAGGTGTATGGAAGTATGAGGTATTTCCAATCATAGTCACGGACTCTAAGTCTAGGTCTTATCTATATAATATGGTCCATATATGGACTATGTTTGGTCAAGACAGTAGGAGAGGTCTTGGTCGAGTATATCTGGAAGCAAGTTGGTACCGAGAGATGCATAACATTGGCTACGAAGAGATGCAGTTATAAAATCTATGGAAAGAGAATTAGTGAGCCAAGAGGTAGGGCCTATTTCATCAAGTTTGGTTTTATAGTCCAAATATGGCGATGGGCTATCATGGGTTTAACTGAGTCTCAATAAGTACCCAAATTGGACTTCAATCGTTGATTGCATGACCTTTAGATTTTAATCTATAGTGGCTGGAAAAACCTCGTAGAATTAATTTAAACCATCCCTATTAGGTTAGGGTAATGTAGGATAGGTTCAAATTCAAGTGGTTAGGCAAATTTCCCGTCGGGTTGGTAGAATAGGTTCGGTAATTCATAAGATGCGCCTTCCGTGACTTTTGTGTTCAAGTTGCACAAGAGGCCTCTATTGAGTGGCACACTAGTGGCATGTACGTGTGGGCTTCGAGTAAATCACAACCATAGATTGGGTCAAAAGTTTTGAGGCGAGGTTGGATCTCTAACTGAAATTGGAAAGGACAATGGTATTATGGTAGGGTTATAGCTAGCCTTTTTGACTCGAAAGTCGCATCATAAAAATAAAGTACAAGGAGACATTTTTTAGTGGGATATAATATGTCTACATGAAGGTGGAGTCATCTACGTCTTGTATGTGAAGTTTGTTAGAAGGTAACAGCTGGTCTTGTGCTCCTAATACAAATGTCACGGTCGGGGACACCAAATGATCTGAATAGAAAGTAGGAGTTCATGGGGCACTAATTATCATCCTAACGAAAATCAACTTACTCTAATTAATCGGTAACACTATTATATCCAAAAATTTAGAAGGCTTACAATTGCTCACTCTAGAAGCTAAGATACGGTTTTATGATTAATGAGGTTAGAAAATTTCAAAGTCCTAATATTGTACCTCGACTCTTGATAATAAAGAATAAGGCACGACGTAACGTGATACGGTAGATATGAGTCAAGTTCAAGGATCGTTCCTCAATTTCTAATAAATGGAAAACGATTGTGTACAATGATACAAGAGTCGATAGAAGAGAAGGATCCAC
>JANAVB010011199.1:37348388-37367929 GCA_029216955.1 Iris pallida
ATCATATTGATTCACTAGTTATCAACAACAATACAGGAGCACTACGTACAACACCATTTAGAAACCTTATGACTATAGTCTAACCGACTTAACACAAATAGAAATTTATGATCTAGTTGTTGAGATCTTTTTACCCCCATCGATAACTCCCTTATACTAAGGACGAGTGGATATTTCTATTTTATCGACTCGTGTATCGTTGTACGCAATCATTTTCCATTATTACAATTCGTGGTACGATCCTCGAAATTGATTCATATCTACCGCATCACATTATCCATTACATCGTGTCTTATTCTTTAATGATCAAAGGTCGAGGTACAATATCACAACTTTGAAATTTTCAAGCCTCATTAGTCCTAAAATTGTGTCTTAGTTTTCAGAGTGAATAGATTATAAGCATTTTCGAAATTTTAGGAATTACTAAGATACCGATTAACTCGGATAAGTTAATTTCCATTAGGGAGATAATTAATGCCTCATGAACTCCCACATTCTATCTAGATTATTTGGTGTCCCCGGCCGTGACATTAATATTCGGAGCACGAGACCAGCTGTTACCATCCAACAAATTTCACATACAAGACATAGACAACTCCACCTTCATGTAGACATATCATGTCCCACTAAAATACGTCCCCTTGTACTCTATTTTTATGATACGACTTTAAAGACAAAAAGTCTAGCTATAACCCCTACCATAATACCATTTTTCTTCCCGACCTCAGTTAGAGATCCAACCTCGACTCAAATTTTTTGACCCAATATATGATTCTGGTCTACTCGAAGTCCACTGCGCACATGCTACTAGTGTGCCACTAAATAGAGGCCCCTTGTGCTACTTAAACACAAAAGTCATGGAAGGCGCACCTCAAGACTTACAGAACCTTCTTAACCAACTCGACTAACAAATAGGCCATCCATTTAAGTTAAAGCCTATTCTAGGTCCCCTTAACCTAATAGAAATAGTTTAGATAGATTTTGAAATCTTGTCTAGCCAACATAGATTAAAACCCAAGACTTAAATTGACCAAAGATTGGTCTCAACGGGACTAATAAATCATTGGTTTATATCGTGCATTCTATCCGTACCATTTTGATACCCTACCGTGACTTTGATATTTGGAGCACGACACTAACTATTCCCTTCCAACAAATTGTACCCTCATGAACTAGACCAGTCAAGCTACGCACATAACATACATGTCTCACACAAACATACCTTCTTATGCTCCATTCCAATTACGCCCCATGTATGATATAAATTTCCTTAAAACAAATCATAGAGGCCCATTTCCATTCTATTTGGATTAACCATGCAAGTATCGACCCATTCCATTGACTAAATTGAACAACCACGATACAAACAAGACACATTACATCTATGACATATGCTTTCTGTAATGCCCCGCTCCGCACGGTGCATTATGCTGAGTCGTTGACTCGAAGAGTTGCGTTGACCCGATTACGTATCGATGTGAATCGATACAAAGTGTTAAGTTGTCCTGAGCGATGCATCGAACTAAGTCAATGCAAAAGAGTTGCCTTGTCCCAAAGAATACATCGAGTGAATCGATGCGAAGCGCCGCGTTGTCTCGAAGGATAAGTGCGTTGAGACGGCTCAAAGATTCTAAGAAATCGAATTGACCAAGGCGCAAGTCCGAATCGATACAAGTATTTATTTTAGTTGGTTTCATGTGCAGGCTATCCGTTTACGCTGAAATGTTAGAGGTCGATCTTTTGCCTTATTCAGTAAGGGGTCCGCGAAAGCAAATCGTCGCCTTACGACGGACGGAAGCGTTGGCATGCTAAGGCAAATCGGATGTATAATTCAATGAAACACGAAGTGCTCGAATGGCTAAGTCAGGAGAGTTGCCCGTGCAACGAAGTTATGAAATCGAGCCGCAACGGCTCGGCAAAATGATAAGGTGAATCGACTCAAGGTGGGGGGACATTAACTCTCTTTCCTACTCCGTCATGCTTAAGTAAAATACATGTCATTGAATAATGAGTTAACCTATCAACGCCACGGGCGTAGCTCGATAGAGAGATAAACATAGTGCGTGTCTAACACAAGATAGAACAATTGAAATGAATCGTACGACAAGTGTACGAGTCACTTCGGAACATTGAATATCACAAAGGCGAGCGCCTCGATACGCAAGCCGCAATAACATGGGATAACTGTACTCGGCGGGTGCCTCAGTGCACGAACCATACCGTGCCTTTGCGTACGAGTTAGAACGGCTAGAACATTAAAAGACAATAGGCAAGCGCAAGCCACGGACATTGAATGCTAAATCATAGAACATCGGAAATACGGTCGAAATGTGCCTTCGTGCACGAGATAAGATAAGATGGCTTCGTTGCGAAAGAATACAGTTGTGGTATGAATGTGGCAGAACTGTCGGATATGACATAATGCCTCGAAAGGTTTTCGGGACTTTCGGGTCATTCGGTTGACGAACATTGAGTTGAGGCATGATGCCATTGAACATTGAAACGAAGTATGAAACGTAAGAACATAGAAAGTAACGGAAGAAATACGAGATGATAATACGGCATGGTGCCTTTAAAATGTCCATGGCCTTCGGGGCGTTCGTTGAGGACATTCGGGCGTTGTGCCAATTGAAATATGGATAAGCGAACTTGCTTGGTTGTATGAAAGATAAGATTCGTTGCATGGTCAAATGGACTTAAAGATATAAAAGCCCGTACATGGGTATTCCCTCGAATGCGGTGCGCCAGGACGCTGGGACCGTTCGGCCTAGGAGGGATTCATTTTTGGTATTGTTGGTGCACTTTATTTAGATAGGTAGCGACCGTCTGGTGAATGTGATAAGCCACTTGTTACGATTATTTCGATGGCCTCTGATGTTGGTTAGCAACCGTACGGAGTTAACATCGTCTTATGTTTCGATTCGATAATATAAGTCCATTCTAGCCTGGAAAGCTAGTGACCTTCATATAGTTAAGGGCGACGGGTTTGGAAGTGCAATGTATGCATATATCCTGCATGGATAGATCCTAAATAGCGAGCACTTATAACATGACAGGAAAAACGGATAGGCGTATTCACCTTGCGTCGGTGCAAGGGCGAGTGCGTCGATATTGCTAAGTTGTGCCACAAATCAAACACGAGATTGCTTGCCTGTTTACTTATGCGAATTGAATAACATGCTTGCCATGCTTTACAGTCTTCGAATATGCCATGAACTCATCCTAAGGAGAACATAGAAAGAGAACTAAATTGCATGTTTGCATGAATCAATACAATACTAAATGTCGGTTTGTTAAGTGGGTTTTTGATCAGTACAGCGAGGACGAAAGTACTAATCCTCTACTAGTTTGCTAGCAGGTTCAGGGATTGGTCTGCTCGTGGCGGAGCTTTGCTTAAACGCTTGAGGCTTGGAATGCCGAAGCGTATTGAAGCATGCGATCGCATTGACGCTCGGATATGCAACAGGATTGATGTGGCCGAGATATAGAAGGCATGATGTATGGAACGGTAAAATCCTTTGTGGGCAAGAGAGAACCTGAGTGTTGTAGCCAATCTGGCAAATTTTGTTGGGCTATTGAAAGCCTTTGTAATCTGATTTCGAATATCAATAAAGTGAATTGTTTTCGTATACTCTGTTTTGCCTTTCGTTGTTAACGTTCAACTCAAAGATAACCATTTGAGAACTTGTTAGCTTGCCTTGCACGAGCACAACTCCAGGCTCGTGCGGCATCATGCCCCCTGCGAGGATGATGATTTGGGTGATTCCGAGTCGGGGCATGACAAATTCTGACATTCAAAGTCAATGCTCAAATCCGTTCAACATATTCGATATTGACTTATCGCTTTTCATCGCAACGCACATTCGAAGTCGATATGTGAATCCGTTCGATACATTCAACATCAACTTTCATTTTCTTTTCAACGCATCATTTACAATCAACGCATGGCAATTGCTGCAGCAATATTCCACGACTTTCATTGTATCGATACAACCAACATTTCTCGTATCGTTCGTTGCAAACAACGAATGTCTCAAATTACAATTCACGATATGTTGTATCTGTAGCAACAATTCATTGAATTCATATCTCGCAACTTGTTGTACTTGCAGCAACAAACCTTTCATGACTTTTTCCGCAACACCATGTAATTTCCAAAACAACACGCGACAAAATTACATGATTTGTATTAGACTTATTGTATGGAACATCCAGTGCGGCATCGAGTAGAGTCAAGAGTGATTTCGATTGGTATATATAATACCATTTGTGCGATAAATTGCATCGACATTTTGTGAGAATTGCGGAAGGTTTATCCGCAACGAATGGGATAGCACCGAGACTTGATTGAGAATTTGTATAACGGTATGTTGATGCAAGTGTTCTTCGATGATCGGTTAGAACGGTAAGGCGTGACTTGTAACATTGAATGAAATGTCAATTGAAAAATTTATGTATCGGTCGAATGACGGGAACTAGCGAAACGATTATGCCTTGAGGCAACAATCGGATCGACGGGATAGGAAACTCGAAACGTTGAAATCGAACCGCACGACTTGCGATCTCGATAGAAATGTTTGGCTAGGCGAATTGAATCGCACGACTTGCGATCTCGATAGAAATGTTAGGCGATACGAATTATAATCGAATCGCACGATGTGTGACTTCGGTGATGAGTAAGTTGACGTGAGAAATCGTGCCTAAGAAATAGTTGGTTACGTTACGGCGAAACTCATTTGAGTACGACTGAAAACACGCGAAACTTAGAGGGCGAGATCGTATGAATTGAGGGTTCGATGTTGGATAATCGGTAACTCAGTTACGCGATCGAAGTATAGCGGGATGCAGCAAATCGGAGAACGAGTCGATGCGTATGAAAAAGTTTGTTGCGAACTTGGATGTATGCGATGCGATTTAAGTTGACGTTGAAACGGATTTAAAGTTGACCCTTACGTTATCGAAATGGATACGACGTATCGAGATCGATACGTATGGAAATGTAAACGACGTGAGAATACAAAATAGAGTATCCCTCGCGCTATGAAATTTTGTAAGTAACGGTACGAGAATGAAACGAACTGGTTGATCATGAACTTTATGATTGACCAAAGACGAGACTAGAAGTCATCGACGATTGCTCAATGTGTATAGCATCTCGTGTGTCGACCGTAAAATAAGATAGAATTGAACTCAATACGAGTAGATGTTTCGTAAATTGCAGAATCATCGACGGCCGTGCATGACTTTACTCGGAGGATAGTGCGCATCACTTGCGCCGATAGAAATGGTTATGTACGGATTTGGAGAGTCGCATAAAAATCGTCGGAACGTGATTTAGCACCGAAATAAGATAGCATGGTTCGTAGTAAACTGTCCTTCGGTGATGATCCATAATTATCGAGCGTAGCTTCGGGGCAGCTAACCCTAAAAGACTTGACCGCCAAATCAAATTGAATGCTGCAGACCGTAAGATGACCCATGCGATATCGCATATAGAATTGCATCGATAACAAATTAACGTGATACATATTAATGATAAGTCTAGGCAATCGAAAATTGTTGGAACAACTTTCGATTGAGAGTGATGTAGTTAGATTTGAGTATTCGTCGGATGAATGCTTGAATGGTTATGTTGGTTGACGGTAGAAAGAGAAATTCACCAACGAACTTGGTGATGCGAGTAGGCGATTGCGAGAAACGTGCTATGCACGAGAGAGAATGATAAGGAAATAAATTACGAGTTGTGTCGTTAGATTTGGATTCACCTTGTAATTGAGCTTGCGGGAATCGAACTTATATTCGACGTTGCGAGACGGATAAGTTAGGAATTTGGCTAGCGAATTCCTATTCGCTAGGAATAGAATGTAAAAGGCGATCGTTGTCTTGAACACGGTCACCTCGATGTAAACTGTCATGTCGAATAGATTGTGGCCTTTGTGCAATGTCAATTTATACTTGCGTCGGAAGGATTTGAGCATGGTGTCTAGGTAAGTCACATAGCGGACGTAGTCCTGAATGTTGATGCTTTTGCAAGTCAGCAAAAGAGAATCATGTCGAGATAGGATACGAAGTGAAATATCAAAAATCGTTGGATAGTGATGCCGAACACAAGGCGTTGTGGAGACTCGTTGTGATTGGATGCACGACGGCTTGATGCGACGCGTAGAATTGATAGTCCTGATGAAACATACAAAGTGAGAAATACGATTTTTGAATCGCATCGTGTGCCTTTCTTATGTTGGACGATCACGTATGTATCAATATGCATGTGCGCTAAAATTACGAGAACAAGTAATAGAGCCAAGTTCGATCGAGAGTACGAGATGGCAAGTAATTAAAAATGAGAAGTTACGTATTTGCATTGTTCCGATATCTTACAACTGAGCTTGGCTGAAATACATATATTGGTGGGACGCCTAAAATATGTGTATGATTCCAAACTAAGTTGTACGATCCAAACGATAGTGAGACGAGATCGTGGAGCGATCTAATGAAACCCTTGGAAATTTAGTATTGGTTTCGGTTCGGGACGAACCTTGTTTTGAGTGGTATATTATGTAATGCCCCGCTCCGTACGGTACATTATGCTGAGTCGTTGACTCGAAGAGTTGCGTTGACCCGATTACGTATCGATGCGAATTGATACAAAGTGTTAAGTTGTCCCGAGCGATGCATCAAACTAAGTCGATACAAAAGAGTTGCCTTGTCCCAAAGAATGCATCGAGTGAATCGATGCGAAGCGCCGCGTTGCCTCGAAGGATAAGTGCGTTGAGACGGCTCGAAGATTCTAAGATATCGAATCGACCAAGGCGCAAGTCCGAATCGATACAAGTATTAATTTTAGTTGGTTTCATGTACAGGCTATCCATTTACGCTGAAATGTTAGAGGTCGATCTTTTACCTTATTCAGTAAGGGGTCCCCGAAAGCAAATCGTCGCCTTGCGACGGACGGAAGCGTTGGCACGCTAAGGCAAATCGGATGTATAATTCAATGAAATACGAAGTGCTCCAATGGCTAAGTCAGAAGAGTTGCCCGTACAACGAAGTTATGAAATCGAGCCGCAACGGTTCGGCAAAACAATAAGGCGAATCGACTCAAGGTAGGGGGACATTAACTCTCTTTCCTACTATGTCATGCTTAAGTAAAATACATATCATTGAATGCTGAGTTAACCTATCAACGCCACGGGCGTAGCTCGATAGAGAGATAAACATAGTGCGTATCGAACTCTAAGATAGAACAATTGAAATGAATCGTACGACAAGTGTACGAGTCGCTTCAGAACATTGAATGTAGCAAAGGCGAGCACCTCGGTGCGTAAGCCACAATAACATGGGATAACTGTACTCGGCGGGTGCCTCAGTGCACGAACAATACCGTGCCTTTGTATACGAGTTAGAACGGCTAGAACATTGAAAGACAATAGACAAGCTCCCTAGCGCGCAAGCCACAGACATTGAATGCTAAATCATAGAACATCAAAAATACGGTCGAAACGTGCCTTTGTGTACGAGATATAAAAAGATGGCTTCATTGCAAAAGAATACAGTTGTGGCATGAATGTGGCGGAACTGTCGTATAAGACATAATGCCTCGAAAGGTGTTCGGGACTTTCGGGTCGTTCGGTTGACGAATATTGAGTTGAGGCATGATGCCATTGAATATTGAAACGAAGTATGAAACGTAAGAACATAGAAAGTAACGGAAGAAATACGAGATGATAATACGACATGGTGCCTTTGAAATGTCCATGGCCTTCGGGGCGTTCGTTGAGCACATTCGGGCGTTGTGCCAATTGAAATAGAGATAAGCGAACCTGCTTGGTTGTATGAAAGATAAGATTCGTTGCATGGTCAAATGGACTTAAAGACATAAAACCCCGTGCATGGGTATTCCCTCGAACGCGGTGCGCCAGGGCGTTGGGACCGTTCGGCCTAGGAGGGATTCATTTTTGGTATTGTTAGTGTACTTCATTTAGATGGGTAGCGACCGTCTGGTGAATGTGATAAGCCACTTGCTGCGATTGTTTCGATGGCCTTTGATGTTGGTTAGCAACCGTACGGAGTTAACATTGTCTTATGTTTCGATTCGATAATATAAGTCCATTCTAGCCCGGAAAGCTAGTGACCTTCATATAGTTAAGGGCGACGGGTTTGGAAGTGCAAGATATGCATATATCCTACATGGATGGATCCTGAATAGCGAGCACTTATAACATGACAGGGAAAACGGATAGGCGTATTCACCTTGCGTCGGTGCAAGGGCGAGTGCGTCGATATTGCTAAGTTGTGCCACAAATCAAACACAAGATTGCTTGCCTGTTTACTTATGCGAATTGAATAACATGATTGCCATGCTTTACAGTCTTCGAATATGCCATGAACTCATCCTAAGGAGAACATAGAAAGAGAACTAAATTGTTTGTTTGTATGAATCAATATAATACTAAATGTTGGTTTGTTAAGTGGACTTTTGATCAGTACAACGAGGACGAAAGTACTAATCCCCCACTAGTTTGCTAGCAGGTTCAGGGATTGGTCTGCTCGCGATGGAGCTTTGCTTGAACGCGTTGAGGCTTGGAATGCCGAAGCGTATTGAAGCGTGCGATCGCATTGACGCTCGGATATGCAACAGGATTGATGCGGCCGAGATATTGAAGGTACGATGTATGGAACGGTGAAATCCTTTGTGGGCAAGAGAGAACCGGAGTGTTGTAGCCAATCTGGCAAATTCCGTTCGGCTATCGAAAGCCTTTGTAATCTGATTTCGAATATCAATAAAGTGAATCATTTTTGTATACTCTGTTTTGTCTTTCGTTGTTAACGTTCAACTCAAAGATAACCATTTGAGAACTCGTCATCTTGCCTTGTACGTGTGCAACTCCAGGCTCGTGCGGCATCACGCCCCCTGTGAGGATGATCATTTGGGTGATTCCGAGTCGGGGCGTGACACTTTCTACCCAAGCAAGCATATGCCTCTTGCACCATACCAAACACCAACCATAGACACTAGTCATTATAACTTAGAGATTCAAAAATACTTACCAAATCATATCTTACATCAGGGTTCTTCACTTATAATAGACTTTCATCTCTTGGCCTATGAATACTTCTTTTCCAGGGTTCTTCAATCTCATCTCTCAGTTACCCATGCTAAGCAAAGATTAAAATTCTGTTGAACTAGCATGTTTTGGTTATATTCTAACAGAGACCCCTACCATCTTATTGTGAGCATGGTCGATAAGAATGATGTTAATCATAGTAGGTTCCCCTTGAAGTTATTGACCAAGAACACCATAGTAATATCTAGGTTTCCTTTTGAACCCATGACTGCCGTCAGAAGTGTATGATGTTCTCGTGCCACTCCTTACAAAAAAATAATTGACCTCTCCCAAATTTGTGTAATGACAATTTTCCCAGTTAGCCAACCTCTATAAGTTGGGTAGAGCCGTGTCACTACCACATTCTAGTGTGAGGGTATTTTTGTCATTTTTGGGGTAATTTAAATTTATTAGAATTTATTAGAATTTATGGGAATTTTTAGGAATTATTTTGGAATTGTTTGGACTAGATTGATTCTTGGCTAGTTTGGACTCATGTGGACCAACCTAGGAGCTAACCCTAGTTAGTTGGACTTGGTTAGGATTTGTGACTCTAGTCTAACCTAGCCTAATCTATGGTTTGGTCATTAGAACCTATTTAGCTATAGGAATTAGAAAGCCATAAGCCATGACTTATGATTTTAGAGCCTTTAATTAATTAAATCAACCATAGCCTATGTAACTTGGCCCAAGGCCCAAAGTTTTGACCAAACCCTAACCCTAAGAAGTAGTGGCCGACCACATATCCTCATAGGGATCCTCACCATATAAAACCCCTCCTAAAATCTAGGGTTGCCTTTTTCTTAGGAAAAGCCCTAAGTTCAAGGAGGTTAGTTTCTATTGCATTTTAATTTCTAGAACTCCTTTCCTCTTCCTTTTTCTTTCTAAATTGTTCCTTTAGGTCCTAATATGACTATTCTTACTGTTGCTAAGGTCCCATCTCAGTTTGAGGTTGTTTTGAATTGATTGGGTCATCAAGAGGAGAGCATTTGAATAGGGATTTTTCATTGAAGTTCATCAAGAGGTAACTCTCTCAATACTCCATGAAATTTCATTGTCTTCATGTATAGGAAGCCCTAAGGGTCCCCTAAGAGTCTGGATAGGATTCGTGTCTGGTGTCATGGGTTTCGTGTCCGTATCGGACACGTATCAGTCGGGTGATGAGGTGTTCGACGAAATGTCCTGAAATGTCTCAAAGGACATTTCGTTCGAGTTTTTGAATTCTTTTGAATAGGAAAATAGTTCTAGGGTTTGCTTAGAGGTTTCGAGTGTCGTATTATGCTTTCTGTGTCGTGTCGAGTCGTGGGAGACACGTGTACACGCGGGTTCGATCCGTACGTACGAGCACTGTAGCTCCCCTGCTACCAGCGTGCTCGTACGGGCTGCACAGGATACTAGAGCGCGTGGTTTTTGACACTGAGTAAGGGGCAGTGTCTGTCATGACACTCCCCAAGCCTCGTGTCATTTAATGTTGTGTCGGACACGAAAATTCGTGTGCACGGGGAAGGGTCTGTGTGTTTCAGTGCACTGGTTTTTGTTCATGTTTTAAATTCGATTCTAATGGTTTAATTTGTGTTTAACTTGTTAAATTAGATCCTAAAATGTTGTATAATGTAGGTAGATTTGGTTTGCATAATTAAGTTGGGATTTATGTGGAATATTGGATTAAAACGGGTGATTGGACTGTTTCCTGATACTGGGGATGATACTGTGAAATTCCAGTAGTTCCAACCTATTTTAATTCCCTGTTTTGCTTTGATTTCAATTAATTTTGATCCCTATATCACAATACGTGTTAGTTAAGTTTTTACATTCGAAAATAGGCTGTGGGTTGTGAGTGTGGGATTTTGGGTGATGAGTTGGGTTTCAAATTCAACTGATAACTGAGATTCCAGATTTTCATTCCACTTATTAACTTGGCATTGTTAAATGTTATTGCTAGTCCTTATGAACTGTTATCACTGATTTCAAATGTTTTCTAAGTTGTTTTAAGATGGAAATTGAGAATAGGTTATTCACTGTTGTGATGAAACATGAGATTTCAAGTCTTCTTTGAACTGTCAATTAAATGAAGTTATTTGGATGATTCCTTAATTCTTAAACTCGAGTACACCCTTACCTTGATCTGAAATCAACTATAGTTGTATGGGTTGTTCTTGTTAGCTGTTAGATCATGTATTAGCTGTCTTGTTTATAACTGAATTCATGTGACTTATAGGCATACATTAGCCCACTGTTTGATAGCTACCAATTGATTTTTTATACAAACTGACACTGTTTTGAGTTAGTGTTGATCCTTTAACTTAGGAAATCTTTCCTATATAACTATCTATGGTTGATTCAATGTTTTCCTAAAGTGCATAATCTGGAATGGGGTTTATTGAATCAAAATTGAGAATTTAACTAAGGTTAAAATCTGGAAAGCTTGAACTGTTGTAGGCTTCATGTTAGCAACTGTGGTTTTGGTTAAGTTGGCTTGAAATCTGAGAATTGGAGTTGGATTTAAAACAGTGCAAGGACTGACCTTGCAGTCCAGTTGTAGCAACTGATTTGTCACTCACCCCTTTCACTCATGTCATGTAAACACTCACAAAGTACTGTTGCATATTGCTCTCACATAGCCTCTCTTGTATTGCCCTATCTCACACACACTGTCCTCTCCTCTTCACTGTTTATATTCCTGCATATATGTATGTAATCCCTGTATACACACACACACTTTTGATTACCTTTCCACACACACAGCTGCACTTGTATACCCACACACAAATTCATGTTGTACCACATACATTTACTCATGTTTTCTATATGCCTACCTATTGTAGAGTACATTAATGAAACCTCTAATATATGTGTCTATATATAATGCAATGTATTTATATATGTAGGTTAATAGATGCATTGTGATATATGTTCCTATATATATATGAGTGTGGTTTTTATAGATAGATGCACATGGGGTTGTATGGGTTATACAGTTCATATATATGCCATATATTGTGTATAACTTGGTATTACTATATATATGTATTGTGTATACTTGTGTTGAGAATAGGCCTAGGTAGTTTGGTATAGCTTGGTGAGACTAGATAGGGCTTGTACAATATTATTAGACTTAGTATAGCCTAGTTAGACTTGTTAGACCTAGGTTTGACTTCTTGGTTGACCAGGGTTGACCAAGAGTTGACTTTGGCCTAGATTGACCTAGAATCATGTAGAATGCATAGCAGAGCTTCATTTTATCATTTTAGACTTGTTGTGACTTGTGCTGTTCTGATTAGGAGCCAGACACCACTCCTTGGACAGTACGTTTCATATTGGACACTCAGATACAGGCGAGTACATTCTCTGATTATTTTATATCCTGCTTAGAATTATTTCCTGCAGTAGATTACTTTACTTGTACTGTCACGATGGACACACGGATTGGTACTATATGGATCCTTTCTTGAGATGTTATCCTTAGAGAGCATTGGGTACTACGTGTTCTGTGCGTTTCACTTACATGGCGTATCACTATGCTTCTTGGTTCATTTGATCACTTGTGACATGTACCCTCATGATCACAGAGTCTCTTGAATCTTACACTGTTGGGTAACCCCCAGAATCCCTATTTATGGGACATCTATGTATCACCCTTCGAGGGCCGTGCATGGAATCATATAACATAACCTGGCTTGCTCCTTGTGTATTGATTGGGGGTACGAGGGAGTAGAATTGGACATGTGAATAATTGTCACGACCCGCACCCACTGTGAGGGTACGAGAACGTAACAACGCCTAGCCTACGCCGCAGTGTCGGCGGTAGAACGCTGTCCTAGGTCAATCATCTAACAATATAAAGGTACCTGTACAGTATATACACTCCGAATGGAGGTGACATAACAATATACAGTCTCAATCACATCTAAGGCAGAATGATGAAAATAAAAGATAGATAGATACTGGAATAAAAGATCCACATGATACAATCAGAGAGAAAGAGTCTAAGTGTCTACTGCCATACAAACTGAACATCCAACTCAATACAAGTCTCTAATGCTGAAAATGAAAGAATATATACAATCAGATCCCAGAAGACAGAAATAGTAAAACCTAGACTAGGGAGCCTCAGTCTCTAAGCTAGTGGAACAGGCTGGAAATCTGGGTCACACATGTCATCTACAGCTGTCCCATAGTAGGTGTCTATGCAGGCCTCCTCCTCATCCTCTGTAATATTTTCAACAGGTCCAGTCAGGACGGAAGCGAGCACAAAACATCTCACGCAGTTCATATCGAGTTAGGAAATATAAAGCATGCAATAGAGTAAAGTACATGAAACGCTGAAAGAAGAAGATATATGAAAAATAGTAGAGATTTGATAACAGAAAATATCTAAATATGATAAGTAAGAACTGTAAGGAACATGTGATTTTAGAGTACAATCTGGTTATCTAAACGGGTTAGGTTATACAATAAAATGGGACTCCTTTGTACGTGGGTGTACAATGGACATATACAATTTCTTATACAATACGATTGATCACATAACCATTTTCTACTCCCCCTCCCCAATCAATACACAAGGATCCAATTCAGTTACGTTACCTTATACAATGACTTGTACAATGACTTGTACAATGGTTTGTACAATGACTTGTACAATGGCTTGTACAATGGCTTGTACAATGGCTCAATGTGATTCTGAGAGTACAATATGAACAATGAGTGTACAATGATAAGGTATTCAATAAATACAACATGTAAGTGAAACGCACATCACAATATGTACTTAGTGAATACAAGGAGATAACATCTCAGAAGAAGATCTATATAGTACCAATCCGTGATAATGAATCGTATCAGCATCAAGTACAGTAATCTAGAGCAAGAATGTAAATCCATACAAGTATGAAACGGTCAGAGAATGTACTCGCCTGATAGCCTGAGTGTCTGAAGAGAATATACTATCCGAGGAGGGGTGTCTGTCTCCTATAGAACAGTACAAGTCACAACAAGTCTAAAATGATAAAATGAAGCTCTACTATGCATTCTATATGAAACTAGGTCCATCTAGGCCAAAGTCAACTCTTGATCAACTCTGGAAGTCAAACTAGGTCAGTCTAGTCTAAATAAGTCAAACTAGGTCAGTCTAGTCTACATAAGTCAAACTAGGTCAGTCTAGTCTAAATAAGTCAAACTAGGTCAGTCTAGTCTAAATAAGTCTAAACAAGGCTAAACTAGCCTATGCTAGTAAGCACACATCAATCCCAAGGCCATACAAACTAACAAACACCCAGATTCCATATAAACATGTATATTGATCAACTCACATAGCTTTGTTACAGGTGAAATCACTCATAGGGAAAATATATAAGAATCTACCCAAATCAAGTTTATACATACATGCATATATACATAAGTCAATATATATTTAGATACTACATCCAACATTATATATATCACTATATATATAGAGAGTGATAGGGGGGTGAGGTGGTGTGTGGTGTCATATATGAGTGTGGACAGGGGTTAATGTGTACATAGACAAGGGTTAAATAAGCATCAATGCACATAGTCCAATTTTAGTTTAGGAATGAATGCTTAGATAAATACATTCAGTTTAAAGGGTGAGGTGGTGTGTCTATATTGAATTAAATCAAACAAAATATTGTGTGTGTGCAGGAACTCTCAGGTTTTGTGTGTGTGATATAGAGGACAGTGTGTGAGTGTCAAAGAGTGAGGGAAGACATCAACCAGTGTGTGTGTGTGTTAACATGTAGTTGTGTCAAGGGAGTGTGTGGGGATAGAGGGCTGTCCTATAGGCTAATATGTGCCTGAACATGGACTGATATATATAGGGACTGATTTGTGTGTCAAGAGGGCTGTTTGGGACTGTCATCTAGGCTTGTGTGTGTGTGTGAAGAGTGTACATAGGAGGGTGTACCTGTGACAGTGTGTGTGATGTAGCAAAATACAGGAATTCAAGTGGTTTCAGGCAGTAAAAATCAGTGAAAGAAAGGGAAGCATGTGTGTCTATACTTGTGTTCACAGGAAGACAAATTCAGGAAATAACTCAGTGAAGAAAAGGCAGTGGGTGAATACACTAAATGAAGGAAAACAGTGAATGAAGAAAGAAAGAAAAAGGCAATTCATCAACAAGTCTAAACTAGAAATTGTTCACATATAATCTCAGGTTTATATAGCAACCCAATCTCAGGTTTTTAACATTAAACCAAACCAAATTCCAGTTTGAACAGTCTACCATTATCCAGTTTTCAGTCCTAGACTTTAGGTCTCAGATTTCAGAACCCAAACAACATCAAATCAACCCAAATTTGTCATACCAATAGAGTTAATATAGGAGAACAAGTTATAGGTTTAATTACATGTAAACAACAGTGTTAATTAGGTTTAAAATGATGACAAAACTTAATTTTGTAAAACTAAAAAAAACAGGAATGACTGATACTTGTTTCTTTTCAGAAAAATGGGATAATGACAATTGAACAGTGAAAATTGAATAAAGATCAATTACAGAGGTTGGTACTGATTAAACTTAATGTGCACATGCTATACAAATGGTTTGTGTCCACAAAAGTGGACACAAACGTGTCCAACAAATTAAAACACACATTTCAGTACAACTGTGCACACAGGGAACTAATCGTCGTGCCCGTGTGCACGCGTGTTGTGCACACGACACAGCACGTGTTAGGCCACGTGCTCGAGTCCCCACCTAGTATAGGTCTAGGTGTCCATGCTTATGTGTCTGCACAGTGAGCTCGTGTCGCCGTGTCCGTCTTATACACGCGTATCAGCGACAAGAAAACACAGTGCACAGAACAGTGCAAAAACCCGTGCGTGATCGATTTCTCCTAAACTAGTGCACGAGATTCGATGAAATTTTGGGGGCATGCTGTCAGAACATGCCCCAACAATCCCATAAAATTTCGTGTCAAAAATCGCCGTGTCGTGTCCTGTAGGAAGCCCGAGTGGCAGGGGATCCGCCAGGCCGCGCACGAGCGTGTCCAAAACGTGTGCACGCGTGTCCAAACGACACGACACGTGCACGAATCAATCCCAGTGCACAAGGAATGGATAAACGACACCAAAACACAATTTCCCATTCAAAAATATTGCATGAATAAAATCGAAATGCCCTCAGTGGCATTTCGATAAACACCTATACTACAGTCATGATACGTGTCCAAATGGACACGAAACTTAGGATACCCGACACAAAACCTATACTGATGCTTAGGGGACTCCTAGGGCTCCCTAATGATGAAGACAAAACGAAATTTCATGGAGGGATTGAGGAGTTTACCTATTGTTGAACTTTCAAATAAAAACCCCTATTCAATGCTCTCCACTTGATGACCCAATCAATCCACAACAACTTCCCACTGAAAAGAGAGCTCAACAACAGTAATAACAGTCCTATTAGAACCTATTGGAACAATTTAGAAAGAAAAAGGAATAGGAAAGGAGCTCTAGAAATTAAATGACATAAAACTCACCTCCTTGAAATTAGGGCTCTTCCTAAGAAAGAGGCAACCCTAGATTGGGAGGGGTTTTATATGGGGGAATCCCTAGGTAGAGGGGTATGGCTGGCCACTAAGGCTTAGGGTTAGGGTTTTGTCAAACTATTGGGCCTTGGGCCAAGTTACAAAGCTAATGAGGATTAAACTTAATCAAAGTTCTAAAACCATAAGTCATGACTTGTGACTTCCTAATCCTATTGCTAAAATGACTTAAACCAAGTGCTAGGTTAGGTTAGACTAGAGTCACTTGACCTAACCATGACCCACTAACTAGGGTTAACTTCTAGGTAGGTCTACAAAGTCAACACTAGTCAAAAGTCAACCTAGTTCAAACTATCTCAAATAATTCCTAAAAAATTCTCATAAATTCAATAAATTCTAATAAATTAAAATAAAAATTAATAATCCCAAATAATTCTTAAAATTACAAAGAATGAGTAAAATACCCCTCAGTCTGGAAATAAACACTAGCAAGACACTAAATCATAAGTCATGAGTTTAAATAGTTTTAAAAATAATTAAATATCACTAAAAATCATAAAATGAAATAAATATCATTAATAATAATTATAATTACAAAATTTCAAATTTACCCTCTTCTGAAAAACTGGGTGTTACAATCCTACCCACCTTAGAAAAATTTTGTCCTCGAAATTAAAATGGTAGTAGTCCTTCTAGGTCAGCACCCCACAATCAGAGTCTCAAACATACCGTCAGATAATCATATGCGTCTGTCCAAAACCATGATACTCAGAATCTCTGTCATGACAGTGAGCAAGGCTACGATAATCACAGAGTCCTCAACTATGGTACATACCTCTAGAATTGTGGTTTTTAAAATTTTTGTATTGCCGCGCGCTTGGCAGCGAAAACCTTAAATTCCCACACCCGAGAAATACATCCATAGTCCGACTATATGTCCTCACTATGCCTGCTAGCATGACCCTAGAGGATTCTAAAATCTCATAATCGAGGCGACCTAGCCCATACGACTTATCTCAGAAGAAAATTAAATCATAATGAAGCACCAGATCGAAACTTATCAACAATGAAGAAACAGATAGAAAAAGATGGAGCTGAATTTAAAGATAGGAATTTCAGAATTGAATCGAAAGAACGGAACCTGCAACTAGATCTCCAACGGCCGGAGCATCCTCGGCTGTCATGGCGAAAGCTCGCCCTAGCTGGCCTCTCCTGGCCTGCTGCTGATGCTGGACGAACCTCTGCTGCTGAGTCTGCAATGGTGGTCCCCTCTGCTGCCCTGCCGGGGCCCTAGCTCCTGGTGCTACCTGAGCTAATGGTGTCGGGTTCTGGGGACACTCTCTACACTGATGCTCTGCTGACCCATAAAGTAAACACATACCCAGTCTCTTCCTGCAATCGTTCCACCAATGGCCTGGCTTCTTGTAGAAGTTGCACACGGTGTCCGGCTGATACTGCACCTGTCCCTGACCCTGATACTGAACAGGCCTCTGCTGCTGCTGATGTATCTGAGCCCTCGGCTGCTGGTACTGCTGCTGAAACTGTATGCCTGGCATCGGCTGCTGATACTGCTGCTGAAACTGTTGCTGAACGTGCGGCCTCTTGGCCGGTCCTCCGCTGCTGGTGCCCCCAACTGGGTCTCGCCCCCTCTTGAACCTAAGCTCAAGATCATCCTCTGCTGCTAAAGCGTCCACCAGAATCTCTTCAAAGGTAGTGCTGCGGGCGTTCTTGGTGTAGGACTTGACCTCCTTTACCAAGCCCTTCCGGAATCTTTGAGCCTTCGTCGTCTCTGACAAGTCATCCATAAATCTGCTCAGGCAGCAGAACTCTCCTGCGTACTCCTCCACAGACTGGTTCCCTTGGACTAGGGCCTCGAACTGGGTCTCGAGGGCTCCCAGCGCTGCGTCTGGAAAGAACTTCTTCTTGAACAGCTTCTTGAATGCTGCCCAAGTCTGTCCTGCTGTACCGACCCTCGGGTCGGTCTGGTACCAGGTACGGGCCAGATCCTGTATCATGCTAGCCGCTGCCTCTATCTGGAGCCTCGTCGGGATCTCAGCCAACCTGAAAATCTCCTCCATATGCTCGATCCACTCATCGGCATACACGATCCCCTCTGTCCCTCGGAAGTCTCTCGGGTGCATCTTTTGGAAATCTTGGATGCCCTTCTCCCGTGGCTGGTACGGCTGCGGGGCTGCCGCTGGCTGAGCTATGACTCTCTCTACCGCAGTCATTGCCAGCTTAATGCCTCGTGTGAGCTCTGCTGTCTGCCCCTACAGCTGGGTCTGCTGACCCTCCATGTACTGCCGAAAGAAGGCTAACAGCTGAACGACGTCAATTGTCCCTGCAGGTGGCTGCTGCTGCTGAAGAAGTACATCCGGAATGACTGGGTCCTGCCTCCGAACTGGTGAAGGCATACCCTCAGCTACTGCTGCTGCTGAAGTCCCAATATGAGCAGAGGTGGCAGGAGTTGTAGCCTCCCGACCCTGCTGAACTGGCTGAGAGGTAGCAGTCCCCTCTACAGTATCTCCATGAATGGCATGCTGTGATCGCGTCTCCACCATCCTGAAGATAGATCAAACAAACAATTGCTGAGAATGAGTCGAAATAGCAAAGGAGGACAGTTATATTCAAGGAGAACAATATCAGCAAGAACCGAGATGGTATGAATTTGATATGAGTTTTTCCTAGTGTGATTGAGTACCTTCAAAATATCCTAATCCTACTGCAGGCTGTAGTGATACTCTAGTTCGAATACCACTACATAACTCGACCTGCATGGGACACCACTAAAAACGTATCACGACCCGCACCCACTGTGAGGGTATGAGAACGTAACAACGCCCAGCCTACGCCGCAGTGTCGGCGGTAGAACGCTGTCCTAGGTCAATCATCTAACACTATAAAGGTACCTGTATAGATATACACTCCGAAT
>JANAVB010011199.1:37367942-37527942 GCA_029216955.1 Iris pallida
ATTCATTGTCTTCATGTATAGGAAGCCCTAAGGGTCCCTAAGAGTCTGGATAGGATTCGTGTCTGGTGTCATGGGTTTCGTGTCCGTATCGGACACGTATCAGTCGGGTGATGAGGTGTTCGACGAAATGTCCTGAAATGTCTCAAAGGACATTTCGTTCGAGTTTTTGAATTCTTTTGAATAGGAAAATAGTTCTAGGGTTTGCTTAGAGGTTTCGAGTGTCGTATTATGCTTTCTGTGTCGTGTCGAGTCGTGGGAGACACGTGTACACGCGGGTTCGATCCGTACGTACGAGCACTGTAGCTCCCCTGCTACCAGCGTGCTCGTACGGGCTGCACAGGATACTAGAGCGCGTGGTTTTTGACACTGAGTAAGGGGCAGTGTCTGTCATGACACTCCCCAAGCCTCGTGTCATTTAATGTTGTGTCGGACACGAAAATTCGTGTGCACGGGGAAGGGTCTGTGTGTTTCAGTGCACTGGTTTTTGTTCATGTTTTAAATTCGATTCTAATGTTTAATTTGTGTTTAACTTGTTAAATTAGATCCTAAAATGTTGTATAATGTAGGTAGATTTGGTTTGCATAATTAAGTTGGGATTTATGTGGAATATTGGATTAAAACGGGTGATTGGACTGTTTCCTGATACTGGGGATGATACTGTGAAATTCCAGTAGTTCCAACCTATTTAATTCCCTGTTTGCTTTGATTTCAATTAATTTTGATCCCTATATATCACAATACGTGTTAGTTAAGTTTTTACATTCGAAAATAGGCTGTGGGTTGTGAGTGTGGGTTTGGGTGATGAGTTGGGTTTCAAATTCAACTGATAACTGAGATTCCAGATTTTCATTCCACTTATTAACTTGGCATTGTTAAATGTTATTGCTAGTCCTTATGAACTGTTATCACTGATTTCAAATGTTTTCTAAGTTGTTTTAAGATGGAAATTGAGAATAGGTTATTCACTGTTGTGATGAAACATGAGATTTCAAGTCTTCTTTGAACTGTCAATTAAATGAAGTTATTTGGATGATTCCTTAATTCTTAAACTCGAGTACACCCTTACCTTGATCTGAAATCAACTATAGTTGTATGGGTTGTTCTTGTTAGCTGTTAGATCATGTATTAGCTGTCTTGTTTATAACTGAATTCATGTGACTTATAGGCATACATTAGCCCACTGTTTGATAGCTACCAATTGATTTTTTATACAAACTGACACTGTTTGAGTTAGTGTTGATCCTTTAACTTAGGAAATCTTTCCTATATAACTATCTATGGTTGATTCAATGTTTTCCTAAAGTGCATAATCTGGAATGGGGTTTATTGAATCAAAATTGAGAATTTAACTAAGGTTAAAATCTGGAAAGCTTGAACTGTTGTAGGCTTCATGTTAGCAACTGTGGTTTTGGTTAAGTTGGCTTGAAATCTGAGAATTGGAGTTGGATTTAAAACAGTGCAAGGACTGACCTTGCAGTCCAGTTGTAGCAACTGATTTGTCACTCACCCCTTTCACTCATGTCATGTAAACACTCACAAAGTACTGTTGCATATTGCTCTCACATAGCCTCTCTTGTATTGCCCTATCTCACACACACTGTCCTCTTCTTCACTGTTTATATTCCTGCATATATGTATGTAATCCCTGTATACACACACACTTTTGATTACCTTTCCACACACAGCTGCACTTGTATACCCACACAAATTCATGTTGTACCACATACATTTACTCATGTTTTCTATATGCCTACCTATTGTAGAGTACATTAATGAAACCTCTAATATATGTGTCTATATAATGCAATGTATTTATATATGTAGGTTAATAGATGCATTGTGATATATGTTCCTATATATATATGAGTGTGGTTTTATAGATAGATGCACATGGGGTTGTATGGGTTATACAGTTCATATATATGCCATATATTGTGTATAACTTGGTATTACTATATATATGTATTGTGTATACTTGTGTTGAGAATAGGCCTAGGTAGTTTGGTATAGCTTGGTGAGACTAGATAGGGCTTGTACAATATTATTAGACTTAGTATAGCCTAGTTAGACTTGTTAGACCTAGGTTTGACTTCTTGGTTGACCAGGGTTGACCAAGAGTTGACTTTGGCCTAGATTGACCTAGAATCATGTAGAATGCATAGCAGAGCTTCATTTTATCATTTTAGACTTGTTGTGACTTGTGCTGTTCTGATTAGGAGCCAGACACCACTCCTTGGACAGTACGTTTCATATTGGACACTCAGATACAGGCGAGTACATTCTCTGATTATTTTATATCCTGCTTAGAATTATTTCCTGCAGTAGATTACTTTACTTGTACTGTCACGATGGACACACGGATTGGTACTATATGGATCCTTTCTTGAGATGTTATCCTTAGAGAGCATTGGGTACTACGTGTTCTGTGCGTTTCACTTACATGGCGTATCACTATGCTTCTTGGTTCATTTGATCACTTGTGACATGTACCCTCATGATCACAGAGTCTCTTGAATCTTACACTGTTGGGTAACCCCCAGAATCCCTATTTATGGGACATCTATGTATCACCCTTCGAGGGCCGTGCATGGAATCATATAACATAACCTGGCTTGCTCCTTGTGTATTGATTGGGGGTACGAGGGAGTAGAATTGGACATGTGAATAATTGTCACGACCCGCACCCACTGTGAGGGTACGAGAACGTAACAACGCCTAGCCTACGCCGCAGTGTCGGCGGTGTAGAACGCTGTCCTAGGTCAATCATCTAACAATATAAAGGTACCTGTACAGTATATACACTCCGAATGGAGGTGACATAACAATATACAGTCTCAATCACATCTAAGGCAGAATGATGAAAATAAAAGAGATAGATACTGGAATAAAAGATCCACATGATACAATCAGAGAGAAAGAGTCTAAGTGTCTACTGCCATACAAACTGAACATCCAACTCAATACAAGTCTCTAATGCTGAAAATGAAAGAATATATACAATCAGATCCCAGAAGACAGAAATAGTAAAACCTAGACTAGGAGCCTCAGTCTCTAAGCTAGTGGAACAGGCTGGAAATCTGGGTCACACATGTCATCTACAGCTGTCCCATAGTAGGTGTCTATGCAGGCCTCCTCCTCATCCTCTGTAATATTTTCAACAGGTCCAGTCAGGACGGAAGCGAGCACAAAACATCTCACGCAGTTCATATCGAGTTAGGAAATATAAAGCATGCAATAGAGTAAAGTACATGAAACGCTGAAAGAAGAAGATATATGAAAAATAGTAGAGATTTGATAACAGAAATATCTAAATATGATAAGTAAGAACTGTAAGGAACATGTGATTTTAGAGTACAATCTGGTTATCTAAACGGGTTAGGTTATACAATAAAATGGGACTCCTTTGTACGTGGGTGTACAATGGACATATACAATTTCTTATACAATACGATTGATCACATAACCATTTTCTACTCCCTCCCCAATCAATACACAAGGATCCAATTCAGTTACGTTACCTTATACAATGACTTGTACAATGACTTGTACAATGGTTTGTACAATGACTTGTACAATGGCTTGTACAATGGCTTGTACAATGGCTCAATGTGATTCTGAGAGTACAATATGAACAATGAGTGTACAATGATAAGGTATTCAATAAATACAACATGTAAGTGAAACGCACATCACAATATGTACTTAGTGAATACAAGGAGATAACATCTCAGAAGAAGATCTATATAGTACCAATCCGTGATAATGAATATCAGCATCAAGTACAGTAATCTAGAGCAAGAATGTAAATCCATACAAGTATGAAACGGTCAGAGAATGTACTCGCCTGATAGCCTGAGTGTCTGAAGAGAATATACTATCCGAGGAGGGGTGTCTGTCTCCTATAGAACAGTACAAGTCACAACAAGTCTAAAATGATAAAATGAAGCTCTACTATGCATTCTATATGAAACTAGGTCCATCTAGGCCAAAGTCAACTCTTGATCAACTCTGGAAGTCAAACTAGGTCAGTCTAGTCTAAATAAGTCAAACTAGGTCAGTCTAGTCTACATAAGTCAAACTAGGTCAGTCTAGTCTAAATAAGTCAAACTAGGTCAGTCTAGTCTAAATAAGTCTAAACAAGGCTAAACTAGCCTATGCTAGTAAGCACACATCAATCCCAAGGCATACAAACTAACAAACACCCAGATTCCATATAAACATGTATATTGATCAACTCACATAGCTTTGTTACAGGTGAAATCACTCATAGGGAAAATATAAGAATCTACCCAAATCAAGTTTATACATACATGCATATATACATAAGTCAATATAATTTAGATACTACATCCAACATTATATATATCACTATATATAGAGAGAGTGATAGGGGGGTGAGGTGGTGTGTGTCATATATGAGTGTGGACAGGGGTTAATGTGTACATAGACAAGGGTTAAAAGCATCAATGCACATAGTCCAATTTAGTTTAGGAATGAATGCTTAGATAAATACATTCAGTTTAAGGGTGAGGTGGTGTGTCTATATAATTAAATCAAACAAAATGTGTGTGTGCAGGAACTCTCAGGTTTTGTGTGTGTGATATAGAGGACAGTGTGTGAGTGTCAAAGAGTGAGGGAAGACATCAACCAGTGTGTGTGTGTGTTAACATGTAGTTGTGTCAAGGGAGTGTGGGGGATAGAGGGCTGTCCTATAGGCTAATATGGCCTGAACATGGACTGATATATATAGGGACTGATTTGTGTGTCAAGAGGGCTGTTTGGGACTGTCATCTAGGCTTGTGTGTGTGTGTGAAGAGTGTACATAGGAGGGTGTACCTGTGACAGTGTGTGTGATGTAGCAAAATACAGGAATTCAAGTGGTTTCAGGCAGTAAAAATCAGTGAAAGAAAGGGAAGCATGTGTCTATACTTGTGTTCACAGGAAGACAAATTCAGGAAATAACTCAGTGAAGAAAAGGCAGTGGGTGAATACACTAAATGAAGGAAAACAGTGAATGAAGAAAGAAAGAAAAAGGCAATTCATCAACAAGTCTAAACTAGAAATTGTTCACATAATCTCAGGTTTAATAGCAACCCAATCTCAGGTTTTTAACATTAAACCAAACCAAATTCCAGTTTGAACAGTCTACCATTATCCAGTTTTCAGTCCTAGACTTTAGGTCTCAGATTTCAGAACCCAAACAACATCAAATCAACCCAAATTTGTCATACCAATAGAGTTAATATAGGAGAACAAGTTATAGGTTTAATTACATGTAAACAACAGTGTTAATTAGGTTTAAAATGATGACAAAACTTAATTTTGTAAAACTAAAAAAACAGGAATGACTGATACTTGTTTCTTTTCAGAAAAATGGGATAATGACAATTGAACAGTGAAAATGAATAAAGATCAATTACAGAGGTTGGTACTGATTAAACTTAATGTGCACATGCTATACAAATGGTTTGTGTCCACAAAAGTGGACACAAACGTGTCCAACAAATTAAAACACACATTTCAGTACAACTGTGCACACAGGGAACTAATCGTCGTGCCCGTGTGCACGCGTGTTGTGCACACGACACAGCACGTGTTAGGCCACGTGCTCGAGTCCCCACCTAGTATAGGTCTAGGTGTCCATGCTTATGTGTCTACAGTGAGCTCGTGTCGCCGTGTCCGTCTTATACACGCGTATCAGCGACAAGAAAACACAGTGCACAGAACAGTGCAAAAACCCGTGCGTGATCGATTTCTCCTAAACTAGTGCACGAGATTCGATGAAATTTTGGGGGCATGCTGTCAGAACATGCCCCAACAATCCCACAAAATTTCGTGTCAAAAATGCCGTGTCGTGTCCTGTAGGAAGCCCGAGTGGCAGGGGATCCGCCAGGCCGCGCACGAGCGTGTCCAAAACGTGTGCACGCGTGTCCAAACGACACGACACGTGCACGAATCAATCCCAGTGCACAAGGAATGGATAAACGACACCAAAACAATTTCCCATTCAAAAATATTGCATGAATAAAATCGAAATGCCCTCAGTGGCATTTCGATAAACACCTATACTACAGTCATGATACGTGTCCAAATGGACACGAAACTTAGGATACCCGACACAAAACCTATACTGATGCTTAGGGGACTCCTAGGGCTCCCTAATGATGAAGACAAAACGAAATTTCATGGAGGGATTGAGGAGTTTACCTATTGTTGAACTTTCAAATAAAAACCCCTATTCAATGCTCTCCACTTGATGACCCAATCAATCCACAACAACTTCCCACTGAAAAGAGAGCTCAACAACAGTAATAACAGTCCTATTAGAACCTATTGGAACAATTTAGAAAGAAAAAGGAATAGGAAAGGAGCTCTAGAAATTAAATGACATAAAACTCACCTCCTTGAAATTAGGCTCTTCCTAAGAAAGAGGCAACCCTAGATTGGGAGGGGTTTTATATGGGGGAATCCCTAGGTAGAGGGGTATGGCTGGCCACTAAGGCTTAGGGTTAGGGTTTTGTCAAACTATTGGGCCTTGGGCCAAGTTACAAAGCTAATGAGGATTAAACTTAATCAAAGTTCTAAAACCATAAGTCATGACTTGTGACTTCCTAATCCTATTGCTAAAATGACTTAAACCAAGTGCTAGGCTAGGTTAGACTAGAGTCACTTGACCTAACCATGACCCACTAACTAGGGTTAACTTCTAGGTAGGTCTACAAAGTCAACACTAGTCAAAAGTCAACCTAGTTCAAACTATCTCAAATAATTCCTAAAAAATTCTCATAAATTCAATAAATTCTAATAAATTAAAATAAAAATTAATAATCCCAAATAATTCTTAAAATTACAAAGAATGAGTAAAATACCCCTCAGTCTGGAAATAAACACTAGCAAGACACTAAATCATAAGTCATGAGTTTAAATAGTTTTAAAAATAATTAAATATCACTAAAAATCATAAAATGAAATAAATATCATTAAAATAATTATAATTACAAAATTCAAATTTACCCTCTTCTGAAAAACTGGGTGTTACAATCCTACCCACCTTAGAAAAATTTGTCCTCGAAATTAAAATGGTATTAGTCCTTCTAGGTCAGCACCCCACAATCAGAGTCTCAAACATACCGTCAGATAATCATATGCGTCTGTCCAAAACCATGATACTCAGAATCTCTGTCATGACAGTGAGCAAGGCTACGATAATCACAGAGTCCTCAACTATGGTACATACCTCTAGAATTGTGGTTTTTAAAATTTTGTATTGCCGCGCTTGGCAGCGAAAACCTTAAATTCCCACACCCGAGAAATACATCCATAGTCCGACTATATGTCCTCACTATGCCTGCTAGCATGACCCTAGAGGATTCTAAAATCTCATAATCGAGGCGACCTAGCCCATACGACTTATCTCAGAAGAAAATTAAATCATAATGAAGCACCAGATCGAAACTTATCAACAATGAAGAAACAGATAGAAAAGATGGAGCTGAATTTAAAGATAGGAATTTCAGAATTGAATCGAAAGAACGGAACCTGCAACTAGATCTCCAACGGCCGGAGCATCCTCGGCTGTCATGGCGAAAGCTCGCCCTAGCTGGCCTCTCCTGGCCTGCTGCTGATGCTGGACGAACCTCTGCTGCTGAGTCTGCAATGGTGGTCCCCTCTGCTGCCCTGCCGGGGCCCTAGCTCCTGGTGCTACCTGAGCTAATGGTGTCGGGTTCTGGGGACACTCTCTACACTGATGCTCTGCTGACCCAAAGTAAACACATACCCAGTCTCTTCCTGCAATCGTTCCACCAATGGCCTGGCTTCTTGTAGAAGTTGCACACGGTGTCCGGCTGATACTGCACCTGTCCCTGACCCTGATACTGAACAGGCCTCTGCTGCTGATGTATCTGAGCCCTCGGCTGCTGGTACTGCTGCTGAAACTGTATGCCTGGCATCGGCTGCTGATACTGCTGCTGAAACTGTTGCTGAACGTGCGGCCTCTTGGCCGGTCCTCCGCTGCTGGTGCCCCCAACTGGGTCTCGCCCCCTCTTGAACCTAAGCTCAAGATCATCCTCTGTGCTAAAGCGTCCACCAGAATCTCTTCAAAGGTAGTGCTGCGGGCGTTCTTGGTGTAGGACTTGACCTCCTTTACCAAGCCCTTCCGGAATCTTTGAGCCTTCGTCGTCTCTGACAAGTCATCCATAAATCTGCTCAGGCAGCAGAACTCTCCTGCGTACTCCTCCACAGACTGGTTCCCTTGGACTAGGGCCTCGAACTGGGTCTCGAGGGCTCCCAGCGCTGCGTCTGGAAAGAACTTCTCTTGAACAGCTTCTTGAATGCTGCCCAAGTCTGTCCTGCTGTACCGACCCTCGGGTCGGTCTGGTACCAGGTACGGGCCAGATCCTGTATCATGCTAGCCGCTGCCTCTATCTGGAGCCTCGTCGGGATCTCAGCCAACCTGAAAATCTCCTCCATATGCTCGATCCACTCATCGGCATACACGATCCCCTCGTCCCTCGGAAGTCTCGGGTGCATTTTGGAAATCTTGGATGCCCTTCTCCCGTGGCTGGTACGGCTGCGGGGCTGCCGCTGGCTGAGCTATGACTCTCTCTACCGCAGTCATTGCCAGCTTAATGCCTCGTGTGAGCTCTGCTGTCTGCCCCTACAGCTGGGTCTGCTGACCCTCCATGTACTGCCGAAAGAAGGCTAACAGCTGAACGACGTCAATTGTCCCTGCAGGTGGGCTGCTGTGCTGAAGAAGTACATCCGGAATGACTGGGTCCTGCCTCCGAACTGGTGAAGGCATACCCTCAGCTACTGCTGCTGCTGAAGTCCCAATATGAGCAGAGGTGGCAGGAGTTGTAGCCTCCCGACCCTGCTGAACTGGCTGAGAGGTAGCAGTCCCCTCTACAGTATCTCCATGAATGGCATGCTGTGATCGCGTCTCCACCATCCTGAAGATAGATCAAACAAACAATTGCTGAGAATGAGTCGAAATAGCAAAGGAGGACAGTTATATTCAAGGAGAACAATATCAGCAAGAACCGAGATGGTATGAATTTGATATGAGTTTTTCCTGTGATTGAGTACCTTCAAAAATATCCTAATCCTACTGCAGGCTGTAGTGATACTCTAGTTCGAATACCACTACATAAACTCGACCTGCATGGGACACCACTAAAAACGTATCACGACCCGCACCCACTGTGAGGGTATGAGAACGTAACAACGCCCAGCCTACGCCGCAGTGTCGGCGGTAGAACGCTGTCCTAGGTCAATCATCTAACACTATAAAGGTACCTGTATAGTATATACACTCCGAATGGAGGTGACATAACAATATACAGTCTCAATCACATCTAAGGCAGAATGATGAAAATAAAAGATAGATAGATACTGGAATAAGGATCCACAGGATACAATCAGAGAGAAAGAGTCTAAGTGTCTACTGCCATACAAACTGAACATCCAACTCAATACAAGTCTCTAATGCTGAAAATGAAAGAATATTACAATCAGATCCCAGAAGACAGAAATAGTAAAACCTAGACTAGGGAGCCTCAGTCTCTAAGCTAGTGGATCAGGCTGGAAATCTGGGTCACACATGTCATCTACAGCTGTCCCATAGTAGGTGTCTATGCAGGCCTCCTCCTCATCCTCTGTAATATTTTCAACAGGTCCAGTCAGGACGGAAGCGAGCACAAAACATCTCACGCAGTTCATATCGAGTTAGGAAATATAAAGCATGCAATAGAGTAAAGTACATGAAACGCTGAAAGAAGAAGATATATGAAAAATAGTAGAGATTTGATAACAGGAAATATCTAAATATGATAAGTAAGAACTGTAAGGAACATGTGATTTTAGAGTACAATCTGGTTATGTAAACGGGTTAGGTTATACAATAAAATGGACTCCTTGTACGTGGGTGTACAAAGGACTATATAATTTCTTATACAATACGATTGATCATATAACCATTTTCTACTCCCCTCCCCAATCAATACACAAGGATCCAATTCAGTTACGTTACCTTATACAATGACTTGTACAATGACTTGTACAATGGCTTGTACAATGACTTGTACAAAATTTCAAGTTATATATATATTATATATATATATATATATAGATATCTATATATATATTATATATATAACTCTTCTTCCTTATATATATATATAAATATCTATATATATATATATATAATATATATATATATATATATATATATATATATAAGGAAGAGAGTTATATATATATCTATATATATATATATATATATATATATATATATATATAGATATTTATATAATATATATTATATATATATATATACATATATATATATATATATATAAATATATATATATATATATATATATATATATAATATATATATATATATCTATATATAATATTATATATATATATATATATAAATAAAAAATATATATATATATATATATATATATATATTATATAACTTCTTCCTTATATATATATATTTTTTTCCTTATATAAAATATATATATATATATATATATATATATATATATATATAGATATAATATATATATATATATATATTATATTATATATTATAATATATATATATATAAGGAAGAAGAGTTATTCAATAACTCACGAGATATGAAAATCTCTTAAGTTATTAAATCACAATTCTCCCGCTAGCAAGAGCCAGGCAAATCCTCTCTCGGTTTGTTTTTGATATACCAAATCTTCACTTAATTGGATACTAACAAATCAAATCCTTGTTAAATCTACTGCATGTTCTCTTTAAGCTAATCAATCCTATTTAAAACCGTATCTATCGAGTATTGATATATATATATATATATATAGAATTTTATTTACTTGGAACCCACCCTCATGTTCGTCTCACCCATGGCCTTCCCATATTTCTGCGCGCACGAAGCTAGTATCCTGACCTTCACGACCTGGGCGACCCCCACGTGCCGCCTGGGATGACCTTCTCACCGTCGCAGAGCCGCCGGACCATCGCCAGCAAACACACCCATGTGCGCCAACCGACGTACCACGAAAACACAGCAGTAGTATGGCAAGCAAAGGCCCCGCTTTGCTGCGATGGTTCTCTCGCCACAGTCCACCATCTCTCGAACCAATCCTCCTGGTATGATTACGAATGAACCTTCTCCAACTCCCTTCAGATAGTATAATCGATAGCAGCCTATTGTTCTGAAATTCGAACCAAATTCTACGAAAAAATTGGGTTCAAACTGAACAGGTTCAGCACTAGAACCCTGATTTGGGAACCCAGATTTTGATCGAGTTAATAAGGTTTTCCAAAACTAAATTATAACAGTCAGAGACAACATATAGGGGGAGTAATACCCTTCTTGTATAATTATTTTTCATCAATTATTCAAAAAGTTATTTGTCGTTGAAAATCAAGAAAAACCTAGCTTTCAAAAACTGAAAATTAAAAAAACTTTTCCGATACGACGTACACACCGACAAACTGGACGACGTGGTCGCGAAACCGAAAGTAACTAAAGGTGGATATCGACTTCTTGGACGTGTGGGCTTTGATGGAATTCAAATTGGTCGCGTGTGCGCAACGAATTTGATGCGTATCCGTCAAAATGTACCGTAGCAGCCTCTTTGCAAATTCCCTAATTACTTTGTATATGTTCATCAAATCGAAACAAAACTTATGCCAAAATAACCGTATCATTTTTCTGGTCCTGTGTGCCAAGTTTGGTCCGATTCTGAGAAGGTCAACTGGAATGCCTAATTGGCGGGCCCACGGCCCGCTCCAACAGGCAAATTTGTGCACGGCTCACTAAATCCAAAATTAGACATACCGTTGGGTTCGTCTCCTCAAATTGGACCCGTACATATATAGTTTGACGACTTTAGAGACTATAGATTTTGGCACGCTTTTTGGTGCAAAACGGATCCAAGGACGGATATCGTTTTGACCCAAAATTTACGATTTTGCCCCTGATCCAGGATTGGACTTTTGGATAGGCGTTTCCTAGACATATATTTTATTTCAAATATGTTCGTGGTGTTTATTTCAGCATCCGAGGACGTATACGAGATTTGGCTTTAATCTCTTCAATATTCTGACGGTTCGAGCTATTGGACTGTCGCTCTTTTGCACACAACCTCAGGCAAGATACCTTGCCATATTTACTGCTTATATTTAGTCTACATTTTTTTGTTATTTGTATATCACTATTTATTTATTTCCAGTTCTTATAGTTGTACCATTATTACAGTTCCTGATTTATTACATGCTCAGTGATATTAGCTTTACTTATTATCCTTTGATTGCATATGGACCTAGAGTTAAGGGACTACCAACTATAGTGTATTGCATAAATCTTGACACAGTTTTACTATAGATTTATGTGAGATGAGTATCATGTAGAGGTACTTGCGTGATGGCTGATCACCCGTGCGCATGCGTTAGGTCTACTGCTAATAGAGACATGTTAGGAGACTTAGCAGTTAGTAGAGGTACATGATCATGGATGCGACCTAGATAGGTACATCGGGTGGGAAAGAATATTTCTTGTCGTATGGGCTTCTATTACACATTTCCTTGTAACCCGGAAGCTCCGCTGGAGATACGGGTATGATGACCCCTTAGGTTGGCCAGTGTCATTTTTAAACGTCATGCGCCTAGGTCAATGGTGCCCAAGTGGGGACTATACCAGATCCTATTTACAGCCAGGGCTCATGCGACGAAAGATTTGTTCTCAACTACATAAACTACATTAGAATAAAACCCTAGTCAATGTCATGTCATCCCATTCTACTAGTAGCTTGGGACAATATCGCATCGCAGAATAGTGTGCTAGCCCTTGTCCTTGTTTGGTTGTAGGGGTAGTCCACAGTTTCGATGATTAGATATTGGATCTAGTTATGATTGGGACTATTTTACTTTACTTGTGATTTATGACATATTATATATATTCAGTTATGTGGCATGTTCTTTATGTATCTTGTTACGTCCCTCTGAGGACCTGGTTATCGCTCCAGGTGTGTGCTTTCTGTCTTTTCGCAGGTGTCCTAGCTAAGGTCGTAATCTTTTCCATTCCTTCGAAGATGATTGCTCTTGATTCGTCTTGCCATCTTTATTGATTATTTCCTTGTACTTTTTCTTCTCATTTGAAATGGTTGGTAGTGGATTTGTTTCGGCCCAACTATATATATAAATGATAAATTTCATAGTTGATGTATATTATTATTCTTTTATTTGGTGGATGAGATTTAGTTATATTGGTTTACTAGTATTTTACAGCTTATGGATACATACGAGGTTTTCGTATATTGGATTATTCTTCGATGTATGCAGCTGGCATGTCCACGTAGTTAGTCCCAAGTATTTGGGACTGGGGCGTTATAGACTGCGTTCCAGCTAGTTATCTTTGAGACTTATAGTATACTATATTCTGGATTTTTGTTATGTCTTAAACTCTGAACTTGTGTTGTGACTTTTCATCTATTTCCAGCTTATATATTTTTATCATATCTTATCATAACGTGCTTATTTTCCTTAGATGTCTTATGATTGAGTTGTAATTATATACCTTCGTGCGGAGATGACAGGTTTATATATATTGTTTCTAGATGCTATATTTCTAGTTGACCTATACAGCGTTCTACCGTCGACTCTGCGGCGTAGGCTGGACGTACCCACGTGCTCGTGCCCCAAATCAGGGAGCGGGTCGTGACACATTTTTGTGGTGGCCTAGGCAGGTCACGTCGCAACTAGTATAATTTTGTAATGGTACTCGACTTAGAGTACTAATTACGAGCCTGCAGTTAGGATATAGATTCTAGGTTATGATAGGAGTTACTCAATCACATATTAGAAAATTTTTTGATCTTTTGATTATCATGACAACTCTTCTTGTATTTCGAATTTAATTGTCCTTCTTTGATAAATTTTATCTTGTGCCATATTGATCTCTTTGCTCGAATTTGTCTTTAGGATGACAAAGACTCGAGCTCAGACCACTGGACCCAGTGCAGCATCGGAGCGGTCCGATACTTCATGACTTGTTCCTCCGATTGAGGGACCTGTCGTTTAGGAGGCTGTCCCTGCTGCCTTATTATCCATACCATCCAGGAGGGAGAGGCTGATAGAACTGGGGATTGCCAGGACCCTTAATTTGGTATGCGTATTGATCGATAGAAAGTTAAACAGATTTAATACGTGTTCTAACCCTTCATAGGCAAAAACTAGGGTTCACGAATTATACCTGCGGCGGAAAGAAGACAAGTAATTCCTGGCAATCTCGAGCGGACGACCCCAAGATCTTCTGCATGTATTCCTTCCTCGAGTTAGACGTCGTGTGGGCGACGATCTCCCAACCTTTTCTTTTCCTTAGCCGACCTCTCTTCTTTCCTTACGTGAATCACGAATTTAGAGAAAGCTTCATATTTCTGATTAGTAATATGGCGGCCAGAGAATAGAGGATATATATAGGCTACGGCAGGAACCATAAGGAGAAATTAGGGTTAGGCCTCCTAACGGATCTGGATATCCCGTGTTCAGCCCGAACACACAATCCAGGTCCATTAATAATAGCTCGGTCCACTAATGAGCTATTATTGCACTACCTCCCTAATCCCAAATTATGTTTGTGGGCTCCTTTTATTATATGCTTGTTTGGCTTCCATGTTAAGATATCGAATGTTCGTCGATCGAATTAAGTTACTGACAACTATATTGATTCGACATCTTTCATCCTTAAGTAGTATCACTCAACTTTATTTATCATGTCGAATATAATCCACCTGCAGGGTTTACATGACAATCCTTATGAGCTCCTTAAGGGGACATCATCAACCTGATGTATTAGGACATGGATTCCATTTATAATCAACAGCCCATCATACATACAATGTTATTACCCAATTCATAGAGGTTGTTGATCTATAATGAATCTCACTCTTTATGAGTCAAAGTAATACACATGCATATACATGTCTGTTATTATATCCAGATTAAGAGCACAAGCATCCATAATAACAGAGGTGTTTGTTCATTTATGTAGTCAGTACAAAGAGAACAACCTCAAGTGGTCATGTTCAATACATACAAAGTGTACTAGTGTAAACCTATAGTCAAGATAAACTAATACCATATTACACTACAACCTTTCTAATAGATTGTCCAAGTCCATCTAGGTTGTGAACTATTTATATACTCCATAGGGAACTGATAATATGATCTTCTGTGTGACACCACATACCATTCTATCTACAATATAGAATATCAGACATTTGCATTAACACTTGCAACAAATACAATATGCAAACATTTGTCCATATGATTCTCATTCAAAATTTAAGGAAATAAGGTTACTACAAAAGTGATGCTTTTAGTATATAACCCTAACAGAGACAGCAGCACCTGGAGGTCTTCCTCCGTCGATTCAGAGGCCTAGTATCGTTGTGCCAGAGACTCTTCTACCTCCACTTGTACTGTCGACTGACTCTATTCAGATATCCGCGCTTCTCCAGCAAATGATGGAGGTACATCGAGCACAGGCAGAGGCATCGCAGCATCAGACAGAGGTTTTGAGACAGAGCATGGAGAATGCACATCAGTTGGCACTGGCAGCAATAGATAAGGTGGTTGTAGCTCCGGTTCAGGGTGCTCTCACCCAGGAGCCGCATCAGCAGCAGGCGAGGCCTGGTTCAGTGCTGGACTTTAAGAAGATGTACCCTCGAGAGTTCAAGGGAACCGAGGGCATCCTCTATGCCGATGATTGGCTAGAGAATGTGGATCGGAGCTTGGAGTTGGCATAGATCCCGGAGAGGCTGTGGGTAGCAGCAGCAGTGAGTCAGTTCTTCGATATCGTACTGACCTGGTACCGCACAGACCATCGTGCATCAGTGAGAGGGATGACCTAGGAGAACTTTCGAAGGCTCTTCAAGAAGAAGTTTTCCTCTAATTTAGCTCTTAGTGCGTTGGAGGACCAGTTTGCAGGAGTGGTACAGGAGAACTCGTCGATAGACGAGTATGCGACGGAGTTCTTCACCTGAGCCAATTCGCCAAGGGTATAGTTCAGGATGAGGGAGAGAAGGCCCGTAAGTTCAGGAGGGGCTTGAACCACGTTGTCCGATCTCGTACATCTGGGCGTCACACGATGACCTTTGAGGAGATACTGATGGATATGCAGATAACGGAAGAGGACTTGGTTCTCAGGCCCAAGAGGAGTGGTGATGCTATGGGTGCTGGTTCTTGTACAGGACTGGCCAAGCGTCCTCACACTCAGCAGAGGTCGTTCCAGCATCAGTAGCATCAGACACCAGCACGTACACATCATCAGGGGCAGAAATAGATCCCTCAGTGTGGCTTCTGTGGGAAACCGAGGCACAGTGGAGAGGTCTGTATGAAGAGGTTGGGTGTTTTCCTTACTATGGAGCGTCCGACCATCAGCTGAAGGATTGCCCTGTTCGTGCAGGCCAAAGAGGTCAGGACAGAGCACCACCTGCTAGAGCTCCGGCTGGACCTACAGTTCAACAGAGGGGTTCGCCACTTCCAACATAGCAGCAGCATTTTGCCCAGCATCGAGAAGGAAGCACCCCAGGGCAGAGCATTCATACTGGCAGTTGATGAGGCTAAGACCATAGAAGATGTAGTGACAGGTTCTGTTCTACTCGATTCTTTTCCTGCATTAGCTTTGTTTGACTCTGGTACTACACACAACTTTGTATCTGTCTCTTTTGCTCTTAGATACAATATTATTGCTGAATTTCTGGGTAGAACTTGCAAGATTATGACCGGGGGAGGCATTATCCTGGTCAATAATATTTATAAAGGATGGAGAGTTACACTGGAAGGTCGGGACTTGAGTGTGAGTTTGCTCGTAATGCTACTTCTGAGCTACAATGTGGTACTCGAAATGGATTGGTTGAGCAGGCACCATGCTAGTATTGACTATAGAGGAGGCAGAGTTTTGTTTAGACCGTCGGAAGGACTAGAGTTTGAGTTTGTCAGGGGAGCAGCTGAGCCGGGAGATGGTTTCTGTAGAGCCTTGTTGGCGAGGCAGGAATTGCCACATCCATTGATAGCAGGGTTCTTGGATGTTTTCCCCGATGAGTTGCCTGGGATGCCGCCAGATAGAGATGTTGAGTTCTTTGTATACTTGTTGCCGGGCGTTGAGCCTATTTCATAGCACGTCTATAGGATCAACAACAGCGAGTTGGCATAGCTGAAGAAGCAAGTCAACAAGTTGCAGGACAAAGGTTTCATCAAATCCAGTTCTTCACCTTGGGGTGCACCTATTCTGTTTGTACCGAAAAAGGATAGTATGGTGCGTATTTGTATCGACTACAGAGCGCTCAACAACCTCACTATCAAGAATAAGTACCCATTGCCAAGGATTGACGACTTGTTCAATCAGTTGAGTGGCGCAAAGGTATTTTCGAAGATAGACTTAAGGTCCGGTTATCATCAGCTGAAGGTGAAGCGGGAAGACATTCCAAAGACGACTTTTCGGACTCGGTACGGCTAGTACGAGGATCACTGTTATGTCATTTAGATTGACCAATGCCCCAGCAGTGTTCATGAACATGATGAACAAGGTATTCCATCAGTACCTTGACAAGTTTTTGGTGGTATTCATAGCTAACATCTTGGTATACTCGAAGACACCGGAGGAGAACGAGGATCATCTGCGGATTGTGTTAGAGAATCTGAGAATGGAGCAACTCTATAGGAAGCTGTCGAAGTACGAGTTCTTCTTGGGCAGGTAGAGTTCTTGGGTCATGTTGTGACCGAGCATGGGATCTCAGTGGACCCAAAGAAGATTTCAGCAGTGGAGTCTTAGTCCACACCGAGCTCAGTCGTCGAGATTCGAAGCTTTCTGGGTCTAGCAGGCTATTATCGGAAGTTCGTCCAGGACTTCTTTCGGATTGCAGAGATGATGACTAGACGCACCAGGAAAGACGTGGAGTTCGTCTGGACTGAGGAGTGTCAGTCTTTCTTTGATGAGCTGAAGAAGAGGTTGACCTCATCTCCTATCTTGACATGCCATCTGGGACTGGTGGTTTCATGATTTACAGTGACGCTTCTGGCAAAGGCTTGGGTTGCATTCTTCAGCAGCACGGGAAGGTGATTGCCTATGCATCTAGGCAGTTATGTCCTCATGAGAAGAACTCCCCTACCTATGATCTAGAGTTGGCAACAGTTATCTTTGCTTTGAAGTTGTGGAAGCATTACCTGTATAGAGAGTAAGTTAAGATCTTCATGGATCACAAGAGCTTGAAGTACGTGTTCACCCAGAAGGAGTTGAACATGAGGTAGAGACGGTAGCTTGAACTGATAAAGGATTTTGATATCTCGTTGTAGTACCATCCAGGAAAGGCCAACGTAGTTGCAGATGCCTTGAGCAGGTATCCAGTCGCTATGTATTTGATGGTAGATCGTCATCTTTTGGCCGATCTGGATAGTTTGGGTATCGATGTGATTATTCTGGGCATAGAGATTCAGATATAGGGTTTACAAATTCAGACTGAGTTGATGGACAGAGTCAGATCAACACGGTTTGATGATATTGCCCTGAGGAGCATTAGGGAGCAGGTACGGGCAGGTTTGCTAGATGATTTCTCTATAACCGAAGATGGGTCGCTGAGGCACGGTATTAGACTATGCGTTTCGAGTGGAGAGCTTCGGGAGGAGGTTCTTCAGAAAGCACATCGATCTCAGTACTCTATGCATCCTGGAGCCAACAAGATGTACAGAGACCTGAGAGAGCACGTATGGTGGTACAGCATGAAGCGCAAGGTAGCTCAGTTTGTATCTCGCTATTTAGTATGTCAGTAGGTGAAAGCCGAGAAACAGAAGCCAGATGGATTGCTACAGCCACTACCTATTTCAGAGTGGAAGTGGAAGAACATCACCATGGACTTTGTGTCCGGACTTCCACGATCTCCAGGAGGGAAAGATGTGATATGGGTCATCGTTGATAGATTGACCAAATCGGCCCACTTCTTATCTTTCAAAGTAGGATTGTCTATGGAGAGGCTGGCAGAGATGTATGTGTAGCAGATAGTCAGATTGCACGGAGTTTTGATGAGCATAGTCTCGGATCGAGATAGTCGCTTTAATTCCCATTTTTGGAGTAGTTTGCAGGCTAGCTTGAGCACCCAGCTCAAGTTCAGTACAACTAATCACCCTCAGACAGACGGACAGTCGGAAAGGACCATCCAGACTCTCGAGGATATGCTTTGTATGTGTGTGTTAGACCTCGAGGGTTCTTGGGAGGATCATCTTCACCTGGTAGTGTTTGCTTACAACAACAGCTATCAGGCCAATATAGAGATATCGTCATTTGAGGCTCTATACGGACGGAGATGTCGCACTCCTTTGTCATGGGACAACGTCGGCGAGAGGATGTTGCTTGGGCCAAATATGGTAGTATATGCAGCGGAGAAGGTTAGATTGATCAGGGATAGACTTCGGGTGGCTCAGGATAGACAGCGGCATTGGGCCGATAGCCACCTGAGACCGTTACAGTTCGATGTTAGTTTCAGTTTCTGTTGTGCTTGCTTGTGATTATTTATTTTGGTTTTGTGTGCTGAGTTTTGGTTTTGTGTCTAGGTTGGTAATAGTTCCTGAGGATTTCTCTGACACGTGGCACGATTCACTTTGGCAGGGGCGGGAAGCTTAGTCCGTGCTACATCGGGCATTTTACTATCCTTGAAAGGGTCGATACAGAAGCCTATCGACTAGACTTGCAGCCTACGCTTGAGGGAGTGCATAACGTGTTCCATGTGTCGTAGTTGAGGCGGTACGTGACAGATTCTAGCCATGTATTGGATCATCTTGCGATAGAGGTGGGGCCTACTCTCAACTATCCAGAATAGCCTCTGGAGATTCTGGATCATAGGGAGAAGGTGCTCCGGAACCAGGTACCATGTTATACCCTTGGTTCGTATTGTATGGAGGTACCACTCTCCAGGTGAGTCTACCTGGGAGAGGGAGGATGACATGCGAAAGTGTTTTCCTTATCTCTTCGAGCCTTGAGGTATATGTTTTTTTTATTTTCTGATGTGTTTTTCTGTGTTGGTTTGTTCTAATTTTGAGGACAAATTATTTTAAGGGAGTAGATTTGTCACTTCCAATTTTTAAAATTAAGGGTAAAATAGTTATTTCCTATATTCTTATTTTTTTGTGAATATTTATATATTAATATTGTATTTGGGGATTGGTTTAGTCGGATTTGAGTTTCGTCTAGTTTTGACATGTGTTAGTGGTCCGGGTAGCTTAGACTCTAGTCGAAATCCAATGATTAACTAGGCATGGCCCACAAACCCAACTAATTAGGCTAGTGTAATTAGGCTAATCCTATATGAATAGATTGGTTCATTTAGATATTAGAACTTGACCCTTTTGACCCCAAACCTTTGCATGACTTAAATAAACCAAAGGGAGACTAGACGAGGGCATCATGGACATTTCCCAAGACCATCTAGGGATCCTACTAGGGCCGGCCACATGAGGAAGGTTTCAATCCCTCTTTCATTTCATTAATAGCCTCTTTCATCCATTTTGAGTTCTTTCCCAAATTTGATGGCTTTTCTCTTGATTTGATCTCACAAATCAAGTCATTCCCCTCTCAATCTACCAAGGAGGAGGTGCCTACTTAGAGTAAGGATCAAGGAGCTAGGAGAGGAGTCCAATTTCAAGGAGTTCTCGTGTCGGAACCGTGTCCTTTGGTTGAATCATTGGAATACAACTCCCAATAGGTAAAACCCTCTCTGAATCCATCTTTTCATTTTATTTTTATAGTTTTGCATCAATAGGAACCACCCCCATGCATGAACCAACATTATGAATGTTTTTAGGCTCTTTCGAGTCCTCATTAGGGATTTTGGGATAGGTTTGGTGTCCCCATAGAGAAATTCCAAAGGAGACACCCCAAGTGTTTCTAGGAATGTCCCGTTGACCATTTTTACTTCTAAATTCAGATTTGAGTATGATATAGAATGGTTTAGACATGGTTGAGATACCCCCAAGTGGTTTTCATTTGAATACCTATGTTTGAATATATCTGTTTTTGGCCTACAAGTCATGTTTTAGGTGGATACATGTAAATTTGCTATATATTTATATTGTGGACTGATTTGGGGGTTATGGTATATGTATTTTGATATGTTATATATGTGTGTGTGTGTGTGCGTGTGTGTGTGTGATAGTGTGTGTGTGTGTCTTGTGTTAGATGGTAGTGTGTTTGAGAGATTGTGTGTTAGGGTTAAGTGAGAAGTGCATGTGTGTATGTGTTTGTATGTTAGAGTGTGAGAGGGGGGATTTAATATAGAGGAGCGTATGTGTTTGTATGTGTGTGTGTGCTTGTGTGTTTGTGAGTGAGGAGAGGATGAGAGTGTGTGAGTGTGTGTGTTGTAGAGAGGGAGAGGCATCAATGGGCAGCAGCTGCAACAATAAGGGCAGCATGCTAGCAACAGCATACTAGCAACAACATGCAGGACAGCAAGGGCAGCAGCATGCAGGACAGCCTGCAGCAACAATTTTTGCAGCAGTAGCAGCTGCTAGTGAGCAGCCCCATTACCCCTTTGTGCCCCTTTGCAACCCACTTTGCCCCCATTCCATTTCCATGTGTGTGTGTGTTAGTGTTTTGGGTTTGTGTTAGATATCTTAGATGTTTGTATGTTAGTTTGTTATTAGATAGTGTTGGTTGAAGTTAGTTTATAAGTTAGATAGTTAGTCAGTATATATATATATATATAAGTTAGTTTATTAGTCAGTATATATATTAGTCAGTATATATATATATATATATATATATATATATATATGTGTGTGTGTGTGTGTGTGTGTGTGTGTGTGTGTGTGTGTGTGTGTGTGTGTGTGTGTGTGTGTGTGTGTGTGTGTGTGTGTTAGAGATGTAGCTCCCCTTCCCGAAAATTTGGAATATTTAATTATTTTATTAGAATGGTGATTTTAGACTTTATAGATAATTATTTAGTTAATGTTACGGTAGATGATTTTAGCCATAGTGGAGTTTTGGGGTACAAGACCACTAGGAATCATGGCTCAGATAGTGCAGTGGCGTGCTTTGACTAGTGTGTAAGTCATGCCAAGGAAGGCCGAGCCATAGTGATGTCCTAATTAAGAAAACCTACTTTAGAATTTTTTTGACTTATTACTAACAATTTACATTTAAGATTTGGAATTATAAAATCTGTTTTAAATAGCATTTGATAATATCGAATATATTTTAAAACTATTATTGTGATGGAGATTTGATTCGTCTAGTTTTCATTTAGAATTATAAAATTCTACTTTTTAAATTACTTGATGATATTGGCCATGATTTTAATTACTATTAAGGTCCATTATTGATTTAGATTTAGTCAAAATCTAATGATGATTGATTTAATTATCTATGACTCATCCTTTTGTGCAAACCACCCCCAACAGACTCAAAGTACCCATCGTTCCTATAGAGAACCTAAACTAATTTTCCTTCCTATACATATATACTTCCCAGCCACACCTTAGCTAAAGAGCCCAAGGCCCTCTCCTTGCACAAATCCAAGATGCACAAGATGTCGGGTCACCCGCCCCATTCCTGCCCTTTATATAGAAATTCATAACAACACCCCTACCTCATCCTACAACTCGCAGTAGCCAAAAACCCTAGCCGCAAGCCTTTTGCCGAACTCTCGTCACCGCCTCAAAGGTCTCTATAAGACCGGTACTCGAAATCGTTTCCAACCTCACGGCATCGGCCACTTCTCGATCTACACCATCGAGCCTATGCCATGTGGTGCACGACAAAGTTGATACTCGATCCGAGACCCGTCGGTGACCGCCGTGCATATCTAAAGCCTCTCCGGGTCCGTCAGAGGCGGAGCGCACGACCCATCACTACCCGACTTCCACGGAAACGCAACGCCGTTCTGGTAGCCATGACAATCGTCCAACATCGCCCCAACCTTTCTAGGTACCATGGCCTCATGCTGGTCGGGATCTCTGCCGCGACCTCCGTGGTCCCTTGCGGACTTCGGACTTCAACCTCGCAGCGACAGCAGAGCCCTACTACCTCGACGTCCGACGCTTACGCTGGACTACTTCTCCGACCTCCTTTCCCAAGCTTCCACCGACCTCCATCAGGTTAGCTCCTAATAATTAATATATGAGTATGCCAATGGGTTAGAATAAGAAAGGACTTAGCTAAATATACTAGATGCATTATAAAGGAAGTTACAGTGAATACGTGAGCTAGAAATGTGCTAAGAACTTAGCTAATTATATATACACATATATTATATATATGTATATAAACATGAATAGGGTGCTGGTTTGAGTGTGGTCACTCATTCTTCTTAATAAGACAAAGCAATGAGCAGTGAATAAACAAGGGAATAGCTTGTTTTTATATATATATATATATATATATATATATATATATATATATATATATATATTTATATATATATATATATATATATATATATTTTATATATATATATATATATATATATATATATATATATATATATATTTATATATATATATATATATATATATATATTTATTTATTTATATATATATTTATTTATTTATATGTTTATTAAAAAAAAATATATATAAAAAAAAAAAAAAAAAAAATATATATATATTTATTTATTTATGGACACGTATAAAATTTTATTAAAATGCACACAACAGTATTAGATTTCTGATATATGTTATGTATTCGCCATGTTGTATTATAATACATATGTATGTATGTATCATAGTATGTATATATTATAAGAAATTAATATTGGCATTATTATAGCCCTTAGTTATCAGTTATAATTATTTCCCTATAAATTATAGTTTTGTGCTTGACCCTATAAGTAATTTTGAACCGGACTTCAAAGTTTAAAATATATTACTATATTATTTTATTATAATTTAATATATTTTTTTTTAAAACTAAAAATATTATTATAGTATTTTATCTATGTAAAAAAAATAGTTTGACAAGAATTGGGTTTTGGCCTAAAACCACTCTCTAGATTTTCAAATAATATATAGGTTTCATAATAAATAATTTTGAATATTTATTTATGGTGAGCTTTAATGGGACTCTTAGTATTTCTAAAAGGATTTATTGAAAGTGACTCTGTGGGCTTAATTATATGTTTTGACTAATTTTTAGATTAATTAATTGGGTGGGCTAATCTATTGGACTTGGTCCATAATTTTCTTGAAACATTATAGGTATATGGGCTTTAAAATATTTTATTTTAATAAGCTTTTATATTAAAATGGGCTTAGATTAAACCTTGATCTTAAGCCCACTAAATATTAATTAAAATAGTTAAATAAATATTAGGGTTTATATAAACTTGGGTTTGGGTTTCCAATAAATATTTTTGGGCCTTATGAATATATATTAGGATACAAATGATAATTTTTCTCAAATCAAATTCCTTCCCATATCAAGTCTTACCGTTACTAATCATATTCCTATTCCCTTTGCCAAAACCGGACTTTTTTCGTATCAACCTCAGCCAACCGGACTAATATGGACTCAAAGGTACTGTCGGTTTTGCCAGCAAAGGACCTCAGGCGAGTACAGTTTATTGTCTGCATTTCGATATTGATCTTTACTATACTTCATTGATTAGTCATTGGTTATGTGATTTTTTATACTCTATTATAAATTGTTGAGTCGGGAATGAGAAGTACCAAGGATGTGCGATCCGACCATAGACAGTGTTTATTTTCATGCAGTAGACATCGTAGACAGTGATTACTTTTCTGCAAGTAGACATCGTAGACAGTGCTTACTTTTCTGCAAGTAGACATCGTAGACAGTGCTTACTTTTCTGCAAGTAGACATCGTAGACAGTGCTTATTTTTCTGCAAGTAGACATTGTAGACAGTGCTTATTTTCTGCAAGTAGACATTGTAGACAGTGCTTATTTTCTGCAAGTAGACATTATAGACCGTGCGGTGTAGTGGCCCAGACTGATCACATATCAAAGGTACTTCTAACAGTTGGGAAAAGTATTTTGTGTCTATTTATTGCTATTGGTTTTCCGTATTTACTGTTTATTTTCAAAACTCATGATTGATGTCTAACCTTTGTTTTATAGTCATTTTCTTTATTCAAAATTGCATTCAGTGAATTGTGCTCGTTCCATTCCTGACTGGAAACCAACATTTTCAGGTTAGCCGTGGATTCACTTAGCTTGGGGAGTGACGAGAATATTTGCAGATAAAGCCTAGAGACTAGCTAGATAGTTGAGTTGCAGTCATTCATTTATTTGTACAAGTTTATATTTTTCTACAAATATAAAACTTGTGAATATTGTAAGTTAAATTAATTATGTGAATGAGCATTATTTGTGATTTTGATCTTCATGGCCGTGACAGCGTTCTACCGCCGACACTGCGACGTAGGCTGGCTTGGACACGTCTCGTATCCGTTTTAAAAAAAAAACAGGTGCGGGTCGTGACAAGTTTTTGTGGTAGCCTATGCAGGTCAGTTTTCGCAAAAGATTGCGAACTCGTGATGGTACATTAGTCGTACTATTGCGAGCCTGCGCCAGGAAATGCTCATTCACAATTAGGATTGAAATAATTTAGGAAATGACTAGGACTAGGAGTCCCTTGTTCAAATTGACTATTGGGTAGTTAAGATTGTTATATAGGCCATGCTATTTAGGAATTTGTGAATTTAGATAACTTGCCCGATCTCTATAGAAACACTATTACTCTTGATATGACAATATGACCCCATGTAGATATGCTATTGTAGGAGCGTAAAAAGTGTTTCAAAGAAAGAGTCATCCCATTCATAAGTGATCGGTTTTTTACACCAAGCAGAGCGGGTAATCTCTTTTACGCCCAAGACCAGGCTAATCAATTTAAGCCTAAGCAGCCTGATCGTTTTACGCTTGGGTCTACACCTGTGTTTTTACGCCAAGGATAGAGCATCCTCTTTTACGCTGGCCAAAACTGTCAAATCTCACATTTAATGCAAACTCTGACATGAAGATATTAATGATGGCATTTACCACAGCATTCAATGGAATTTGTCTTATACAAAGACCATTGTTGTCGTTTATGGAGATCGAGCTACTTTACGCTTATTAAATGGTTTCTTTTACGCACGGAGTTTTATATGAGTTCTTACGCTCATAAAACAATGTGTGCGTAAAGTCTATTTGAGCCATTTTACGCTCAAGGTTATTCAATAACCACTTTACGCAGGGAACCTATGACAGAGCTATTTTACGCTCATCTCACTGTTTTACTCTCAGAGGATGTTGGAGCTGTTTTTACGCCCTATTCTTTCTGGCCAGTTTGGAACGTGGTTTGCCTACATGACTTCATGCCACATATTTCGAAGAACGTGTGTACATGTATCCTATTCTTACTGAAATGATGGGACGCGTGTCAACATATGCAAAGGATGACTCTGATCATGGGTGGCAGTTGTTAGCGTAAAGACAGACTTTGATGCTCTTTTACGCACAGAAGCCCCAGTCTATAAATAGACTCATTTTTCTCAAACACAGGGGACAGAGAGAGAACAGGAGAGAATACAGAGATCAGGACTTCGAGATTTTGATTCTCCAGAGCATTCTTTTTCAACTTTTATTCCAGAACAGAGTGAAGCAAAGCAGAAAAGCATTCGGCCTCGCCATCAGTGCCCAAGTGCGTCGATACCTTTCTGGTGACTTAGTTCTTCCAAGTTGTTCTACTTCAAGCAGTGATCTTCATCATCATCATATGGTCCAAGGAACAAAGTGATCATTTACGAATCAGACTTCCATAGCAATATTTTTCCCAGAATCAAATTTGTACTTCTTGTACTTTTTTTCGTTTTATTTTCAAAATCCAACCCTTTTGTTTGGCAATTTTGTTAAGTGAAACAAAATGGCGACTCTGCTGGGGACTACCTTCTCCTCTGACGAGGAGGTGATTGCTCAATATGATGATGTTTCGGTCGGTTCGACTAAGAAGACTCTGGTTGTACACTTCGACCAGACTGTCTATGAAGAAATGCTCCGAACTGGGGGTGGTTCTCGCCACTCCAATGTTCAAAAGTCTCGCAAAGCACGAAAAGTTTGGATTCCCAAATCCAAAGTGGTTTCTGATCTCTCTGTGACTTCTGGTGAAAAGGGAATTCTTCGCACTCCTGTCGTAGGGGCTCCCGTTCGTAACGAGGCAGTCCTTACTTCAGAGTTGCACTCAAAGTGTGATGCTTTATCTCCCGTTTGTAACGGAGAAGATAATCTGGTTTCACGCCCACTGCGTAAGAATCAAGTTTTACGCTCAGTGGGTAAGAACCAAATTTTACGCTCAAAGCATAAGAATGAGTCTCCCATTTGTAATGTGGCAGATTCTAATGTTTCTGAGTGTAAGAACCCATCTCCCGTCGGTGACATGGTAAACTCACACAAATTACGCTCCTCGCGTAAAACAAAATCTTCCATCTGTGATGTGGTAGATAATCAATTTTTACGTTTTACGCATAAAGGTAAGTCTCCTGTCTGTGACAGTGTAGATAAAATTTACAACGATGTTTACACATCTAATATGAATATACCTAAACGCATACAGCGTAAAAGTGATGTTGGTAAAACTTCTGTCCTACACCAACAACCTTCTTATACTTCTTTACGCAAAGTACCAAACTTGCAAATCATACGCCATGAAAATGGGGTCCTTCGTGCTAAATCTCAAGGTTTACGCACACAACTCCAAACGCGTAAAAATGTACAGTTTGGTTCTGCGAATGAAACCAGTAATCTTCTTTATACACAGGGGATTAAACGTTTTTCTACCCCAAATGTGATAAAGAAGAATACTCCATCTGTTCCTTCTGACTTACGTGAATTGCTAATGCAAAAGCGTAAGAATTCACAGTCTCCGGTGATGCTCCCACAAGAAAAATATTATTGTGGATATCATCAGGTTGTGATCAATTATTGTTGTTCAGCTTCAAAACAGTCAGTTTTTGATCGACTGAGTTTTTCACTTCAACGTCAAGCTGAAGACCAAGAAGATGAGTTGTCATATGCATCAGTCAACATGGCATCTCATACTAACAGAGGACGACGACCGAGATGGAACATGTCCCAAACTCCAGGTCAACAACAGTTCAACAGACTTCTTGATTCCTTTGAAGGAGTATATCAGAATACTCGATCAAGAAGACAAAGACAATTGCAGATTTTTGATTCAGAAGCTGGGGGTACTTAATCTTTTGAGTCTGATACCGATAGTGTGGATTCATACTTCTATACTAATCCCATTATATCTTTAAGAGAGGTTGAATCCTACGCTATTGGAGATGAACCAGAGACGTCATCTGCTAATATGGAACAGCGTCTCACTGCCGTTGAGCAATCATTGAAAGACATGCTCAACATGGTGCAAAGCATGCATCAGATAATTTTGAATCAGTAAACTGCTCAACCCACAGTAATAACTCCGACACCAGCAGCGGCACAAACTCAAGATAGTCAAGGGGCTGATATACCTTCGAATATTCAAGAACCTGCTGTTAATCAAAATTTTGTATCTCCAGATCCCATCATTCCAGAAGATGTACTACCTCCAGTGGGGGTTACGGTACATCCAACGACTATTCAATCGAATGTGCTTCCTCAAACCAGTGAAGCCATTCAAGCAGTGCGTGAACTCAAAGCACAGTTTGAGGGGTTGAGGCACAAAGATCAGCTCCAGAGATTAGGGATTATTAATCAAAATTTTGTATCTCCAGATCTCATCATTCCAGAAGATGTACTACCTCCAGTGGGGGTTACGGTACATCCAACGACTATTCAATCAAATGTGCTTCCTCAAACCAGTGAAGCCATTCAAGCAGTGCGTGAACTCAAAGCACAGTTTGAGGTGTTGAGGCACAAAGATCAGCTCCAGAGATTAGGGATTAAGCAACCTTATCCTCCTCATTGGAATGATGTACCATTCCCTCCGAAGTTCAAGCCACAATCTATGGTTTTATTCGATGGAAAAGCATCTCCCAGTCAATATATCAATTACTTTGATATTATGACTGTAGACTTGCAAAAAAATGATGCTCTTCTCACTCGAGTGTTCATTGGGTGCTTGACGGGTTCAGCTTATGACTGGTATCGTAGCTTACCCGATAACTCCATTTCGTCTTTTGACGAATTCAAGGCAATGTTTCTTTTCCGCTTCTATAAAGGAGGTATGGACATGAACATGTCCTCCTTAATAGAAATAAAACAAAAAGAGAAAGAAGATACTCAAACGTTCATTGAACGTTTCAGACAGGCTACTCTCAAGATGCCTTCTGGTATGCCAGATTCAGCGTTGATTGATACATACAAGATAAATCTGCGACCATCTATTGCTGTCTTCACAGGTTCCCAATTCTCAGATTGGGCTTCATTTATCATAGCAGCAGTTTCTGTCGAGACCAATGGTAGGTTGGCTCGGGAACACGGGATGATTTTCGCTTCAGAAGATAAAGGAAAGAAAAGTAATCCTGGTAATAATCCTGGCAATCGTAATGTGAAAGGAAAAGATACTCTTATGGTCAATCTTTCCAAGAACAAAACGACTCCAAGTAATCAGGAATCCTCCAGGTCAAAGGAAGAATACTCTTTCGACGAAAGTGATATCCCAGGGATATTTCAGTGTCTGGTGAAAAATGGCAAACTTCAGATTCCAGAGCCAAAAAGGCCTAATGAGGTGAATCTGACTGACAATCCCAAATATTGTATCTATCATAGATACATTAATCATCCTACCAGTGCTTGCTACGTCTTGAAAAAGAAGATCCAAGACCTGATAAATGGTGGCGCTATCGCTTTAACCAATGATGACCATACGGTAACAACCAACATGGTCTCTCTTCTGTTTGGAGATTTTCCTCCACAGCAAGTTCCAGATGGAATTATCCCAATTCCGAAGGCGACGATGAAGATCGTAAATATCCCGCTCGCCAGGGGAGAAAATATAGGATTGCTGCCACTCACATTGAAGAATGGTGAAATCATGTGGGTACATCCTGATTTAGTGCCTGAGTTGGAAAGTGAAGATAAAACTTCAAAATCTAAGAAGGGTAAGAAAGTCAGAACGTGTAACATGATTTCCCATGTTATTCCAGATCCTGATGACTTGGATCATCTATAGGATGGCCTTCCTCTAGAAGATAGACTGAAAGGACTAAACATCTGTCCCCCAAGTCTAGCTCCTCCTACCAAGCTCAAGCTTATCCATCAGCAGTGGCTAGCCATGAATAGTGTTCTTTTATATCGGGCACAACAAGTCTTCGCTGCTTATAAAAAAGCTCCGACAGGGATTTTTCTTCATATCCCGGATCCTCCTCCTTCCGTAACTACAGAGACATTTATTCTTCATTCTCCTGAGGTTACAGAAGGTCCTGCTTCTTCCTCTTCCTCTGTTGAAACACCTGTCAAAAGTCTGCTGCCCACTCACTTGTATAGTCAGCAATCTGTTCATCTCATGAAGAAGATGGGTTACGACTTTCAAAAGGCAGAAGGTTTGAATTATGATAAAGGAATACGTCTTCCTTTACAAATTCAAAATCAGAATTCCTTTGCTGGATTGGGTTCTGAAATGCCTCATAACAACCCCCACAAGAAAAAGACTAGGGGAAGAAAGACTAAATCCTGTAATATGGTACTCTCTTCTCCTGAGTCTGAAAAAGAAATTTTTGCTGGTAGAAGATCTAGAAAAGAGTACCATAAAGACTATGAGGGATCCTCCAAAGAAGCAGAAGATGTAGTGGAGACTCTACCAGTTCAACCTTCTCTTGTTCCTGCTAAACCTTCTGTGGTTGAAAAGGGAAAACAGAAGGAAGTACTCTTTGATATCCCATTGAAGCCTGCTTCCAATCAGGGGGTGGTGATGAAGCCTTACAAATTTGACATTCTAGCTCAATTAGCCAATACTCCGGCTAGACTTTCTATATTTGAACTGCTTCGTCTTTTCAGAGAAAGCAGAGAGACTTTGAGCGAGGCTTTACTTCAAGCAGATTCATGCTTGGCACAACTCAAGACTCCTGATAATATACCAGTGTCATGTCCGCAATGCCATAGTGTGATGGAAGCAATTCCCAACATCACCTTTACACAAGAGGATATGCTATTGAAACACAACAAGCATGATAGGCCTCTGTGTTACACTGGATATATCGGATCCACTGAAATCGACAGGATTTACATCGATCCTGGGTCTTCAATTAGTATAATTCTTCAGAGTATGCTAAGACCCCTGAGGTTCCTACTAGTGAGCTGACTTACACTAGTACTACGATAGTCGGTTTTAACTCTGGTAAGAGCAAACCACTGGGGAAGATTCGTCTGCAGATCCAGATTGGTAATCTTCGAACTATGGTAACTTTCTATGTTATCAGTTCGGACGTATCCTACAATATTCTTCTTGGAAGACCGTGGATTCATGAGCACAATATTGTGCCTTCAACTCTTCACCAATGTTTCAAATATGTGGACTCCCAAGGAGTTGTAAAAACTGAGTCTGCTGATATTAATCCATTCAAAGGTGTTGAAGCCTACTTCTCTGATTCAAGGATTTATAAATAAGAGCATGTGAAAGATATATCAGACATGGCTGAAGATCAATCACCCTCTGAGGATCACTCTATTAATAAAGATCCACCGGAGGAGCAACCTTTGAAGATCGTAGTCAGGGGACGAATCCAATCCTAACCTGTCAATGATTAACCTTTGATGATTAAGGTTAAAGGAAGAACTCAAACTTTATCTGAGGAATCAATAAATATTCCTGCTAAGAGCCAAGTTCAACCTTTTATGATTAAGGTCAAAGGACGTACTTCTTGCACGAATGATCCAAAACTACCATTGATTGTCAATCTTGGCAAGTCTACGCAGAAGACGGATGATGGTCCACTGTTGATTAATCCGAAGCGTAGCAATCAGACTGTAAATGATATAAATATTGATCATTCTGTACTTTTTGATATCAATGAAGATTTCCTGTTCGAGTATATGGCTGTCAAGTTTATTGAAAGAATGACTTTATCTTTTGATAATCAAAGTCATCAATATAAAGACAACATAGAACCAGAAGAAATTCTATTCATCGAATCCGATATTTCTCATTCCTCATATTGTGAATCTGGACAAGTACTCTAAGTCAATATGGTTCAAGCCGTTGATGAATCAGAGCCATTTGAAAATGATCCTTGGGCTCAACAGATGGATACTCAGTAGGAACTTCGTTTTGAACAATGACAACCACCTACAGAAGATGAGGTTATCCAGATTGATGTTGGAGATAGAGTTACGTCCAAACCAATATTCATCAGTAAGAATCTTTCTGAAGATGAAAAGGAAGAGCTAATAAAACTTATAAAAGATTATATTGACATCTTTGCATGGAGTTATGAAGATATGCCAGGGCTAGATCCTACAGTTGCTACCCATAAACTCAATATTTTGCCTAATGTCAAGCCTGTAAAACAACAGCAACGACGCTTTAGACCAGATATGATGGATGCAATTGAGGCAGAAGTCAAAAAGCTGATTACGTGTGGCTTTGTTCGTGAAGAACAACACCCAGATTAGGTGGCCAATATTGTTCCTGTTATGAAGAAGAACGGAAAAGTCCGAGTTTGTATAGATTACCGAGATCTTAATACGGCTTGTCCAAAAGATGAATTTCTACTTCCAATTACTGATATCATGATAGACAATACATGTGGTTTTGAACGCATGTCTTTCATGGACGGATTCTCAGGATACAATCAAATCAAGATGCATCCAGAAGATGAGAAGCACACCGCTTTTCATACACCTCTTGGGGTCTACTGCTATACAGTTATACCGTTTGGTCTTAAAAATGCTGGTGCCACATATCAACGGGCTATGAGCAATATCTTTCAAGAACATCTACGGAAGATAGTTGAATGCTATGTAAATGACATCGCTGTTAAAAGTCGATCAAAGGGTGATCACATTCAGGACTTGAGAACAGTATTTGAATTGATGCGTCAGCATCAATTGAAAATGAACCCTACTAAGTCTTTCTTAGGGGTTTCCAGTGGCAAGTTTCTAGGATTTGTCATTACCTCTCAAGGTATCCATGTTGATCCTGACAAGGTTAAAGCAATTCTTGAAATGCGTCCTCCTCGTAATCTGAAAGAACTCCGTGGCTTTCAGGGCCGTATTGCTTATATCAGAAGATTTATATCTAATCTTTCTGGGAGATGTCAACCTTTCTCCCGTCTATTAAAGAAAGGAGTATCTTTCATCTGGGATGAAGCGTGTCAAGAAGCCTTCAATGACATTAAGCAATATCTTACAAACCCACCTGTTCTGGTACCTCTGGTGGTAGGAAGACCATTTTTGCTATATGTTCGAGCTTTAGATCATTCACTTGGCGCTCTTCTGGCACAAAAAAGTGATATGGGTCATGAACAAGCAATATATTATCTGAGCAGAATGATGGTCGGAGATGAACACAGAAATACTCCTGTAGAAAAGGAATGTCTAGCATTGGTTTTTCCCGTCCAAAAGATAAGACATTATGTCACCGGACAGACTATTCATGTCATCTCCAGAATAAATCCCATTCGGGTATTGATGAGGAAACCGAGCATTCTTAATTCCAGGTTAGCTACCTGGGCGATGTTGCTCACTCCTTATGATATGATTTATGTGCCTCAAAAATCAGTGAAGGGCCAAGCGTTAGCAAATTTCTTAGCTGCTCATCCTATACCTGAAACTTCAAAGTTATATGAAGATATTCCAGACGAAGTAGTAGATTGTAACATGACTTTGAAGAATGATATATAGCAATTATATTTTGATGGAGCATCACGAGTAGGACCTAAAGGCAATATTGTCTCTGGGGTAGGAATTGTCTTGGTTTCTCCTGACAAAATGGTCATATACCGTGCCTATTCTCTTAATGAGCCATGCTCTAACAATGTAGCAGAATATAATGCTCTATTGATTGGTCTCCAAGTAGCAAAGCAATTGGATATTGAATTCTTAGAGGCTTATGGAGATTCTCAATTGATCATTAATCAAGTTAGAGGGACTTACGAAGTCAGAAATCCTGATCTCATCCCCTATCATCAAGTGGTAGTTGAGTTGGTCTTCATTGAATTTGTACCACGTTCTCAGAATGTGGAGGCTGATACTCTTGCCAGCTTAGCTGCAGACTTGGCTGTCCCAATCAGAAGGCAAAATACAATTACTTTGTTGGACTGAGACTTGTTCTGTATGAAAAGTAATCTACATATTGAACAAAGTTATACTACAGAGTCAAGTTCCCAGCAGAAAGATTGGAGAACTCCATTCATTGATTATGCAGTTCATGGAATTTTGCCTGAAGATTCTAAAGAAGCTGCATCAATTAAGAGACGTTCATTTCGATTCTATTAAGATTCGTCTTTACATATATTATATCGTCGTTCATATGACGGACTCTTGCTGCGCTGTCTCTCAGAAAGTGAAGCTAAACAAACACTACGTGAGGCTCATGATGGTGTCTGTGGTGCTCATCAATCGGGTCCAAAGTTGCAAGACCGCATTCGGAGAATGGGGTATTATTGGCCTTCTATGATAGCAGATGCTGTAGACTATGCCAGGAGATGTAAAGCATGTCAGATTCATGCTGATTTTATTCATCAACCGTCTGAATTTCAACATCCTACAGCAGCCTCTTGGCCCTTCGAAGCTTGGGGTATGGATGTTATTGGCCCTATTAATCCTCCTTTTGTCAAAGGACATCGGTTTATACTAGCTATAACTGATTACTTTTCGAAGTGGGCAGAAGCAGTCCCCCTTGCGGAAGTGAAAACATCTAATGTGATCAGTTTCATCAAGCACCATGTCATTTATCGTTTCGGAATTCCTCGACGGATAATTCATGACAATGGTCCACAATTTGCCAGTCAAGCATTTTATCGATTCTGTGACAAGAATCGAATTCAGAATTTGGCTTCTACGGCTTATAATCCAGCTGCTAAGGGTTTAGCTGAAGCTTTCAATAAGACGATCATCAAACTTCTCAAAAAGTTTGTCTCTTCTAATAAACGTGATTGGAATGAGAAACTTGGAAAATGTTTATGGGCTTATCGAACAACAGTCCGGACTCCTACTTGTTTTACACCATTCTCATTAGTTTACGGATGCGAAGCTGTTCTCCCATTGGAAATCCAGATCCCTTCTCTACGAATAGCCATTGCTAATGAGCTAACCACAGAGAATAATGATCGCTTACGACTCCAAGAGCTTGAAGGATTGGATATGAAACGTCTTCAAGCACAACAACACATTGAACTGTACCAAGCCCGCATATCTCGAACTTTTAATCGTAAAGTTAAGGAGAGAGTATTCAAAGTGGGCGAGCTCATATTAGCTGTTCGGAGACCGATGGTAATGACTCATAAAAGTAAAGGGAAATTCCAAGCAAAATGGGAAGGCCCTTATGTAATTGAGTCCGTGTTTTCCAATGGCGCCTATCGATTGTCGAAACCCAATGGAGATCTACTCATGCTACCGATCAATGGCTAATTTCTTAAAAAATACTATGTATAAAAAGAGAAGACAGAACAAAAATAAAACTTCTTTTATTATTATTTTTGTTCAAAATAAAAGACTAAGGACGAGGGCCACTCTCTTCCTTATTGAATACATAGTCGGCCAAGGCATAGAAGGCGTCGTTTCCTGAACACATGAAAAATTTGCAGGCAGCCATCCTCGACGCTTCTTCTTCAGGAGTTTTCCCTGGCTCTACTAAAAAAGTAAGAATGTTTTCGGGCAGCTTTGGGCGCAGAAGAACTTCCACCTATTTCGATCGAGTCTGATGAGCCTGATTCAGGAGACGTAACAGGAAACGTCTCAATGATGCCCTCGACTTTCTGGGGGACTTCATTCTTTCGTTGGGCATTCTCGGAAGACATTTCTAACAGAGGAAGAGAAATAAGAATGAAGGGTTACAAGCAATTCTCACCTATTTATGGAGGATGATTACTAACGACTTTTTCTGAAAAGGCTCGTCCATTCATGTTACCAGGTTCATCCATTTAATTATGGAATTTGAATCGTCCTTTCTGTTCCCAAGAAACACGCTGATTCATCCACCGCCTTGACATTTATGCTCACAACATCCATCTTACTAATCCCCAGCTACCAAGGTTTGGTTAAGCTGACTTCTTATTTCCAGGGAAAGGGGTTTTATATCTTCTATTTTTATCAATTGATTAGAAAGTGGGATTCACTATTTCTCATGTTTCCATGACCTCTGAATAAATATTAAATCTACTTTCTTTTCCTATCTATCATTTCTATTTTTGACCTCTGCATAGATATTAGTCTAATTTTCTTTTGAGTTCATATATGCTATTATGTCCATATTACCTCTGATAGTATCATATACTCTAAAACAGAGAATAGGATTTCATTTATCTATTATGTCCTTATTACATCCAGATAGATACAAATCATTGATCATAGAAGAATCATCATTTTCATTCCCATATCATCAAAAAGTCTATTACATTTCTTAGACTTTCTTACAAGTTACAATGGAAATCTTTTACATTCTTGGATTTTCATTCTATACACCAACAATAACCTAATAGAGATCTATTCCTTCTTTGATCTTCTTTGACGGGTTCGTTGTTGGTGGCAGTTCCTGACTGTCTAAGCCCCAGTGGCAACCGGAACAGCAGGAATCAAACTCTGGTCTTATCTCTCAGACGAGAGGAGAACCCCAGAGTATGGCAGCCCGAAGGCGCGTTGCTGCCAATACAATTGGTGGATTAGTGGCGGCACCTCAAAGGAGATAGGAATGTATCCAGCATTGCGATACGATTCCTAGTTCTGCCGTGAAAGAAACTCTATTACCCGATTTCTCAGGGTAGAGTTGACTCCACCATCCAACTCTCCGTGTATAAAGGCTCTTCCTACCAACAGAGGAAGACCCTTCTATCCAACGAAGAGTTCTGAGTTGTCTGATTTGTGCGTCAAAAGCGCATGAGCTCCCTGAGGTTGATGTCAGAAGAACATGCTTCACAACGTCAAAGTCACCAATGCCGGTTCTGGAAAAGCTGCTCAGCCAAGCTTCTGCAGAAAATAACGAAGAAAAAGTATTTTAAACAGAAGTATCATCAGATGCGTATTGAACGTTGACTAAAAACAGATGACAAGGCTTTTACGTCGGCGCTTCACAAAGGCTTTTACGCCAGTGATATGACAAGGCTTTTACGCCATTGCTTCAGTAAGGCTTTTATGCCAGTGCTTCAGCAAGGCTTTACGCCGGTGATTCAGCAAGGCTTTTGCGCCAGTGATTAAAACAAGGTTTTTACGCCAGTGATTCAGCTAGGCTTTCACGCCAATACTTCGGCAAGGATTTTACGCCAATGCTTCAGCAAGTTTTTACGCTCATGAATAGATGTTTTCAACAAAAAAAAAACTCGAAGACAGATATTTGCTTACAATCAGACTTACCATTTAAGTTGAATAGTTTGGCTATAATAGTGGTTAAATCCACATTTGAAGACTGGACGTACAAAAGAACACCGTGGGAAAGCTCCGCCATTGTCATTTGTTGGAGAACAACATCACAGAAAATTATCTTCAGAGGAATGAGTACGAGAATATATGAAACATTCTCGGCTATTTATAAAGACTAAAGAACTGTTGGGATGAGTCCATTTCGGGGGAAGATCCTATTTAAAGGCTCTCGTAACCACAAAATTAGACGCCACGTGTTGGTTTGTTTCTTGGGAATGTACAACCAAAATAAAGTGTTGCACAGTTCTATCTACTAACAGATGAGATTAACATTAAGATTTTATTTATAAAGGGGTCCACTCCTACATATAAGAGAGTCGCAATACATGGAATTTCATTTTCCCTCTCCCTCATTAGACTGACGAAGAGAGGCACCTAACTCACGCATATTGTGAATCCCGGAGCGATGCATCAGATTCAAAAATGCTTCTGCATCTCCTGAGCCCTCATATGCAGTCGGAGGACCACCATCAATGCGGCTGAAGACTGCTGGTGTTAATCCGAAGCACGCTACAAAATTGCGTGCTCGCTCAAAGTCAATCCTTGAGCCCGAAGCCTCTTCATTGTTAGTCTCCTTTTTGGGCGCCATGTTACTATGGAGATGAACGACAAGAGTGAAGAATTTCTCCTCATTTATATGGTTAAATCAACTCTCCATATTCCTCTTTGGAAACTGCTCATTATAAATGCAAAACTCGGGGAAGCGAAAAGGCATTCGAAAGTTTCGAAAAAAGAAATTCATTGTGACAATTAAGTGTTGACCGACACTGTTGAAAATTACGCCGACTGTTGGACATCCCCGTTTTTACGCGGATGGCTGTTGCGTATCCCAAATTTTACCCTGGCAGGTCAAATCTCAACTTTTACGCTTCTGTTCAAAGTGTTTCAAATGTTGGAGATATTTGAAAACTTTGAAGGGGGTCTTGTAGGAGCGTAAAAAGTGTTTCAAAGAAAGAGTCATCCCATTCATAAGTGATCGATTTTTTACACCAAGCAGAGCGGGTAATCTCTTTTACGCCCAAGACCAGGCTAATCAATTTACGCCTAAGTAGCCTGATCGTTTTACGCTTGGGTCTACACCTGTGTTTTTACGCCAAGGACAGAGCAGCCTCTTTTACGCTGGACAAAACTGTCAAATCTCACATTTAATGTAAACTCTGACATGAAGATATTAATGATGGCATTTACCACATAATTCAATGGGATTTGTCTTATACAAAGACCATTGTTGTCGTTTATGGAGATCGAGCTACTTTACGTTCATTGAATGGTTTCTTTTACGCACGAAGTTTTACATGAGTTCTTACGCTCATAAAATAATGTGTGCGTAAAGTCTATTTGAGCCATTTTATGCTCAAGATTATTCAATAACCACTTTATGTAGGGAACCTATGACAGAGCTATTTTGCGCTCATCTCACTGTTTTACGCTCAGAGGATGTTGGAGCTGCTTTTACGCCCTATTCTTTCTGGCCAGTTTGGAACGTAGTTTGCCTACATGGCCTTCATGCCACATATTTCGAAGAACGTGTGTACATGTATCCTATTCTTACCGAAATGATGGGACGTGTGTCAACATATGCAAAGGATGGCTCTGATCATGGGTGGCAGTTGTTAGCGTAAAGACAGACTTTGATGCTCTTTTACGCACAGAAGCCCCAGTCTATAAATAGACTCATTTTTTCAAACACAGGGGACAGAGAGAGAACAGAAGAGAATACATAGATCAGGACTTCGAGATTTTGATTCTCCAGAGCATTCTTCTTCAACTTTTCTTCCAGAACAGAGTGAAGCAAAGCAGGAAAGCATTCGGCCTCGCCATCAGTGCCCAAGTGCGTCGATACCTTTCTGGTGACTTAGTTCTTCCAAGTTGTTCTACTTCAAGCAGTGATCTTCATCATCATCATATGGTCCAAGGAACAAAGTGATCATTTACGAATCAGACTTCCATAGCAATATTTTTTCCAGAATCAAATTTGTACTTCTTGTACTTTTTCTCGTTTTATTTTCAAAATCCAACCCTTTTGTTTGGCAATTTTGTTAAGTGAAACAGCTATTCACTTGGTAAGTTAGGCTTACCTATAATTAAGGCTTTGATATTGAGGAACTATTAAAAATTTTCTTTTGCTCTTTTAGATATAAACCTTATATCGTAAATTAGAATTGCCTATTTAAATTCTCTTTTGCTGTAAGAATTTAGTTTATAATTTCTGATTCTATAATTCGTGTGCGAATCTCGAGGTAAATTGGTTTAAGATTTTCCCTCAATCATAGAAATGCATATGAAATAAATACTATAATGTTTGTATCTCTTTTGTCTTTAGTTATTTCCTCCATATCAACTCTTTTATTTTAAGTGTTGTGACTGATAGGACAATTACCTACGTTTTATTTTAGTTAACCTGTTTGAATCTCTAGAGGCTCATGAATTTTACGATTATAGTTAGAGAAATATTAGCTAACCCATAAAGTTTAGACAGCAGCGCACTGTCGTTAATTATTGGAGAGTGGAGAATGTGGGTTCACTGCAGCCAGCAGTGCACTGGCGAGGCACAACCCATAGAATTGAAATCCTTTCAAAGAATTGTAGGTTATGGATCATTGCTAAAACTATGTCCTAGTTGACCTCTTTAGATTTTAGATACTCTGGTGTCAATATAAAGTAGAGTATCGGATAGCATGTCACATCTAAATCACGAAACCAAGGGTTTACCACAGCCCGATTTTATGGGCGAGGAGTAGTCCTCGGTGAAATAACTTCAAACGTGATTACAGGTTTAGGATACTATGGAGGAGAGGACAATACCAGTATGTCCCAGGAGACCCGAAACCAATATTAGTGGAAGTTTTGTAAGTTGGATAGCACGTCTCCCGATCTAGCATTCCGTGGTCCTTGTGACCTATTGACGAGGATATCGACTGACACTAATAGGTTTACCTAGAATATAGAGTTTAGAGGTTCATAACCCATTAGTCGTCAAGGCATTATGGATAAGAAGATAGTAGGATAACCGTGTAAGCAAGAACACCAGGTAAGGTTTGATTCTAACAAAACTCAAACTACTTGTAACTCCTTTCAAATTCTTACGTACTTGTAATTTGACTATTTTGACCAATGTTGCTGTCACAGCCTAGTTTTGCAAGCTTACTCTTTTATCGAGCTTGATTCAAGACATATGTTTATTGGGGACGCCCACTAACATATTGTCTAATCAGAATCGATGTATTACGGTCTGATCAACCGTTGTGCACTCGGTTCGCTCTCTCTCTGATTATCCTACGTAGATTCAGATGTAGATGTCTCTAGGATCTCATCCGTGACTGCATTTACAATTTCTCTTGAATTATATGTTCGTCCTTGAATCATGAAATTGTATTCAGTAACATCTTCCAACTCTTTATTGTTTTTGTCTTTCACCGATTTGGAAAGGCGAAAGCTCGTGATAGTAGAGAGATACAGAGTATTCCCATGGCTATGATAATGGTAGGCACAAGTGTAGCTACCATCGGCCAGTCATGTGATTGAGTTACTCGTTCTCCCATCAACCCTCAGACTACTATTGAGACTTTTGAGCCATCTGAAATTGAGAATGATTAGGGTTTTACCCTTAGTCAGAATGCCAACCTAGGAGACTATCTATCCTCAAAAAACCAAATGTTGTGAGTCTCTAATTAATTGCTGGAAGCTTACCTTAACTAGCAACCCTTAAGCCTTGAACCAACCCTTCCTCGACCGAAGCCCACAATTAGACATGAGATGAGTGGACAAGAGGGTAATCATTTACCGTGAAACTCATTCCGAGATTGATTTCCAACAAATATTACTCTAGTTATGTAAATTTTATTATTGAGACCTAACTAGTATTGGAATACCACGGTCACTAGCTTAGCCAATACCATAGCTTAAATATCCTGTCATATTATGATCTACCAGTTGTCAACAGCAATACTCGATCACTACAACTCTGTGACGATAGCCTGGCAGGTTGACACAAATAGCATTTCTTGACTCAATTGCTAGAAATCGTTTCGAATGATGTGCCTTAGAGTTGGTTATTCCGTAGGCAACTCTTGTATACTGTGGACGAGTAGGTCATTCTGTATTTTTGACCATGTGTCATTATACACGCTCATTTCCCATTTATTGGGGAACGATCCTAGACTTAACTTATATCTACCATATTCTGTTATGCCGTACCTTATTCTTGATTACCAAGAATCGAGGTACGATATTCGGACTTGGGAATTCTTCTCACCTCATTATTTCTAAAATCCTGTCCTAGCTTCTAAGGTGGGTAGACTGTAAGCCCTCTAAAATTTTTAGGATATACCAGGATTACCGAGTGATTAGAATAACTTTCATTAGGATGACGATTAGTGCCCTTGGACTCCCACTTTTTATTTAGATTATTTTGTGTCCCCGACCGTGTCATTAATATTCGAAGCACGAGACCAGCTGTTACCCCTCAACAAATTTCATATCCAAGATCTAGACAAGTCCACCTTCATCTAGGTATATCATGTCCCACTCAAACCCATCCCCTTGTACTCTATTTTGAGCTACGACTTTCAGGTTAAAAGGACTAGCTATAACCTTCACCGTAGTACCTACCCGGTATACTTTCCGACTTCCACCAGAGCCTCAACCTTGACTCAATTCATTCGACCTAATATATGGTTGTGATCTACTAGAAGCCCACTATGCACATGCTACTAGTGAGCCACCCAATTGAGGCATCATGTGCTACTTAAATACAAAAGTCACCGAAGGCGCCTTGTGGACCTTAAGGACCTAGCTAACCAATCTGACTGGCAACTAGCTCAATCACTTGAGTTAAAGCCTATTCTAGGATACCCTAATCTAGTAGAAATAGTTTTATCAGTGGGATCTTGTCTAATCCATATAGATTGAAACCCAATATTCATCCAACCACGATTGATGTCTAAATAGAGAACCCATTGAGATCACAACCTTGATTTCTCAAATCCCGTTCTATTATATAACCTTGTCTAGATTAATTTCGAGAACGAAATTTTCGGATTGCATGGATTGCAAGACCCTCTAAAAAAAGGGATTCTTTGAGGTAGCAAATGACTGGACTAGATAGCCCAATCTAGCAAATAGATTAATGATCCATAAACTTTCTCCCTACCTGCATCATTGGAAACTCTCTGACACTCTTAAGACTTCATATATGCTCTCGATTATTCTTCCTTATCTTCATGTCCTTCCTATTTCGAAGCGACGAATAGTCATGCTTACTAGAGTTTATCAACATTTTTGCTACTTGTGTAGATTTGTTGCCTGTTAAATTTTGTGTTGCAGATAGATAGGAGAAGGCTGTAGATGCCTTAGGCTATAGATATCCGTCGGTAGTTACTTTTTACAATTAGCTGGAGGGTTACAATGTTATGACGTCAGGTGTTTGAAGTGGGTAGTGTGACCAAAGGGGAGTAGAAGTCCTCGATGATTCGTAGTTACGAACTGGCAGGGAGGAGGATATAAATAGTTCTGAAAAAGTAAAATTCGAGGATGTTGTGGGTGTAGTGGGTTTATTCTTTTTAAATTCCTATGTTTAAATTTTTGGCAGGTTTATGAGTTAGAATTTCGAGGACAAAATTATTTTTAAGGTGGGTAGATTTGTAGCTCCCCTTCCCGAAAATTTGGAATATTTTCTATTATTAATTATTTTATTAGAATAGTGATTTTAGACTTTATAGATAATTATTTAGTTAATGTTACGGTAGATGATTTTAGCCATGGTGGAGTTTTGGAGTACAAGACCACTAGGAATCATGGCTCAGATAGTGCAGTGGCGTGCTTTGACTAGTGTGTAAGTCATGCCAAGGAAGGCCGAGCCATAGTGATGTCCTAATTAAGAAAACCTACTTTATAATTTTTTTGACTTATTACTAACAATTTACATTTAAGATTTGGAATTATAAAATCTTTTTTTAAATAGCATTTGATAATATCGAATATATTTTAAAACTATTATTGTGATGGAGATTTGATTCATCTAGTTTTCATTTAGAATTATAAAATGCTACTTTTTAAATTATTTGATAATATTGGCCATGATTTTAATTACTATTAAGGTCCATTATTGATTTAGATTTAGTCAAAATCTAATGATGATTGATTTAATTATCTATGACTCATCCTTTTGTGCAAACCACCCCCAACAGACTCAAAGTACCCATCGTTCCTATAGAGAACCTAAACTAATTTTCCTTCCTATACATATATACTTCCCAGCCACACCTTAGCTAAAGAGCCCAAGGCCCTCTCCTTGCACAAATCTAAGATGCACAAGATGTCGGGTCACCCGCCCCATTCCTGCCCTTTATATAGAAATTCATAACAATACCCCGACCTCATCCTACAACTCGCAGTAGCCAAAAACCCTAGCCGCAAGCCTTTTGTCGAACTCTCGTCACCCCCTCAAAGGTCTCTATAAGACCGGTGCTCGAAATCGTTCCCAACCTCACGGCATCGGCCACTTCTCGATCTACACCATCGAGCCTATGCCATGTGGTGCACGACAAAGTTGATAATCGAACCGAGACCCGTCGGTGACCGCCGTGCATATCTAAAGCCTCTCCGGGTCCGTCAGAGGCGGAGCGCACGACCCATCACTACCCGACTTCCACGGGAACGCAACGCCGTTCTGGTAGCCTTGACGATCGTCCAACATCGCCCCAACCTTTCTAGGTACCATGGCCTCATGCTGGTCGGGATCTCTGCCGCGACCTCCGTGGTCCCTTGCGGACTTCGGACTTCAACCTCGCAGCGACAGCAGAGCCCTACTACCTCGACGTCCGACGCTTACGCTGGACTACTTCTCCGACCTCCTTTCCCAAGCTTCCACCGACCTCCATCAGGTTAGCTCCTAATAATTAATATATGAGTATGCCAATGGGTTAGAATAAGAAAGGACTTAGCTAAATATACTAGGTGCATTATAAAGGAAGTTACAGTGAATACGTGAGCTAGAAATGTGCTAAGAACTTAGCTAATTATATATACACACACACACACATATATATATATATATATATATATATATATATATATATATATATATATATATATATATATATATAAACATGGATAGGGTGCTGGTTTGAGTGTGGTCACTCATTCTTCTTAATAAGACAAAGCAATGAGCAGTGAATAAACAAGGGAATAGCTTGTTTATATATATATATATATATATATATATATATATATATATATATATATATATATATATATGGACACGTATAAAATTTTATTAAAATGCTCACAACAGTATTAGATTTCTGATATATGTTATGTATTCGCCATGTTGTATTATAATACATATGTATGTATGTATCATAGTATGTATATATTATAAGAAATTAATATTGGCATTATTATAGCCATTAGTTATCGGTTATAATTATTTCCCTATAAATTATAGTTTTGTGCTTGACCCTATAAGTAATTTTGAACCGGACTTCAAAGTTTAAAATATATTACTATATTATTTTATTGTAATTTAATATATATTTTTTTAAAACTAAAAATGTTATTATAGTATTTTATTTGTGTAAAAATAAAAAATAGTTTGACAAGAATTGGATTTTGGCCTAAAACCACTCTCTAGATTTTCAAATAATATATAGGTTTCATAATAAATAATTTTGAATATTTATTTATGGTGAGCTTTAATGGGACTCTTAGTGTTTCTAAAAGGATTTATTGAAAGTGACTCTGTAGGCTTAATTATATGTTTTGACTAATTTTTAGATTAATTAATTGGGTGGGCTAATCTATTGGACTTGGTCCATAATTTTCTTAAAACATTATAGGTATATGGGCTTTAAAATATTTATTTTAATAAGCTTTTATATTAAAATGGGCTTAGATTAAACCTTGAGCTTAAGCCCACTAAATATTAATTAAAATAGTTAAATAAATATTAGGGTTTATATAAATTTGGGTTTGGGTTTCCAATAAATATTTTTGGGCCTTATGAATATATATTAGGATACAAATGATAATTTTTCTCATATCAAATTCCTTCCCATATCAAGTCTTACCGTTACTAATCATATTCCTATTCCCTTTGCCAAAATCGGACTTTTTTCGTATCAACCTCAGCCAACCGGACTAATATAGACTCAAAGGTACTGTCGGTTTTGCTAGCAAAGGATCTCAGGCGAGTACAGTTTATTGTCTGCATTTCGATATTGATCTTTACTATACTTCATTGATTAGTCATTAGTTATGTGATTTTTTATACTCTATTATAAATTGTTGAGTCGGGAATGAGAAGTACCAAGGATGTGTGATCCGACCATAGACAGTGTTTATTTTCATGCAGTAGACATCGTAGACAGTGCTTACTTTTCTGCAAGTAGACATCGTAGACAGTGCTTACTTTTCTGCAAGTAGACATCGTAGACATTGCTTACTTTTCTGCAAGTAGACATCGTAGACAGTGCTTATTTTTCTGCAAGTAGACATTGTAGACAGTGCTTATTTTCTGCAAGTAGACATTGTAGACAGTGCTTATTTTCTGCAAGTAGACATTGTAGACCGTGCGGTGTAGTGGTCCAGACTGATCACTTATCAAAGGTACTTCTAACAGTTGGAAAAAGTATTTTGTGTCTATTGATTGCTATTGGTTTTCCGTATTTACTGTTTATTTTCAAAACTCATGATTGATGTCTAACATTTGTTTTATAGTCATTTTTTTATTCGAAATTGCATTCAGTGAATTGTGCTCGTTCCATTCCTGACTGGAAACCAACATTTTCAGGTTAGCCGTGGATTCACTTAGCTTGGGGAGTGACGAGAATATTTGCAGACAAAGCCTAGAGACTAGCTAGATAGTTGAGTTACAGTCATTCATTTATTTGTACAAGTTTATATTTTTCTACAAATATAAAACTTGTGAATATTGTAAGTTAAATTAATTATGTGAATGAGCATTATTTGTGATTTTGATCTCCATGGCCGTGACAGCGTTCTACCGCCGACACTGCGGCGTAGGCTGGCTTGGACACGTCTCGTATCCGTTTTAAAAAAAAAACAGGTGCGGGTCGTGACAAGAGATATGTTAGAGATATGTTAGGATATCTAGGATATATAGATGTTAGAGTTGAGTTAGTATCTTGTATTAGTGTATATAGATATCTTAGTATGTTAGATATGTTAGAGTGATTAGTTAAGGTAAGTTAGTGTCTAGTAGTGTCTTAGGATATAGAGTGGTGTATACGATACCTTAGTATCTTAGGATACTAAGAGTGTATCTTAGATTTACCTTTTATCTACAAGGTAATGGTTTACCTTACCTCAAAGGTAAATGTGTTTAACTTATAACAAGGTAAGGTATTGGGTTTACCTTCAAGGTAAGGGATTTACCTAGGTAACTAAGGTTAGATATCTAAGGTATTGTTTAGCTAGTAGCTTGGGGTATATAGATAGTTACTAGATATCTAGGATTGGTATCTTGGTAGCTAAGGTATATGTTTACCTAGACTAAGGTATTGGACTTCTGACTAAGGTATTGGGATTGGGATACCAATAGGACCAAGGTATATAGTATATTGGTAGATAAAGGTTAGGAATATGATACTTAGACTAGATTTAACCATGTTTGACCAAGGTTGACTGTTTTGACTCAAAGTCAAAGTAAAGTCAATATTTGACCTAGATTAGACTAGGAGTTGACCAGAGTTGACCAGTTGACCAAAAGTAAATTGCGAATCAACCTTTGACCCAATTTGACCTAGTTTGACTTGGTATGACCTAATTTGACTTGGTGTGACCTAGTTTGACCTAATGTGACTTAGTTTGACCTAGTTTGACTTAGTTTGACTGAGTTTGACCTAGATTGCATAGTATATACTAGAAAATCATGTCTAACACTGTTAAACCCTAATTAACTCACGTATATCTCATCTTTAGGTCTGTGACTTCACTCTGAGCATCGATTCTCATTGACAGCTCAGGACCGCAGGCGAGTACATTCTTTGATAGTTTTTATTGTCTTGATATCTACTATATCTAATTCAGTTGTAATGTTTTACTTGATTCCCGATACGATGGTACACGGTCTAGTATATGTTGGATCCTGTCATAAGATATTATTCCTGGACTTCCTGGTATATGGGTGCATTGTTCGATCTTATTTCTTGTACTTGTATAGACACCGATTTGGGAGTGGGTTGGCCCCCTAGTTTTGAATCCCATGTCATGACGTGTCATGTCCGGATCCATTATACTATTCGGGGATGTGGAGTTATTAGAGGTCATGTGATCAATACCCACCCTGTAACTATACGTAAGGTATAGCCTGACCTGATACTTCTTGTGCTCGCTTTCCATGTTGTCCGGCTTGACCCTCCATATATATTTCCTGTGATAGTCGGTCAAATAGAACAGCCTGATCCAATCCCAAGCCGATCACATAACGCTCTAATATCTCAAGATACTGTTTATGTTTACATTGTACATCAGATATTCTTGTACTGCTTTACATTCCAGTATTTCATACCCTGACATTATATCCAGTTTTACATATACTGCTTATTTCCAATCTTGATATTTTATCTTGTATTCTATTATGATTGTCTCTTATAGCATTTGTCAATTCATATGGAACTGCTGTTAGCGTTTGTACTTGCTCATATCCTGACAGGATAACCCCGTTGATGTTTACAGATGATTTAGATGTTGATTGCTCGACCGTCTATGGGTTTGGCATAGATGGAGATTTCGACCTGGATTTTCCTGTGGAGCCGGAGTCCGTTGAGGACGCACCGTTTACTTTGACCTAGATTAGTTAGGTTTGACAGGACTGCGTTCCAGCTAGCTATCTTTGAGACTTGTAGTATACTATATTCAGGATTTGTGTTATGTCTTAAACTTTGAACTTGTGTTGTGATTTTTCATGTATTTCCAGCTTATCTATTTTCCATCATATTTTAGCATATCGTGCTTATCTTCCTTAGATGTCTTGTGATTGAGTTGTGATTATATACCTCCGTGCGGAGATGACATGTTTATATTTATTGTGTCTAGATGCTATATTTCTAGTTGACCTATACAACGTTCTACCGTCAACTCTACGGCGTACGCTGGACGTACCTATGTGCTCGTGCCCCTAATCATGGTGCGAGTCGTGACAAGTACAATGTCTCACAATTTATAAAAATAACTGAATAAATACTCAACTATCTAACTAGTCTCTAAGTTTGGCCTCCGCGTATACCTATGTCTCCCCAACAATCCGATGTTAATGGCAGTCGCGATTAATCTGAAAAATATTGGTTTCCGGTCAGGAATGGAACGAGTACAAATTATTGAATGTAGTTCCAAGTATATGTTAACGACTATAAGATAATGGTTAGTCATAAAATACATGATGAGAATATCCAGGAAAAGTAACAAGTAACATGAAGAATACCATAAAGGAAAATATATGACCACATGTAACGAGTATAACATGAGAATATAATTATCTATGTGTTTTGAAGTACCTTTCGATAAGTGAGCGGTCTGGGGACAGTTACACCACAATGTCTAAGTTAATTACAATGTATACTTTATTTAACAAGGTCTACTTTATTTAACAAGGTCTGCAAGGTCTACTGTGCAGAAAATAAAACATGGGCTAAGGTCTGATCACATATCTATTTAGTAATTCTCCGTCCGAACACCAAGTACAAGATTAACAATATTGAAAACTAACAATAAATGTACTCGTCTAGGGTCCTTAGCTGGTAAAACCCAAAATACCATCGTGTTTGGAATAGTCCAGTTGGCTAGGGTTGTCATGAAGGAGTCCGAGTTTAGCAAGGAAGTATGAATACGATCAGTCACGATTAAATTAATCTAAGAGTCAGATTGCTTAAGAAAGGTAATTTCATATTTAATCTTCTTAGAAAGTATTTAGAAAAATATATATAACTTTATATAAATAAACATATTTAAAAACCATATTTTCATTGATTATTTTTAGTCAAAATAATATATAGTTTTTTTTTTCAGAAGGTACTTTAACCTCATTTTAGAATATAATTAATTACTTGGAAACTATATTTACTAGCCAAAATATCTTTAAGCAAATACTTGAAAATCAGGAGAATCAATTTTCTTTTATCTAAACTATAATTTAGTTTTTGATAGATAATATTTAGAAAATGTACATAATCATAATATTAATGATAGTAAATACAATAATCATAATTAAAACAATATAGTGATATACGGCCAACACTAAGGCCCAAAATATAAATCCATTCATTTTTAGAAGATATTCTTTATATTTCTCAAAATAACTAATAATAACATTAATAACCATGATACAAATAACATCTTCAGTAACAACAATAATAATAACCAAAATAATAATAATAATAATAATAATAATAATAATAATAATAATAATAATAATAACAAACTATTATATTTTACTATATATAAAATATTTTAAATTTTATATATATATAAACCACTCCTCCTCTAGACTAACCCAACTTTCGGGCCCTAACAGATTTATGGGCATTAAGCCTATTCTTTTAATTGGGCTCAGCCCACACCAAACAAAAGCAAAAGAGAAAGAAAAAATAATAATAATAATATAAATAAAATGAAAGTAAAATAAAATAAAAGTAAATAATTACTTAACAACTGATGTAATAGAGGGGGAGAGAGTGTGTCGGGAAAAAGAGACATTCATTAATTTCCCTTGAGAGAAAATTGAGAGGGATAACGAGAGAGGGAAAAAAGGAAGAGAGGGGCTCACCCAGCTCAATTCGTCGGCGGCGCACGGTCCAGTCGGTCACCGCGCGGAGGGAAATTCCAGAAAAGGCGGCGCTCTGGGGGGAGCAGCCTCGGCGCTGTCGAGGCGGGGAAGGGCGGTCGCTCCTCGTCGGGGCTGTCATGGAGGAGCGACCTGTGGCGCGCGAGAGCTCGCCGGCTGCTCGCTGGCGAGGCGATCGTCGACGTGGGGCGGTCGGGGTGCGGTGCTGCGCTGAGTGGAGGAGCTTGGCTACTAGCAGCGTTGGCTGTCACGACCCGTACCCTACTTAGGGGCAAGAGCACATGGTGGGTACGTCCAGCCTACGTCGCAGAGTCGGTAGTAGAATGCTTATAGGTCATCTAGAACATATAACATCTAAGACACAAATGAATGTAACATGTCATCTCCATACGGAGGAATATAATCACAACTCAATCACATGAAATCTAAGGAAGATAAGCATGAATATGATAGAGATAAAGATGAAAATAGATAGACCGAAATAAATGCAAAGTCACAAACGCAAGTTCAGAATTTAAAGACATAATACAATCCCAAATAAGTTCTACAGACCCAAAGTATCAAGCTGGAATTCAAATCCAGTCAAAGCCTAGCTAATCTAAGTCACTACAGGCGGTGCATCCTTTACGAGCACCGGTTCCACAGGCAAGTCCTGGTCATAGTCTCCATCAATGCCAAACCCGTAGAAGGTCGAGCAATCTGCATCTAAGTCCTCTGAAAAATATGGTTATCCAGTCAGGATAGGAGCGAAGTACAAACGCCAACAGCAGTTCTAATGAATTAACAAATACTATAAGAAACAGTTATAAAGGAATACAAGATAGAATATCAAGACTGAAAGTAAAACGTACATGGTGAACTGAATATTATGTCATGGTGTGAAATACTGGAATGTAAAGCAGAACAGAAAAATCTGATGTACAATGTAAACATAAACGGTGCCTTGAGATATTAGAGCGTTATGTGATCGGCTTGGGTTCAGATCAGGTTGTTCCATTTGACCGATTATGCACAAGTAATATAGCGGAACAGGTCGGCCAAAATGAAAAGCTATGCATAAGTAGTATCAGGTTAGGCTACACCCTATGTGTGGCGAGGGTGAAGCTATGCACAAGTTGTTATAGGAGGGGTATTGATCACATAACCTCTAATAACTCCCCATACTCGAATAGCATAATGGATCCAACCATGACACGTCATGACACAGGACTCAAATAGTAGGGGGCCAGCCCACTCCCAAATCGGTGTCTATACAAGTACAGGAAACAAGATCGAACAATGTACCCATAAACCAGGTAAATCGAGAATAACATCTCGTGATGGGATCCAACGTATACTAGTCCGTGTATTCTCGTGTTGAGAATCAAGTAAAACAATATAAATGAACAAATATAGTAAATATCAAAGCAATAAAAACTATCAGAGAATGTACTCACCTGCGGTCCTGAGCTGTCAATATGAATCGAGTTTCAAAGTAGAGTCACAGACCTATAAATGAGATATACATGTATTAAATAGGGTTTAATAGTATGTCACGACCCGCATCCGTTTTTTTTTTAAAACGGATACGAGACGTGTCCAAGCCAGCCTACGCCGCAGTATCGGCGGTAGAACGCTGTCACGGCCATGAAGATCAAATCACAAATAATCTAATGCTCATTCATAAAACTAATTTAATTTACAATGATTACAAGTTTTACATTTGTAGAAGAACATAAACTTGTACAACTAAAAGAATGGCTACAACTCAACTAACTAGCTAGTCTCTAGGCTTTTGTCTGCAAGTATCCCCGTCACTCCCCAAGCTAAGTGAATCCACGGCTAACCTGAAAATGTTGGTTTCCAGTCAGGAATGGAACGAGCATAATTCACTGAATGCAATTTCAAATAAAGAAAATGACTATAAGACAAAGGTTAGGCATCAATCATGAGTTTTGAAAATAACCGCAAAGCCGTAAGAAAAATCAATAGTAATAAATAGACCAATATACTTTCCACCGTTAGAAGTACCTTTGATATGTGATCAGTCTGGGCCACTACACCGCACGGTCTACAATGTCTACTTGCAGGAAATAAGCACTGTCTACAATGTCTACTTGCAGAAAATAAGTACTGTCTACGATGTCTACTTGCAGAAAAATAAGCACTGTCTACGATGTCTACTTGCAGAAAAGTAAGCACTGTCTACGATGTCTACTGCAGAAAAGTAAGTACTGTCTACGATGTCTACTTGTAGAAAAATAAGCACTGTCTACGGTCGGATCACACATCCTTGGTACTTCTCATTCCCGACTCAACAATTTATAATAGAAAAATAATCACATAACCAATGACCAATCAATGAAATATAGTGAAAATCAATATCAAAATGCAGACAATAAACTGTACTCGCCTGTGATCCTCTGCTGGCGAAACCGACAGTCTGAACTACTCAATGTGCCACAATAGTCAAAACCCGTACAACAGTCCCCGGAAGCTGAAATAAACATTACCAATGTTCTCAGAATAGTCAAATTAGCTAGGATTGCTTGTCCTTAAGTCCAATTCTGGACACAGGGGCAAAACGATAATTTCAGACCAAAACGGTATCCGCCGTTGGACCCGCTTTGCACCGAAAAGCATGCCAGAGTCAACGGTCTCTAAAGTCGTCAAACTACATGTCTACGAATCTAGTTTTCCGATACGAACCCAACCGTATGTCCAGAGTTGGATTCCGGCGGGCCGTGCACAAAATCGCCCGTTGAGTGGGACCGTGGGGCCCGCAAAACGGTAATTTTATCAACGATCTCAGAATCGGACCAAACTTGGCATACAGGACCAGAAAAATGATATGGTTCTGCTGACGTAAGTTTCGTCTCGATCTGACGAGCATGCACAAAGTAATTGGAGAATTTGCACAGAGGCCGATACGGTGAATTTCGACGGATACGCGTCAAATTCGTCGCGCACACGCGACCAATTTGAATTCCGTCAAAGCCCACACGACCACGAAGCCGTTACGCAGCTTTCGATGCTTTCGGTTTGTGACCAAGTCGCCCGGTTTGGCGGGACGCACGTGGTATCGGAGAAAATTCTAAATTTCGAAAACAGTTTTTCATGTTTTTTTCTCGATTTCCATCTAATTTATTTTACTGTATAAATCATTAGAAATCAACCTACTAGTGGGGTTTCCCTCCTCTACAGGTTGTCTAAAACTTTATTCAGACACAATCTCAAAACCTTCGAAGGATCGACGAAAAACCGCCTTCCAATTTATGGTCGGGGTTGGACGGTGCTCTATTTTTTTTTTCACAGAGTTTCGTCCAACTTCGTGTCGATCTTACAGACGGGTCACACGATTACACCAAAAACTAACTACTAGTATACGAAGATGGTTATGTTGAGAGCGTACCGGAAGAAGCGGATCCTAAAACGATTGAGCGTGCGTCGAGAACGCACGACGCGAAGTCGGCCTCACGAAGGCTGCTACTGCCCTGCTGTCATGTGTCCTGTGCGCACTGCACGCGTGTTCGGCCTGCTCCAGCCGGCCGGCGGTTCCCTCGGCGGCGCGCGCGCGCGTGGGGCATGCCAGGGAAGGAGGAAGGATGGCGCAATAATTTTAGGGTTTGGGGTTTGCGTGTCTATCTCCTCTCGACTACTCTCGTTCTATGTATACTCCAATTCGTATGTATAACCTTCCTCTCGGTTTGGCTCAGGTCTGCTCGGCTATGGGGTCGGGTCTTGGGCCTGGGCCGGCTGGTGTTGGATGTGGGGAATTCAATTGTCTGGGACTTTGGGTTGGAGGGGTTTGGCTAACTATAGTAAGCACTTGATGTTGTAACCTATAGTGATGTGCTGGCCTATTGTGAACTGGTAGTCGCCCCTTTTATTCCCTGTTGTAAACTGGTATGGTGGATGTTAGGCTGGGCTGGCCTGGCTTTGGCTGGGCTGGCCTGGCTTTGTTTTATTTCCATTGTCCTCTTTTCTTTTCTTTTTTTTTTTTTTAATAGGCTGATGGATCTTCTCATTCTAAATATTATACCATTTGACTAATACCTATTAAACCTGATTTGACCAAGTGGTCAAGTGCTAAGACGCAAACCCTAATTAACTTACCAAGGCCACACAATTATCCTGATGACCAGCAGCCTTGCAAGAATTATGTGATGTAGGCAGTTTAATCAAAGGAGCATGCAACAACCACCCCAAGTTGACAATTAAGTTAGAAGAAGCTTGCAGCAGCAACACCCATATAAACTGCAACAATGGAAGAACTCTATCTTCCTAACACTTGCGCGCGCGCACACACACACACCCCTATATATACACACATACAATATATACATATATTTATATTTATCTACTCTATATATATATATATATATATATATATATATATATATATATATATATATATATATATATCTACTTTAAAATACTAATTCTCTCTCTATATTCATTTGCTAGCAGACGGGAAAACAGCTAGTAATAACTATATATTTATATATATGATTAATAGCAATAATAATAATAACAGAAATAAAATACTTAATATGCAAAATTAAATATTCCGCTATATAATATCTATTTATATATATACGCTCCTACACATATTTTTATATACACACACGAATACGAATATATTTTTACTTATTTATTCATACATTCCTATTTACACATACACAATATTTATTATATATCTATATATACCCATATATCTTGAGGATAACAACCAATAATAATAAATAATTTATATTTAATACCCATAATAAAAATAGTAATAATAATAATAAGAAGAATAATAATAATAAATAATCCCAAAATATTTAAGAAAATTCCGGGAAGGGAGGCTACATAGTATAAGACATGGTTTTCTAGTAGGTAATATGCAATCTAGGTCAAACTAGGTCAAGTGTTGACTCAAGTCAACTGTGAGTCAACATACAATATATAAAACCCTGATACCAAGTCAATACTTGACCTAGTTTGACCTAGATTGCATATCACGCACAAGAAAACCATGCCTTACACTGTTAAACCCTATTTAACACATGTATATCTCATCTATAGGTCTGTGACTCTACTTTGAGCATCGATTCTTATTGACAACTCATGACCGCAGACGAGTACATTCTCTGATAGTTTTTATTGCTTTGATATTTACTATATCTGTTCAGTTGTAGTGTTTTACTTGATTCTTGACACGAGGATATATGGACTAGTATACGTTGGATCCCATTATGAGATATTATTCCCGGTTTACCTGGTATATGGGTACATTGTTCGATCTTGTTTCCTGTACTTGTATAGACACCGATTTGGGAGTGGGCTGACCCCCTGGTCTTTGAGTACTATGTCATGACGTGTCATGGTTGGATCCATTATACTATTCGGGGTTGGGTAGTTATTAGAGGTTATGTGATCCCTAAGCTCTTAGCCTTGAAGAATGAAGGTTTTGGAGGAGTTTGGGACAATTTGGGAGAGTTTCAATGGTTGGAACCCATAAAAATAGAAAGGAACTATTCTAAGGTTTTTTGGAGGCTCATTAATGAGGAAGAAGATGAATTAATGGCCTCTAATACAAGCCAAGAGAGGGAGCCCTAAAACCCCTCTAAAAAGTCTAATTTACCCTGTCAAGTCATCATGAACCATCTCCTAATTAAAGGGTTAATGGTGCAGTAAGTATGGGATTCAAACATAGTCTAAACTAAGTCTAACATGACTTAAATGAAGCTAATTGTGTTCATCCTAGGTTGTGGGCTCAAGTGTTCATGTCTAGTCTCATAAGGTTCACAAGTTAAGGTTCAATTAGTAGGCTAAACTAACAATGAATGAAACCTTCTAAATAAATGACTTAGTAAATATTCAAGTAATATACATAATACAAATTGACAAAAATATCCCTAATTTTGAAATGTGGTAGTGATATTGGCGCAAGGAAGGTTCAGGCGGTCCCAGATCTGGTGCAGGGGTCGGCCATGGTGAGGTCAGTTCGGTGGCATGGCTGTGTCGGGATGTTGTCGTTGGTGTTGAATGTGTAATATAATGGAATAAGATGGGGTGGTCACGAACACATGGGTCCGAACACGCTTTTATGGTATATGTTGGTGGGTACACGGACACTTCGGCACGGGTTTTGTGCATTGGCTATTTAGTGTTGGTGATGTTCTCTCTGGTGATGGGAAGATGGTTGGGTGTTTAGGCGAGGAGGCCGGTTGTGGGCTGCCGTGACGGTGGCCGCGGTGGAGTGTTGGGTATTCGGCCATGGTTATGGTGATGGTGTTGTCTGTTCTAATGCTAAGTGTGGCAGTGGTCTGAGTTGTGATGGTGGCGATGGTCGTGTGGAGTCGATGGGCGGAGTGCGGGGCTTGTCAGGGCAGGGCCGGTGTTGATGTCGGTGGTCTGTGGTATTGACGGTGAATGGGGATTGGGTGGTTGTCTTATGTGATGGTGGACTCGAAGGCTGGGACAGGATAGAGTTCAAATTTTTAGGAGAAACAAACGGGGTTGAGTCGGGAGAAGAAGGAAAACCTCCTTGACTATATGGAGGCTGCCCTATCCAATGAGATCACAATTCCACATATTATATCTCTTCCGTAATTTAAACTCCAAATAATTATTTAAAACATAGTAAATCTAATCTAAACATGCTAATTGATAATGATAGTAAATCAAGGTAGTACTTAATGTTTATCAAGAATTTAAATTATTGAAATCTAAATCAATTAATTATTACAATGATTTAAAATAATATCTAATTATAACTGAAATAGATTTTATAAAATCAATTCCTTAAAATAATAATAGTGATAAACCAATTAACTCTACACGTATTTTATCGTAATTATCAAATAATTGGTAAATTATTTTCCTATAATTATCAAACAAATACATTTTATTAGTCAGACTAAATCAAAGTTAAATATAATATTTGATAACCAAATAACTTTAATAAATAAGTTCTAGATTTAATCGAAATTAATCTATAGTGATTAGAAATAATACTACATATTATTAATAATATCGAACACATTTAGCCAAACTAACTTTAATACTCTGTAACCATAATATTTTACAATAATATTTTAATAATATCAAATAATATTTGAAACATGATCACAGTAACAAATGATCAACTAATTCTAGAAGTCTATTTGTAAAAATCCCTTCTAAAAATAAATTTGACAAATCTCTTCAAAATATTGATAATAAATGTTATTTTCTAACTAGAAAAATATATTTAAAACTGCAACTAAAATAAATAAATAAAAATTTTGAAAACTCGGAAAGTGGGCTTACACTCAGCTCTCCATTCGGAACATATAGACGATTTCCTCACCTCAGTGTTCTGTCCTAATGAATGTGTAGCCCCTTCTCCAGTCCAGCCTCTGTCCTCTCTCAAAGCCTCCAAAATCGTGTGTTTGTGGTCAAATTTGCCTTGATTCTCTCGACCAGTGATGATTGAACCTCCAAGCGTGCTAAAACTCCACTATGTCCATGAAGTATAACTTCTATTCCAAGCTCCTAAAGATCATTCAACAGTTACAACTATGTGGTCAAGAAGTATGCTGAAGGTTTCCTGCTCAAGGCATCTGCAACAACATTTACCTTGCTAGGATGATATTGTAGCTCAATATCATAATCAGCCATCAGCTCTAACCATCGTCACTACCTCATGTTCAAATCCCTTTGCATAAAGACGTACTTCAGACTCTAGTGATCTGTAAATGTCTCCACGTGCTCTCCGTACAAATAGTGCCTCCAAAGCTTCAATGCAAAGATCACTGCAGCTAATTCCAAGTCATGTGTCAGGTAATTCTTCTCATGCACCTTCATCTGTCTCGATACGTAAGCGATAACTTTGCCATATTACATCAAAACACATCTAAGTCTGCGTCCCCATCACTGTATACTACAAATCCTTCCGATCCAGAAGGAAGTGTTATGATAGGTACAGAGCTCAACCTTTTCTTCAACTCCTCAAAGGCTATCTGACAATTTGATGTCCATTGGAACTCCTGATCCTTGTGTGTCAAGCGTGTCATAGGTTCAACGATCCGTGCAAAGTTTCCCATAAACCACCGATAGTAACCAGCAAGTCAAAGAAAACTACTCACTTCTGCTACTGACGTCGATGTAGGCCAAGACTCCACTGCAGCTATCTTCTCCAGATCTACTGAGAGTCCATCCCATAAGATGATATATCCAAGGAAAGGAACTCTATCAATGTAGAACTCACATTTGCTCAGCTTAATGTACAGCCTCTTCCGTCTCAGGATCTCCAGCACAATTCGAAGATGCTTTTCGTATTCTTCGTGACTCTTGGAATATACCAAGATGTCATCAATAAACACAACCACGAACTTGTCCAAGTGCTGATGGAACACCTTGTTCATCATACTCATAAGCACAGCTGGAGCATTGGTTCAACCAAACGGCATAACCATAAACTCATAGTGTCCGTACTTGGTTCAGAAAGCTGTCTTCGGGATGTCTTTCTTCCGCACCTTGATCTAATTATATCCAGATTAAGATCGATCTTTGAGAATATGCAAGCCCTACTGTCACAATCTGCACCCAGAGTAGGGGCACGAGTGTGTGACAGCACCCAGCCTACGCCGCAGCATCGGCGATAGAACGTTGTCTAGGTATAACTATCTTACTAACAATTATATATAAAAACCTGTCAAGATAATCAACTCCAAATGGAGGACGAGTAATGACAATATAACACACACAATCATAATATTCTAAGAAAGATAATGTTACCAAAAGATAAAGACAACAAGCTATGAAAACATCTAGAAAAGTCTAACATAGAAATAATACAAGTCCAGAGTCTCAGAGTCAATAATATCAAATACAATCTCTAAAATAATAACATGCAAGAGTTGTCATCTGGAGACAAAGTCCAGTACAAATCTAATCTAACTGAGCCTCCTCGGCTGGAACTAACCCCTGCTAGACTAGGGTCTCCTGGTCTATATCCACTACGTCATGTGGACCATAGTAGGTGGTACACTCGTCCTCGTCGTCAAAAAAATATATCCAGTAAGGATTTGGAATGAGATACATTTATAATAACAGTTCTAGTTAGATGATAAAGACTATGTAGCAGTAAATAAAGAGAATATATAAGGTAAAGTGATGTGTACATGAACATGGTAAGACATAGCAAGACTGTAAATGAGTGCAAGAGCAAGAGAACAGAGTATATCATGTATAGGAATCAAGAAAATATTATCAATGTGAGTTAGCACTAGTTTTAACATGTGATCGGCTTAGGAACTTAATTAATTCAAGAGTTTATGGCCTAGTTAATCATACATGCAGTGTATGACTAACACTATTCAAGGTTCAATACTTGATGCAAGAAGGGTATTGATCATATATCTACACTAATACTCCCTGCGCCTGACTAGTATAGTGGATCCAACCATGATACGTTACGATACGAGATTCTCTGAGAAGGTAGCTAGCCTTCGCAGAAATCGGTGTCCATATAATGTACAAGAACAACAAGGAGGTTTGCACAAAATATACCAAGACAGATAAGGAATAATATCTCATGATGGGATCCAGACAATACCAATCCGTGTGACCAATGTGTTAAGAAATCATGGATATCTACACTAAATATAAGAAACATAGAAGATATCATAAAAGAAAAAATTATCAGAGAATGTACTCGCCTGAGATCTGGTGTAGAATATCAAAAGTATCCGATACGGTACCTTAAAAACCTAAATATGGAATGGTGTATCAATATCAAGTTTTTGGAATGAAAACATGTCAAACTAGTTCAATTCTAGGTCATAAAGTCATTTATTGGTCAAATTAGTCAAACTCGATCAACTCTAGGTCAAACTTAGTCAAACTTGGTCAAACCAGAGCAATTGGGTCAATTCCTAATTTTGGGTTGTAAAATACCTACCTAGATGGCCTATATTGTTATACTAGCTAATACATGGCTACTTCTAAAAAATTTCCAGGTTAAAACCCTATGGTTATATCCATGGTGGATGCCAACACTGAGTATAGGCATATAGACCTGTATAATACTTGTACCCAATAATATCATATAATACCTTAGCATCTAATACATACCTTGGCTAAATACCAAGGCATTACTTAAATACTGCCTATGATTTATCATTACCCAATCCCATATCCCACTCATGCACTCAAATCCTTACCTATGCTACACTCTTCCCTTTCCCATAGGATACCCTCACTAGTCTTTTCCTAGTGCCTATGCCAACCTACTCATTACCTACACTACTAACCCAATTACACACACTTGATACTAACACATGTAACTTGCTATACCCTACTGATGTTGCCCTCCTTCTATTGCTAGCTTAACTGATAAACTAAGCTACTGGCACAGTAGCTAACCACACACACACTCCTCATTCCCCTATTTCAAACACATTACCTAAGCATTCATTATATGGTAATACCCAAATCCTATTTACCTCTAATGTCCTACTGATACTCTAAACCCCTCAAGTATTTGTGCCCTAGCCCCCAATATCTCATCTGATCCCTACAGACCTGTCCTTAACTGATACCCTCCACTGTTGTACAGTCTACTGATACAGCCTTGCTCCCTTTTCAGAGTTCAGTCCTCAATAACTGAACTCAAGCCCCACCCCTGGTCAGCCCAACTGAACTAAACACATCCTCTTCACTGCTATTGCTTCTTCATCTATTAATTTATTGACTGATGTGAAATTAGTGCAAAACTGATCTCTGGTCAGTCCCAACATATCCAACTCTTATCATATCCTACAAGCCTATACTGATACATTGGTAAAAATCCTTCTCTTCCTATCTATCACATCTAACTGATACAAGATCAGTTGGTTAACTGATGCAATATCAGTTAAAACAAATGGCATTCCCCACTACTTTACTAATACATCAAATTTTCCTCTTCTCTATAGTCCAACTAAACATTAGACGCCCCATCCCTTATCAGTTCAGTCAATAGGCTGGACAAGATCATTCCAATTGATCGCTAAGTCAGTTAGAGACTGACACTTCAGTCCCCTCCATCCCAATCTAAGACTGAACTCTACTCCAACTGATACTGCCTATATGAATAGGCAACTGCTACTGCTTACCTCTTTTACCTACTCACTAATTGTCTAACACACAATATATATATATACATATATATATATATATATATATATATATATATATATATATATATATATATATATATACACGCACACATTACATCTCAGTGGGAAACTTATACCCTATGTATCATATCACATACATACCTACATCAATCTCCAACTGATATACATCACTCCAAGACTCTTTGATACTCGAGCCTATGGGCATCTCACTACCATTCACTGATACTTCAAGGACAGGGAACCCTCTTCCTATCACTCTTCTTATGTTTCAGTCCCTACAACTGAAACTCAAGCCCTCAAATTACTTGTCACGTATGGCCAACCCCTAAGTCTTCCTATTCTCTGTTCTGTGCACTGCCTACAGCCTATACCTTGCATATCCTTATATTTTCTGTTGTTCTTCTATACAGATGATGGCAGTAGCATGAGGGTGTTACCACTGCTCTATGGCCATTCTACTAAACCCGAGCCTTATGCTCTGCTGTAACTAGGTAATAGCATATAGGCAGCCTCATATTGCTGCTGATGCTTGTGCAGGCAAGCCAACAGTAACCACTGCTCATCATCCATATTCATCTATGTGTCCAATTACCTGCATACCAACTGTTTGCCATTGATTGTAAAAGTACAGAATAATTTTATAGGAGGACTGAACTTAGACTCACAATACAAACTCGCTCGCACAAAGAAAGCCTATGAATGAAAACCTAGGTACAGCAATCTAAGTACGATTGTTTATTTTTTGATTCTGGAGGGTGACGATAGAGGCTCGAAAAAGCGACAGCAGCTCTGCCTTACTCCTTGGACGATCGGACGTAGACTTGGCTCTGATGAAGAAATGCTCTCTGGATGTGCGGGAAGACTCTTATGTGCGTGCCTTTGTCTCTCTGTGTGTCCAGCCGGGTGGAGAGAATCTTCTCTGCAAGGGAATGGCATCTTGTTATTTATAGGAGTGGGGTTTGATCATTAGGGTTTGCAATGATTGCCCTTTGAAAAGTCGGCAGCCAATAATCTGGACTATTAGTCTTGATTGCGTCAAATCTGGGCAGTTAATTTTGATTGTGCCAAATCCTTATGGACAATTAATGCTGATTGCCACAAATCTTTGTGATAAACTCGGATCTCCTGTCACGTGTTCATTCTGCTTGATTACAATTAATCTGATTTGATTCGGGTAATTATGATGATTGTAACAAATCTGGGTTGTTATGATTTGCTAGCAGCCATAACTCCGAGGGGATAAGACTGCCACGTGTCTCAACTGTCATGAGGACCGCCATGTGCCTCAACTGTCATGAGGGCCGCCACGTGTCTCAACTGTCGTGAGTGGGATGTCCTGACAGAGCCGCATGAGTGCGGTCTCTAAGTGAACTGCATACGGGTGGGCCCTACAATCCTAGCAACATGAAGGTAGCAGCCGCATAAGGGTGGCGGCCGCATGAGGGTAGCGGCCGCATGAGGGTGGCAGCCGCATGAAGGAGGCAGCCGCATGAAGATGGCAGTCGCATGAAGGAGGTAGCCGCATGAAGAGGGGAGCCGTATGATGATGGCAGCCGCATAGGGGTGGCAGCCGCATAGGGAGCTTGACAGATCATGCCAGCTATATAAAAGATTTTCTTCTTTTCCCTAGGAGCACGCCATCATGTCAGAGCGATCATTTCAGCTTTATATCACAGTTGTCACTTCGCCTTTCTGTCAGAGCTGCCGTCAGGGCATTTAATGAGGCTGTTGCTTTATAGCCAGCTGCAGAGGCGAACTGCTTAGGGCCACGTGGTGTCACGACCCGCACCCACCGTGAGGGTACGAGTACATAACAGCACCCAGCCTACGTCGCAGTATCGGCGGTAGAACGCTGTTCTAGGTCATGAACTATAACTACATAACATAAAATATACTCTCCAAAAGGAGGCCAACACAGAGGTACAACTCAATCACAATCTAAGGTAGAATGTAGCATGATGGAAATAGATAAGAAATCCTCAATTGAGGTACAGCAAAAAGAAATAACAAAGTCTTATCATCTCTAAAATATACAACTCTGAAAATAAAGGCAACGGCTAAACATGAAAAGAAGGAACAGTCTAAGCTATTTACACTACACAAGGTATCATCCTGAGCAGCTGCCTGAACCTCCCTAGGGGTCCAGGTCGCGAGTGTCAACTAGGCAAGCTCCAAGTAAGGGTGCAGGGTTCCTTATCATCCTCTGTAAAAATTTTAACAGGTCCAGTCAGGACGGGAGCGAGCACAAAACATCTCACGCAGTTTATATCATGTTAGAAAATATAAAGCATGCAATAGAGTAAGGTACATGAAACGCTGAAAGAAGAATATAAATGAAAATAGCAGAGATTTGATATTGGGAAATATCTATATATGATAAGTAAGAACTGTAAGCAACATGTGATTTAGAGCACAATATGGTTATGTAAACGGGTTAGGTTATACAATAAAATGGGACTCCTTTGTACATGGGTGTACAATAGACATATATAATTTCTTATACAATAGGATTGATCACATAACCATTTCTACTCTCCCTCCCCAATCAATACACAAGGATCCAATTCAGTTACGTTACCATATACAATGGCTTGTACAATGGCTTGTAAAATGGCTCAATGTGATAATGAGAGTACAATATGCACAATGAGTGTACAATGATAAGGGTATTCAATAAATACAATATGTAAGTAAAATACACATCACAATATGTATTTAGTGAATACAAGGAGATAACATCTCAGAAGAAGATCCATATAGTACCAATCCGTAATAACGATCATGTCAGCATCAAGTACAGTAATCTAGAGCAAGAATGTAAATCCAGACAAGTATGAAACGGTCAGAGAATGTACTCGCCTGATCTCCTGAATGTCCGGAAGAAAACTACTGTATGAGGAGTGGTGTCTGCCTCCTATCAGAACAGTACAAGTCACTACATGTCTAAAAATGATAATCAGATGCATTACAATGCATTCTATATGAATCTAGGTTAATCTAGGTCAAACTGAGTCATACTAGGTCATTGGGAGTCAATCCAAGTCAAACTAGGTCAAACGGGGTCAAATATTGAATTACAGTTGACTTTTGGTCAAAAAGTCAACTCTGGTCAACTCTGGTCAACACTGAGTCAACCCTGGGTCAACCCTAGGTCAAACAAGTCAAATGTTGACTAACAGTTGATTTTCAGTCAACTGGTCAACTCTGGTTTGGTTTTGGTCAATTCTAAGTCAAGTGTTGACTTGAAGTTGACTTTCGGTCAAAAAGTCAACTCTTGGCCAACGGGGGTCAAGACTAGCCTAAACTACCCTCATCTAGTCATTACCTACCAAGATAACCTATTTCTAATCCCATCTTAACAATCAAAACCCTTTCTTAGACTTTATCCCAAAAATCCTACTTTTACCCTCTAAGATACTGATTTGTATCTTAGGATACTCACTCATCTATATCCTACCTTATACCTCTAATATAAGATACTAACCAACTCTAACATATAACTTCTAACCATCTATTCTAACTTATAAACCTAACACAACTAACATCCACTAACTAATATCTAACCATAACATATATGTATATATATATCCGTCTCTAACTCTAACCAACTAATATATGTCATTTCTAACTAACAATAACATAGACTAACACAACTAATTATCTAACTTATACAAGATATCACTATCTAACTTCTAAGATATCTCTAACCTCTACATAGATTCTAACATAACCACTAACATACTAACATATTCATACATACAACATTTAAATTTCTCTCCACTCCAATACTAACACACACCAAACACATATACCAAATCCACCATCTTTCTCTTCTAACACACCTACACACATTTATATACAAACACACTACCACTCAACCAAAACACAATTCACTCAACAAACTACACTAGCCTCAAGTCAAATAGGATGGCATGATCCTTCCAACTCTCTCACCTTCACAACCCACACATACTACACTACCATCTATACAACATCAAACACACACTAGCACATATCCTCTATCAATCTCACTTCTTTCCACTAACCACACACATCCTTATCTCATTCAAACACACAGACTATACTAACATATATTACATAACAATAATATATATATATATATATGTACTATATCATATATATTCTTGACAATCTATGATACCTACATTCACATGATATCTATACTAGGCTCATAGGTTACACAAAATGCCTACGTCGCATAGTCACTCTTCTACTTAAAACTAATACTATACCAATTGGGCCTTTACTAAATTCTAGGATTAAAGTATGTTGTAGCTTTTCGTGTTAGCTTTTCGAAACTTTAAACGGATCGCATTTTCGTGTCCGAAAGCTCCCGAAATCGCGAAAATACCGAAACGTGTTCGTCTTTCGTATAGCTGACACTCAAACAATTCTACAAAAAGTTTTAGAATGGATTTGGCTTATTAAAATATATATTTGTAAAGCTAACTTCGATACGCTTCTTTTAAAAAAAATAGGAGGTAAATTGGAATTATGAGCTAAAAGTTATGGCATTTCTAAGTTACTCTAGCTACTAAAAACGTGGATAAAAATTATGACGAATTTAGGTAGTTTGAGACAAAAGAAACACAAGTATATAACATAATATATCAAGAACTCACTCTCTACACTAATATATATATATATAAGACACTATAGAACACATCTCCAATACAAAAATATGAGATTAAACATGTAATAATTCATTCATACATAACAACAACACATAGTGTGTCCAAATTTGGGGTTTTCCCACATGGACACAACCACAACACAAAGGACCCTCCTATGACCTCCAAATGGACACGAAATGGACACAAATGGAGATACAACCATGGGGTCATTCCTATGGATTCAAAATAGACCTATATGCATGAGGAAATGAAAAGGAGAAGAGATTTATACCTCCCGGTAGATCGAATCGAAGAAAAGCCTTCCCGGAGCGACACCGACACGTAGAGATTCCAAAAGGACACGAACGAGCTTCGAATCCTTCCAAACTTGGGTAGCTTTCTCCTTGTCTAGAATGGCTAAGGAAAGAAGAAGATATGGTGACGAAATGGAAGGATTTGGTGGAGAAATTGTTAGGGATTGTTCTCTAGAAATTTGAGGAAGAACAAGAGAGAGAGAGTGTGGATGAGAATAATGAAATGAACTTGAGCCTATCCTCTCCCAAAGTGGCTGGCCATATGGGGCTATTTGTCCTATTATGGTAAGGTCCAAAATGCCCTCACTAACCTATTCTATTAGTATTAGGAAAGGGCTAATTGGTTGGGGCTAAATTAGTCATTCTAAAGTCTCTAATCACACTAACCTTATCCATAATAATTAGTCTAACCTCTAACTAAAATATTTCTATCATGTGGGCCATGGCTAACTAATGTGTGGGTCCACTAAAGTCAACACTACCCCCGGGTCCCCGTTTCAAGTCGAATTAAGCTGAAATTCGAACCCGACTCAAATAACCCCAAAACAATATCATAAATAATAAAATAAATTTCAACCCCAAAGTAATATCATAAATAATAAAATAAATTTTTAAAATATTCAAAAATATAAAATGACAAAAATACTCCTGTTCCTGAAAACTGGGGGTAACAAATTCCTCGAAATTAAAACCAAACAATAGTAAAATATCAAAATCACAAGTCATAATTTTAAATAGTTTAAAAATGATTAAAAATCACCAAAAATAATAATATGAAATAATTATCAATAAATAATAATTATAATTACAAAATTTCAAAATTACCCTCATCTGGAAAACTGGGTGTTACAATCCTACCCACCTTATAAAAATTTTGTCCTCGAAATTAAGATGATCGCACCCCCTTCTAGGTCAAACATAGTCAATGGTCAATCACTAGTCAATTACTCAACATCCAAGTACTTGGTCATCAACTGGTCAACTTCTTAGGGTTTTACCTATGCTAGCTATCTAGGTGTTGGCAACTAGAATTTAGCAAAATAGAAACTCTATAATAGACTAGCTCTTAACTTCCCAATCCTATCAAGTCACCTATAACTAAATACCTACAAGCTAAGCACATGAATACCAAATACCACATATATATATATATATATATATATATATATATATATATATATATGTATATATATATATATGCTCAAGAACAACAACCCATCACATATATCCTAAGTATATCATCTATATATATATATACATGACTGATCAACCAAGGGTTAAGGCAGACTAAACTTATAAGGGTCTGAAATACTGCTTAGAACTAGGCTAAGGATGAATGGTCTGAATCAAGGGGACATGGTATCTAGTGAAGGGTCTGCACACTGCCTATAAAGGTGATCAACACAAAGGAACTCAACACGAAGAGAACTTAACTAAAATGAAAAACTGACCAAGTATAGGCTAAACAACATGTTTATAACCCTATACAACATAGCCAATAGATACCAACTAACCTATATCCCATATGCCAATATCATCTGCAATCTATCTATGCAAATAGACCTCTCGGTCTTAGGTGAAACTACAACTATACTCAAAGGCAGGCTCTGGTCATGGGTGCCTCACTGGAAAAGATAAGGGAAAGTAGTAATAATCATCAAGGCTGTAAGGCATACTAACATCCTATGTGTAACTGGTTGGTATTATAGATAACAGGAGAATTATCTGCAATGGGTTACTATTCTAACACCAATGCTAACTATCACCTCTAGTGTACAGATACTCTACAAGTCATCATACTATTATACTATGAAGGAACTACCTATGAATAAGCTCTACAAAACTAAATATCCCTACTCCTAAGTCATTTATAACAATCAAAAGGGTATAATGTTTAAACCTTCTCAAGATACAATCTGTTAATCATATACGTCTGTCCAAAATCATGTTGTCCAGAGTCTTCATCATGCTAGTGAGTAAGGCTACGACAATCACAGAGTCCTTGACTAAGGTACGTACCTCTAGGTTCATGGTATTTAAAATTTTTGCACTGTCGCATGCGACGACAAAACCTTAAATTCCCATGCCCGAGAATACATCCAAAATCTGACTACATGTCCTCACTATGCCAACTAACATGACTATCGAGGATTTTAGATCCCATGATTTAGGCGACCTAGCCCATATGATTTTCTCAAAAGAAAAACAAACACAACAAAAGAGTAACATGACAAAATTAATCAATCAACAAGGAACAGATAGAATCGGATTTCAAGGTAATTATAAAAGACAATTGTGGGAATGGAATTGAGAAGAACGGAACTTGTAGCAAGATCTCCAACGGTCTGTGCATCCTCGACTGTCCTGACGATAGATCGCCCTACTGGTTTCCTCCAGCCTGATACTGATACTGCACAAATCTCTGCTGCTGATGCTGCATGAATCGCTGCTGCTGAGAGAAACCGAAAATGAAGGGAAAAGTCTCTGTACAGACGGAGGTGCACCTCCAATGTAGCAGAAATGCCAACCTGAGTCGACACAATAGAAACTGCGGTCTCGAGGCCCTGATGAACAGGACGAGAGGTGGCCAGCCTCTCGATAGTATCCCCCGAACTAAAGCGATGAGATCGTGTCTTCATAACCATCATGAAGACAGATCAAAATAAGAAGCAATTTATGAGAATGAAGCGAAAAATTCAAAGGAGAACAGTTTATATTCAAGGAAGTCAATAAGCAACAATTTTAGACAAAAGGAATCGGATTAAGAGTTTTTCCTAATGTGATTGAGTACCTCCAAAAATATCCTAATCCTACTGCAGGCTGTAGTGATACTCTAGTTCGAATACCACTACATAAACTCGACCTGCATGGGATACCACTAAAAACGTGTCACGACCCGTACCCACCATGAGGGTACGAGTACATAACAGCGCCCAGCCTACTTCGCAGTGTCAGCGGTAGAACGTTGTTCTAGGTCATGAACTATAACTACATAACATGAAATATACTCTCCAAAAGGAGGCCAACACAGAGATACAACTCAATCACAATCTAAGGTAGAATATAGCATGATGGAAATAGATAAGAAATTCTCAACTGAGGTACAGCAGAAAGAAATAACAAAGTCTCATCATCTCTAAAATATACAACTCTGAAAATAAAGACAACGGCTAAACATGAAAAGAAGGAACAATCTAAGCTATCTACACTATACAAGGTATCATCCTGAGCAGCTGCCTAAACCTCCCCAGGGGTCCAGGTCGCGAGTGTCAACTAGGCAAGCTCCAAGTAAGGGTACAGGGTTCCTTATTATCCTCTGTAAAATTTTCAACAGGTCCAGTTAGGACAGGAGCGAGCACAAAACATCTCACGCAGTTCATATCATGTTAGGAAATATAAAGCATGCAATAGAGTAAGGTACATAAACGCTGAAAGAAGAATGTATATGAAAACAACAGAGATTTGATAATGGAAATATCTATATATGATAAGTAAGAACTGTAAGCAACATGTGATTTATAGCACAATATGGTTATGTAAACGGGTTAGGTTATACAATAAAATGGAACTCCTTTGTACGTGGGTGTACAATGGACATATACAATTTCTTATATAATAGGATTGATCACATAACCATTTCTACTCTCCCTCCCCAATCAATACACAATGATCCAATTCAGTTACGTTACCTTATACAATGGCTTGTACAATGGCTTGTACAATGGCTCAATATTATAATGAGAGTACAATATGCACAATGAGTGTACAATGATAAGGGTATTCAATAAATACAATATGTAAGTGAAACGCACATCATAATATGTATTTAGTGAATATAAAGAGATAACATTTCAGAAGAAGATCCATATAGTACCAATCCGTGATAACGATCGTGTTAGCATAAGTACAGTAATCTAGAGCAAGAATGTAAATCCAGACAAGTATAAAACGGTCAGAGAATGTACTCGCCTGATCTACTGAATGTCCGGAAGAAAACTACTGCCTGAGGAGTGGTGTCTGCCTCCTATCAGAACAGTACATGTCACTACATGTCTAAAAATGATAATCAGATACATTACAATGCATTCTATATGAATCTAGGTTAATCTAGGTTAAACTGAGTCATACTAGGTCATTGGGAGTCAATCCAAGTCAAACTAGGTCAAACGGGATCAAATGTTGACTTACAGTTGACTTTTGGTCAAAAAGTCAACTCTGGTCAACTCTGGTCAATACTGAGTCAACCCTGGGTCAACCCTAGGTCAAACAAGTCAAATGTTGACTAACAGTTGATTTTCAGTCAACTGGACAAGTCTGATTTGGTTTTGGTCAATTCTAAGTCAAGTGTTGACTTGAAGTTGACTTTCGATCAAAAAGTCAACTCTTGGCCAACGGGGGTCAAGACTAGCCTAAACTACCCTCATCTAGTCATTACCTACCAAGATAATCTATTTCTAATTCTATCTTAACAATCAAAACCCTTTCTTAGACTTTATCCAAAAAATCCTACTTTTACCCTCTAATATATTGATTTGTATCTTAGGATACTCACTCATCTATATCCTAACTTATACCTCTAATATAAGATACTAACCAACTCTAACATATAACTTCTAACCATCTATTCTATCTTATAAATCTAACACAACTAACATCCACTAACTAATATCTAACTATAACATATATGTATATATATTCGTCTCTAACTCTAACCAACTAATATATGTCATCTATAACTAACCATAACATAGACTAACACAACTAATTATCTAACTTATACAAGATATCACTATCTAACTTCTAAGATATCTCTAACCTCTACATCGATTCTAACATAACCACTAACATATCCATACATACAACATTTAAATTTCTCTCCACTCCAATACTAACACACACCAAACACATATACCAAATCCACCACCCTTCTCTTCTAACACACCTACATACATCTATATACAAACACACTACCACTCAACCAAAACACAATTCACTCAACAAACTATACTAGCCTTAAGTCAAATAGGATGGCATGATCCTTCCAACTCTCTCACCTTCACAACCCACACACACTACACTACCATCTATACAACATCAAACACACACTAGCACATATCCTCTATCAATCTCACTTTTCTTCACTAACCACACACATCCTTATCTCATTCAAACACACACACTATACTAACATATATTACATAACAATAATATATATATACATATATATACTATATCATACATATTCTTGACAATCTATGATACCTACATTTACATGATATCTATACTAGGCTCATAGGTTACACAAAATGCCTACGTCGCATAATCACTCTTCTACTTAAAATCAATATTGTACCAATTGAGCCTTTACTAAATTCTAGGATTAACGTATGTTGTAGCTCTTCGTGTTAGCTTTTCGAAAATTTAAACGGATCGCATTTTCGTGTCCGGAAGCTCCCGGAATCGCGAAAACACCGAAACGCGTTCGTCTTTCGTACAGCTGACACTCAAACAATTCTACAGAAAGTTTTAGAACGAATTTGGCTTATTAAAATATATATTTGGAAATCTAACTTCGATACGCTTCTTTCAAAAAAAACGGGAGGTTAATTGGAGTTATGAGCTAAAAGTTATGGCATTTCTAAGTTGCTCTAGCTACTAAAAACGTGGATAAAAATTATGACGAAGTTAGGTAGTTTGAGACAAAAGAAACACAAGTATATAACATAATATATCAAGAACTCACTCTCTACACTAATATATATATATGAGACACTATAGAACACATCTCCAATACAAAATATGAGATTAAACATGTAATAATTCATTCATACATAACAACAACACATAGTGTGTCCAAATTTGAGATTTTCCCACATGGACACAACCACAACACAAAGAACACTCCTATGACGTCCAAATGGACATGAAGTGGACACAAATGGAGATACAACCATGGGGGTCATTCCTATGGGTTCAAAATAGACCTATATGCATGAGGAAATGAAAAGGAGAAGGGATTTATACCTCCCGGTAGATCGAATCGAAGAAAAGCCTTTCCCGGAGCGACACCGACACGTAGAGATTCCAAAAGGACACGAACGAGCTCCGAATCCTTCCAAACTTGGGTAGCTTTCTCCTTGGCTAGAATGGAGAAGGAAAGAAGAAGATTTGGTGGCGAAATGGAAGGATTTGGTGGAGAAATTGCTAGGGATTGCTCTCTAGAAATTTGGAGAAGAACAAGAGAGAGAGTGTGAATGAGAATAATGAAATGAACTTAAGCCTATCCTCTCCCAAAGTGGCTAGCCATCTGGGGCTATTTGTCCTATTATGGTAAGGTCCAAAATGCTCCCACTAACCTATTCTATTAGTATTAGGAAAGGGCTAATTGGTTGGGGCTAAATTAGTCATTTTAAAGTCTCTAATCACACTAACCTTATCCATAATAATTAGTCTAACCTCTAACTAAAATATTTCGATCATGTGGGCCATGGCTAACTAATGTGTGGGTCCACTAAAGTCAACACTACCCCCGGGTTCCCGTTTCAAGTCGGATTGAGCTGAAATTCGAACCCGACTCAAATTAACCCCAAAATAATATCATAAATAATAAAATAAATTTCAACCCCAAAATAATATCATAAATAATAAAATAAATTTCTAAAATATTCAAAAATATATAATAACAAAAATTCTCCTGTTCCTGAAAACTGGGGGTGACAAATTCTTCGAAATTAAAACCAAACAATAGTAAAATGTCAAAATCACAAGTCATAATTTTAAATAGTTTAAAAATGATTAAAAATCACCAAAAATCATAATGTAAATAATTATCAATAAATAATAATTATGATTATAAAATTTCAAAATTACCCTCATCTGGAAAACTGGGTGTTACACGTGGCTTCTTCTTGAGCCGCATGGAGCTATCCGAGCCGCATGAGGCTCTAAAGGACTTTTGAACCCCATGAATTTCTAATGGATTCCTGAGCCGCATGACGCTCTTTCTGTCTGAGCCGCATGGGCTTTTCTTATTATTTTCTATGCTTCTACAAGACCCCCTTCAAAGTTTTCAATTTGTAAAATTGAAATACTTTGAATAAGAAGCATGGCTATGTAAACTCTTCTAGCCGCATATGATATTCTAGCCGCATGGACTCCCTAGCCGCATGGACTGTCTGGCCGCATAGACCCCCTGCCATGTGTGCGTCTCCTGCCACGCGTGCGTCTCATTAATTACTCTTGATTTGCCTTGGATTTAAAGCCGCCTTTTGGGGCAGGATCCCAAGGGTCGGTTTTAAATATCTGAATTTGCTTCGATGACCGAAGAGTCGATTTTGTTTTTATGTAGCACGCGGATCGAAGCGTCTCCCCCTTCCTTCTGCCTATAAATAGGAGCATTTTTTTGACAGAGAGACTTCTTTACTTTCCTCTGTCTTCAACTCTTCTTGCCCTAAGTTGCTGTCTTCGTCTTCCTTTTCCGCTCACCAATCAACAATGGCCTCCAAGTCTTCCAAGGCCGCGACGAAGGGTAAGGGAAGTGGCTTCTTCATCAGCCACAGCGCCTGAAGTTCATCCCCGACGTTCACCCCACCATTGCTGGTAAGGGTTTGGGCGGATCGTATACTTCGAAACCCTAACAAAGACGGCTCTGTTGCATGCTTTATGCACAAGCCTTTAATGCGTCCCTCATCTTTATTGAACTGTTCAAATTGTATGGGCCGTATGTATGTCCCATGTCCGAGCCGCATGGGGGTATACCCCATGTCCGAGCCGTATGGGAGTTGTCTAGTGGCCTCATAAACACTTCACAAACTGAACCGCCTAATGATCCTCTGAATCGAACCGCATGAAGCCTACCGACTCGAACCGCATGAAGCCCCCTCAAACAAGACCGCATAAGCCTCCCTTTAGACTGTGCCGTATAAGGCTTCGCTAAGTTGTGCCGCATAGGCTCCTCTGGACTGGGCCGCATGAGGCTCTGGCCATCTTCTAACTTTATTTCTTTTTATCTTCGAATCTTGCAGCCTCCCTGCCGAAGGCTGAGATCATTGTGAAGGAAGAGCTGCTGCCTCATTTCATCAAACAAGAGCCATTGCTCGTTAAGGAGGAGGAACAAAAAGAAGAGCCAACGCCTATAGGGGAGGGAAACACTCCCAACATTGGAGTTACTGTAAAGGAGGAGCCCCAGTCTGACGATGGTAGTATTGGAAGTTCTGACCCTCCTGCTCCGGACGAGGATCTTACTCAAATAGATCCTTCATATAAAAAATGGTTGAGAAAATGGTATATACACCCCCATAATTAGGATTCGGGGGTTCCCATAAATGTCCGTCTTTGTCTTGAGCTGTCGTTTGTGTTTTGCTTCTTTTGGACATCAGTGTAATCTTCTTTTCTTCTTGTTTGAATGAAATGATAGAGAACTTTTTTGGCTTGCTCACGAGATGTGGTCATATGAATGTAACTAATTTTGAATGAACAGAATACCTTCGCTCTATTCTTTGCTTGCAGTAGTTGCCCTAATGGAAGATTTTTTGTGGACCTATTATCCTTGGTGTACCCTAGTTCTGGGTACGGATAATAAGACAAGAGAGAACCAACATACTTACTCAGATATAATGAGGACATGGTAAATATGAGGGTTTCTTCGATGGAGCCTTCCCACTCAGAGGTAATGAGGACATGGCAGGAGTGGGCTCCATGAAGGGTACATAGAACAACTCAGAGGTAATGAGGACGTGGAAGTTCTATGTGAGGGGTGGTTTGTTTTTGATGTAAGGGAAACAACTCAGAGGTAACATCGACGTAGTTGTTTTGGAGAATTTGTGGACCTGTTACCCTTTTTGTGCACTGAAAGTACGGGTATTGAATCATAAGGAGGGAGCTCTTTTAGGAAGAAAGTTCAGAGGTATAATCATACATGACTTACTACCTAAAAGACGCGATATAGATTCATCTATAGTGACCAGAGTGTAAGTTCAGCGGTACCTGCGGGTACTTAACTCGACATTCTGGGAAATTTGGGATCAGAATGTGAGTTCAGTGGTACTAGAGGGTACGTAATTCATCATTCTGGGAAATTTGTAGTCGGAATATGAGTTCAGCGGTACCAGAGGGTACATAACCCAACAATCTGGAAGATTTGAAGTCGGGATGTGAGTTCAGCGGTACCAGAGGGTACGTAACTCATCACTTTGGTAGATTTGTAGTCGGGATGTGAGTTCAGCGGTACCAGAGGGTACGCAACTCATCACTTTGGAAGATTTAAGTCAGGATGTGAGTTCAGCGGTACCAGAGGGTACATAACTCATCACTTTGGAAGATTTAAGTCGGGGTGTGAGTTCAGCAGTACCACAGGGTACCTAACTCAACATTTTGAAGATTTGAAGTCGGGATGTGAGTTCAGCGGTACCACATGGTACATAACTCAATATTTTGGAAGATTTGAAGTCGGGATGTGAGCTCAGCGGTACCACAGGGTACATAACTCAACATCCTGGAGGATGTCGTTTCAGACATAATAATTCTTTAGGAACTTATCGTTGATGGGCAACATGAGCAAGTCTCCATTTTGTTTTGCGAGACGGTAAGCTCCATTTGAGAATACAGCGTCGATGATGAACGGGCCTTCCCACTTTAGCTGGAACTTGTCGGCGGTTTTGTGAGTCATAACCATCGGCCTCCGAACTGCCAGAACGAGATCGCCCACTTGGAATGTTCTGATTTTAACCTTTTTGTTGAAGGCTCCAGAGATACGTGCTTGGTATAGCTCGATTCGCTGTTGAGCTAACAGGCGCTTCTCGTTTAGGGCCTCCAACTCTTGTAGTCGGCGATGGTGATTATCATCTGTCGTCAATCGGTAGGTGAGAGCGACACGGAGTGAAGGGATTTGAGTCTCCAGTGGGAGGATTGCCTCACTTTTGTATACCAGAGAGAATGGTGTGTTCCCGGTGGCAGTCCATACTGTAGTACGGTACGCCTATAAGCATTCACCAAGCTTTTCATTCCAGTCACGTTTGTTTGATGACACAAACTTCTTGAGAAGTTTGATGATTGTTTTGTTGAATGCTTCAGCCAGACCATTAGCCGTAGGGTTGTATGGTGTTGAAGCAATATTTTGGATTCGGTGTTTATCGCAGAACCGATAGAAGGTGTGGCTTGCGAACTGCGGACCATTGTCGTGGATGATCCTTCGGGGCAGTCCAAAGTGATAAATAACATGATGCTTGAGGAAGCTGATCACGTTTAAAGTCTTGACTTCAGCCAACGGAATAGCCTCTGCCCATTTGGAGAAGTAACCTGTGATTGCGAGTATGAAGCGGTGTCCTCGGGACGAAGGCGGAGTGATTGGACCAATGATGTCCATTCCCCATGCTTCGAATGGCCAGGATGCCACTGTTGGATGTAGAAACTCAGATGGATGGTGGATGAAATCTGCGTGGAGTTGGCAAGCTTTGCACTTTCTTGCATAGTCTATCGCATCGGCAACCATCGTGGGCCAGTAGTAGCCCATTCGGCGAAGGCGATCCTATAGTTTTGGGCCAGGCTGGTGTGGCCCATAGATGCCATCATGAGCTTCATGCACGGCTTCTTTGGCTTCTGTATTTGACAGACATCGAAGCAGTAATCCATCGTATGATCGTCGATACAGCATTTTCGTCTCTGTATCGTAGAAGAATCTGAGGGAACGTCTTCTGATAGAAGTGGCTTCCTTCGGATTCTCTGGCAGGATGTCGTAGACTACGAAGTCAATAAATGGTTATCTCCAGTTTAGGTGCTTCGTCGACTGTCAGCGCGGAGTAACTCTAAATAAATTGAACACTGTCCCTGGGACAGACCAACTCACGGCCTATGATGTCAACCAGATGATGAGCATGATTCGGTACCGCTAGGGAAGCGGCAAGGCCTGCTAGGGCATCGGCTTCAATATTTTGGAGCCTGGGAATGCTGTTCTATGAAGAACCCTTCCAAGGACGAGATGATGTCAATCGCTATTTGGTAATAGGGGATCATGTCTTCATGACGCACTTCATATAAGCCCCGGATTTGGTTAACGATTAGCTGCAAATCGTTGTATGCTTCAAGGTACTCTACCCCCAACTTTTTTGCAAATCAGAGGCCAATGACCAAGGCATTGTACTCGGCCACATTGTTTGAACAGGGCTCCGTGAGGAAGTAAGCCCGATTGATCACCAGCCCAGAGGGAGAAATCAGCACCACTCTGACTCCAGCGACGATATTACCATTGGGCCCACTTCTAGAAGCGCCATCGAAGAACATTCGCCATATGACATCATGAGAGGCCACATTTGAATTGGCGACCTCATCTGGAATCTCTTTGTCTATTCGGGTTGACTCCGAACCTGGATGAGCTGCTAAAAAGTCTGCCAAAGCTTGACCTTTAACGGCCTTCTACGGGATGAAGATCATATGGTAGGGAGACAATAATATCGCCCAGGTAGCAAGGCGAGAGCTGAGTGCACCTGGCTTAGTCATGAGGACCCTGAGGGGGTTAACTCTTGATACGACATGGATAGTTTGTCCCATGACGTAGTGTCGCGTCTTCTGAATGGCGAACACCAGAGCAAGACACACCTTCTCCACGACAGTGTATCGATGCTCAGGTCCTATTTTCATTCGGCTGAGGTAATATATAGCCTGCTCATGGCCTGCATCATTGTTTTGCGCTAGTAAAGCACTGAGAGAATGCTCCATAGCTCGTACATAGAGCAGGAATGGTCTTCCAGCAACCGGGGCTACCAGGACTAGAGGGTTCGACAGATATTCTTTGATGTTGTCGAAGACGCGCTGACATTCTTCATCCCAGACGAATGACACGCCCTTCTTCATGAGGTGGGTGAATGGTTGGCATCGTCTGGAGAGATTAGAGATAAACCTCCTGATGTAAGCTAGTCTACCTTGAAGACCTCGGAGTTTACGGAGATTTCTCGGGGGACCCATCTCCATGATTGCCTTCGTCTTCTCAGGGTCTATGTGGATACCTTGGGAAGTAATGATGAAACCCAAGAACTTCCTGCTGGATATGCCCAAGAAGGATTTCGTGGATTTATTTTCAAATTGTGTGCTTGCATCAGGTCGAACACCGTCCTCAGATCATGCAGTTAATCTTTTTTAGAGTGGCTCTTGACGGCAATGTCGTCGACGTAGCATTCCACTGTCTTGCACAAGTGGTCTCTAAAGATGACGCTCATAGCTCTTTGATAGGTGGTGCCAGCATTCCTCAAACCGAAAGGCATGACCGTGTAGCAGTATGTGCCAATTGGTGTTCGGAATGATGTATGCTTTTCGTCATCAGGGAACATCGTGATTTGATTGTACCCCGAGAAACCATCCATGAATGACATACGCTCGAAGCCGCAGGTGTTGTCAATCATGATATCGGTGATAGGAAGGAAGAACTCATCCTTAGGGCATGCCTCATTCAGATTGTGAAAGTCGATACAGATTCGAATCTTTCCATTCTTCTTGAGGACTGGTACTATGTTGGCGACCCAGTATGGATGCTGTTCCTCGCGGATGAAGCTACTGGTTATCAATTTATTGACCTCAGCTTCGATGGCATTCATGATGTCGGAACGGAACCGTCATTGCTGTTGCTTGACCGGTTTTGCGTCTGGACGGATGTTGAGTTTGTGAAGTGCAACCTCGGGGTTCAGTCCTGGCATGTCTTCGTAGCTCCAGGCGAACACGTCGTTGTATTCTCTGACGAGTAGTAGTAGCGATTCTCGCTCTTTATCTGTCAGACTTTTGCTGACGAAGATGGGCTTTGGAGAAGACTTATCACCAAGATCGACTTGCACAACCTCATCTTCGGTGGGAGGCTCTCTTTGTTCGAACCATTTTTCCCATTGCGCATCTAGTTGTTGTGCCCACGGCTCTAACTCAAGAAGTTCATGAATGTCTTCATCTTCTTCGTAGGCGTCGGCAAATGCCATATTGACGGACAAGACTTGTCTGAATACGTCCTCGATGATGACATCCGAATCAGAAGTTGGTGATCCGGTTGAGTGTGAATGCCAGTCGCATTCCTCATCCGAGCTTTCAGGGGTCATTGATAGTGTAACATAACCTAGCCCACATCTGGTCTTGTTGTAATAATCTCGTGGTTTCGGTAATTGTAAGGGTAACCGCCGTCCAGTACCGTAGTTTAAGCCTTGTGTAGTTCCCAGATCATACCCTTGTTTTTGCATGAGGTATTTGGATCGAGAACTATACAAATAAAGGGGCAGTCTCCCTGTGTCGGGTTCGAGATCAACTTCTTCTATCCTGAAGGGTTGTAGATCATTCTTCCGGCCGAAGATGATTGGATGATCCTCTCCCTCGATTATGCGGTAAGCGTCTTCCACTGGAGAGTTGATTTACGGTGTAGACATTTGTCACTTGTATGTGTAGGTGGATGCCTATACCGTGTTCCATAGCATAGATTGTACAAAGCTTATTAAGCTCTAGGTAGTTCAAAGATAACCCTTTATTGATGAAGTAAGGTATCTTTTCTAGTGGGATTACATCATCTGCGGATGGAACATCAGTATGGGCAGCCACGTACTTGGCCAGTTCTGGCTCTTCTTCAACCACCCCCTGTGTTAATAAGGACTGGGAGGAGGACTTGGGCAGCTTAATCATCAGGGGCTCCATGGGTGGAGCAGAGCGTGGAGTCGTTGGCGTACTAGCCACCCGCAGTTTGGTGCTCCGTGCTGGGCAGGGATTTGTTGGCTGGCTAGCAGTCCCCGGCTTAGCGTTCGGCTGCAGATTCATTCTGGGAAGACGAATCATCATTGGCTTGACATAGGGATTGAGCTCCTCTATTTATTGCTGGCTAGCTCTAGGCAGCCTGATTGTCAGTGGCTCTATCGTGGGTCTTGGCGCTTGGCCAGACCTTGGCAGTCGGATTATCATCTGCTCCTCCTGTGCAGAGAGGCTGATTGCGTCCTTACGCAGAGTAGCTGTAAGGGGCGCAGTTATGCTAGGTTTGCAGGCTTGGAGGTGGATCGTCAGAGGTTCTTCTGATCCAGTTGCCGCCTCAGTTTGAGCCTGAGTATCTCCTTCGGCCAGGTGCTTTTTCGACTTCTCGTACAAGCATGAATCTGAGTAGTAGGACTCGACCCCTTTAAAGGGATCGATGTCGACAAATTCTGTCCTTACGAAGTCATGCTTGTCGACGTACTTGAAGCACTGGTGCAGTGTGGAAGACACGATCATGTAATCGTGTATCCAAGGACGCCCCAAGAGAATGTTGTAGGAAGTATCAGCATCGATGACATAAAGGTTACTTCTGACTGAAGGTCGCCGATTTGGCATTTCAAGCGAATCTTTCCGATCGGATAGCTTCTGCCTGAATTGAAACTGCTGATGGCGGTGCTTGTCGGCATCAGGCGATGCATTGGGATGCGCAGATGGTGTAGTAGGCTCTTCGAGATGATGCTTATGGAAGAATCGGGATCAATATGCATCTGATCCACCTTGATATCGCCAATGTATCCAGTATAATATAGAGGGCGATCGTGCAGGTTGGTCTTGATAAGCATATCCTGCGGAGTGAAGACAATGTTCGACATTGAACCTGTGTAAGCGTTGTCCTGGAGATCTGCAGGCGAGCTTCCCCAGTGAGATTCGACTGAGCCAGATATGCGTCGGCATTCTAGAGTGCCTCGCTTAATGCGACGTGAACATCCTTGGAGAGCCTCAGGAGCTCGTATAGCGACAATTTGGCCGGTGTGTTGGCCAATTGTGACAAGATGTCAAAGTTGTATGGCCTCTCCAGCCCAGAGGCGTCGCTCTTCGGAGCGGTTTTTCGAAGCGAGTATCCTTCGGCCTAAGCTTGTCGGTCGTCGAAGGCTGCGAAGGTCCTGGAGCATCAGCAGCTGTCGGCTGATGGTCTTCAGCCGAGTTACCCGGTGGAGGTTGGGTTTGTGCGCCAAAACGGGTAACAACGGCAGTAGCTTCTTTGACCTCTGTCGAGATTGTGTGGCATGATTTGATTTTCCCATTCTTCTTCTTGCTTGTGGAGGGAGGTGTGGACTGAGTCACTTCGGGTACCAGGTCCGGATGGACCAACATGATCTTCTCCCGTGATGTGGTAAGGGGCACTAGACCAACAGTTTGGTCTCGGGGAGGTGGAAGGTTAGCGACCTCCATCTTTGCTCTGGGGACAGGCACTACTCCATCTTGAGTCTTTGTCGGAGGGAAGTTATCAAATTGTACTGACACCATGTTGGCTGCTACGGTCACCTCTTCGAAATCAATAGCCAGGGCCTTAGAATCGATGAGATGCTGGATGTATCGATTCAGTTGGTAGCAGTCTTGTGTAGCATGATGGACATAGCGATGGTAGTGGCACTACTTGGGGCTCTCTATTTCTGCAGGTCGAGGTTCACGTCTTGGAGGAGGGAGCTGAATTCGACCTCCTTGTATGAGCATGTCCAAGATGGGCTTGACATGGCCGTCCTCGAAGGAATAGGTCATCTGAGGCCACTGCTTCTCTGCTGGCTTCGGTTTAGGCTTCGATGCTGTGTCGGCCACCATAGCCTGTCTGCCCTTGTTGTCTCGATTGTTGGAGGGATTACCACTATTGTTGTTGGTGGTGTTAGGGCATTTGCCCTTGTCCTCTTCTTCCGAGACGTAAAATCCCAATTGGTGAGCTTTCTTCAACTTGTCTTCTGTGCTAGTGGCGATGATAATGAAAGTCTTCCAATCCTTAAACTGACTTACGCCCATCCAGGGGCTGATCGTGGGAAGCAGCCTCTTTTGGCAAATTTTAATCAAGGAGGAATCAGGGTTACCGGAAGGCAACTTTATCGTAGTTTGGCAAAACCGCTCGATATAGTTCCTTGTCAGCTCCTTTTCTCCCTGGACAATGTCCATGAGGGTGGATATTGTCACGTCTTGTCCTACTTCGTAGAACCTCTCCAGGAACATACGTTTGAAGCCGATGAAAGAATGGATGCAGTTGTCCGGCAAGTTGCGGTACTAGTCGAAGGCGACCCCTTCCAGTGCCCCGATGAACAACCGTGTAAGGATGACGTCGTCATGAGGCAGATGGTCGGTTGTGACTTCGAAGTAGGTGATGTACCTGCTTGTAGATGTCTTCCCATCATATGGATTGATGTTAAATGGTTTATATCTTGGTAGAAAGGGAACATCTCTCCACACAGCAGGATATGGTTGTCGTATCCTGAGGTCTTGGCAGTTTTCTCGGGCGTGGAACATGGCCCAGAGCTCCTGGACCTCTCTTCTTGCCTCCTTGGCCTCATCTGCAGCGGTGGGGGCCGATATTTCAGGAGGATTATCACCCGGGTTTGGTGCGACTGAGTTCGAGTCTACATTGGCCGCGGGTCCCACGTTTGTTTGGCCAGGTGTCCTTCTTTGCAGAGTTGGAAGGGCCGCTTTGATCTCGTCTATGGACTTGACCAAGGTATACAATATGGCCTCCAGAGTGTCGATGCATTGGCGGTCACTAGGACCATCTTGGTTGCTGTCCGTCATGAATATTGTTCTCACATGAGGAGAGATGGAAAGAACGGTGGAGGACGTGCCTTCTGAGTCATACCCTTGTACAGAGAAGTCGTCAGGGTATGTGGGAATGTTGTCTTCTGGTTCGGACTGTCACGCCCCAGAACCAGAATACTGGAGAGCGGGGGCAGACATAGCCAGCTACGTATATTGAAATGGAAACCACCTCGATATACGGTTACGGCTGTCTAGATATGTAAGGTTTTTCTACAAGCCAACAGTCTCTTATGGTCATGAACAAGCCTAGTATCTCAATCACCACAAGTAAGTAAAGTCGCAAGATGTATGATCATTAAATATACAATAATAAGGCGTCCCAAATATTACATATTCAGCTGATCATGAAGCTAGTCGTTACAAAATGTTAGGACTAGCAAGAGTTTAGTCATACATGATCAACCCTAGGATTTGTCAATCATGTTTACAGCCCGTAGGCAGACAGTAAGTAAAAGTGCATCGAGCTAACAGGTGCTCGTCGGCTAAACGCCTCAAAAGAATAGTTTTACAATAGAGTGAGCGAAACAAAATAGAAAACCCACTCGTAGCCCGGGTTCTGTCTAGTGTTCACCATTGGGCTGGAAGCTTGGTAGATCCTCGGGAGCTGCTCCGAAATCTGGCCACACAAAACCAGCTGGGTCAACCCCAGAAAGAGCAAGTGCCACAAGGGGGCCACGATATAAGAACAAAAGCCAGCAATTAGCACAGAAAATCTAATATTAAAACTAAAATTACGAAAACATGTCAGGATGATATACGGCGAGATAACCATGGAACTATTCCGATAGCCAGGTTACAACCCGTAAACCAAACAAGGACCGGGGTTGTAACCCTTCATCTGAACAGAGCTTGGTTTTCCACCATTTATCGGCAAGATAAGTAATGTAAGTAATCAAGACAGGAAGCAATCTGGCATGGGATCAAGACATGACTAGACTGGTTATACCTCATTCAATCAATCACGGCCAAGCAGATCCTACGGCTTACTACTTTAACTAACTAGGGTTATCACAGGCCTAATTACTAACAAGATGCAGTGAGATTGTTCCACAGCCACAAGCCCGGCAGACCATCCAGGTTACCCAGGTCGAAAGATTAGGGTTGAATTCAGGTGGGTACATCGTCCAGGAGACGCATGTACCCTTAGGTGACTTAGAGGGTGCAACACCTGACAGTGTGCTGGAAATGCGCCCTACTCGACGGCAGGCTACAAATCCCTGGAGCGCCCAGGTAACGGGATTGCCTGTAGCTGTGTCATCTCTTCATGACTACTTTGTTATTCTAGTTATTAGCCTTAATCCATTTTAGTAGGTACTCCTGACCGTGGTACTCAGGAGTCCTATCCTAGACTTGATGCGAGACTAGACAAGTGGATTTAACAAGCAAGCAAGAAAGAACCACCCACGGTGTCAAGACAGGTCAAGCTAAGTTATCAGGTCATGTCAAGTCAGGAGTGTACCGTCACGGGCCACTATCAAGTTATCAAGATAAATCACGTCAGGGTACTTGTCAGGAGTGCGCCACGATGGGCCACTATCATGTCAAGTTGGTCATATCAGGAGTGCACCACTACGGGTCACTGTCGTGTTATGCAAGTTCCTTGCAATACCAAGCCATGTACAATAGTCATTCCAAACATATTAAGTAAAATCAAGTTCATGACAAAAGGCGTAAGGATATAAAATGGGCATAAAATATCTAATAGAATATCAATATATAGGGCTATAGAAGAGCCAAGCTTAAAGAAATAAAACCAAAACTCCAAGAGCCAATGGGTTAAGCAAGGGTCAGGGGAGCAGCGTACGAAAAGTCACGCACGCTGAAAGAGCTGCGTACGTGAAAAGTCACGCACCCAAGAGAGCAGCGTGGGTGAAAAGTCACGCACGCTTCAGAGAGCTGCGTGGGTGAAAAGTTACGCACGCTCAAGGGAGCAGCATACATGAAAAGTCACGCACGCTCAAGGGGAGCAGCGTTCGTGAAAAGTCATGCACGCTCAAGGGAGCGGCGTACATGAAAAGTCACGCACGCTCAAGGGAGCAGCGTTCATGAAAAGTCACGCACGCTTAAGGGAGCAGCGTTCGTGAAAAGTCACGCACGCTACAGAGAGCAGCGTGGGTGAAAAGTCACGCATGCTCAAGGGAGCTGCGTACGTGAAAAGTCACGCACGCTCAAGGAAGCTGCGTACGTGAAAAGTCATGCACGCTCAAGGGAGCAGTGTACGTGAAAAGTCACGCACACTCAAGGGAGCAGTGTACGTGAAAAGTCACACACACTCAAGGAGTCACGCTTCCAACAGGAAGCATACTCAAGTCTGCGTACGCAGCGCTAAAGAGCACGCGTAGCTCAGGGTGCGTAAGCTAAACAGCTCTACACACACTGCTCACTGTCTTCTCCAGACAGCAAGAACACCATGGCTGAACCCAAAGCTTCGAAAGCTCACAACTTGGCCATTCGAGCCCCAAATCCGGATTTCCAAAGTTCTAACTTGGGTAGAATTGAATGCTCTTCCACTTGAAAACACCAAAACCCATGAAAATCTAACTTAAAGAGATCAAACCATGCAAAATCCAAAAATAGAAATAACTTAGATCTAGAGCAAAGGAGACTTCAAATCACAAAACACCAAGTTCTAATGTTGATCACCATGTCCTAATCTAGCAAATGAACCAAGAAAATAGGGCTCTCATGAAGTGGCAAGGTGCACTTGCCTAGGGTTGGGAGAGTTGTGTAGAGGAATGAGAAGAAGAAGAAGAAGGAAATAAATGGTGGTTATGAGGAGAGAGAAAATGTTGGTGGAGTTATAAAGAGGGTGAGTTGTGGTGTGTTGAGGGTGGAGAGTAGGTTAAGGTGATCCAATGCTGATTAAACCAAACTAAATCCAATCCAATTAAAACCGAGCCATGTCAAAATTCGAAATATGAGAAATACCGAAATTCCACAAGTTTGAGAAAAATAAAAAAATACATGCCAAAAATCCAGATACGAGTATAAATACGAAATACGGAAAATAAGGGTGACACGGACTCAGAAGGAATGGTACCCCCAGCTTCAGATCTTGCCTCGTCTTGGGAGTTGTGGACGTCCTCAGGGACATCAGGATCTGCTGCATCTGTTGGGTGAACCGTTTCCTCTGGACTATCTTCTTGGAACACCGGATTGTCGTGGATATTTGGAGGAGTGCTACCCCTGGCTCCAATGCCTTCCAGAGATGTGGACGACGAATCTCCAAGTGTGGCAGATTTCGTCTTTAAGCGGGTACCTTGATAAACTCCTCCTGTAACGGTGGTAGACAACCGCTTAGAAGAGAGTCTCTTGGTTACGCCGGTTGAAATTTTTGGACTGGGGACATTTCTTTTCTTCCCTCTCCGGCTGTCAGGTGTTTTACTTAACAAAATGCCTGAAAGTCAGATTTTGAAAATAAAATGAGGAAGAGTACAAGAAGTACAAATTTGATTCTGGGAAAGTATTGTTGTAGAAGTCTGATCTGTAAATGATCACTTTGTTCCTTGGACCATACAATGATGATGAAGATCGCTGCTTGAAGATGAACAACTTGGAAGAACTAAGTCACCAGAAAGGTATCGACGCACTTGGGCACTGATGGCGAGGCCGAATGCTTTCCTGCTTTGCTTCACTCTGTTCTGAAAGAAAGGTCGAAGAAGAATGCTCGAGAGAATCAAAAATTTCTAAGTTCTAATCTCTCTGTCTTTTCTCCTGTCGCTGTGTGTCTCTGAGAAAAATAAGTCTATTTATAGACTTGGGCTCTTGTGCGTAAAAACTCAGCAAAAGTTTCATCTTTACGCTAACAACTGCCACCCATGACCGAAGTCATCGTCTGTATATGTTGACACGTGTCCCATCATTTTAGTAAGAATAGGATGCACGTACACACGTTCTTCGAGATATGTGGCATAAAAGCCATGAAGGCAGACCACGTTCTCAACTGGTGAAGAAGAATAGGGCGTAAAACAACCCCAATATACTCTGAGCGTAAAGTAGTGGACTAGGCGTAAAATAGCCCTGTCATAGATTTCCCGCGTAAAGTGGTTATTGAATAACCTTAAGCGTAAAGTAGCCCAAATAGACTTTACGCACACATCGACTTTCGAGCGTAAAAACTTATATAATCTCTGTGCGTAAAAGAAGCCATAGTATGAGCGTAAAGTAGCTCAGTCCACATACTAAACGACAACATTGGTCTCTGTATAAAACAAATTCCTTCGAAATCTGTGGTATATGCCATCATCAATTTCTTTATGTCAGACTTTGCATTAAATGTGAGACTTTGACAGCTTTGTCCAGCATAAAAGGAGGGTTAGCCTATCTTTAGGCGTAAAACCAAAGCCTTGACCCTGGCTGCTTTAGGCGTAAAAGCGATTAGCCTTGACTTGGGCGTAAAGTGTTTAACCTCCCTGCGGCGTAAAGTAGATCAATTTGAGTAGAATGATCTATCACTTTGACTCATTCTGTAAAGCACTTTTTACGCTCCTACAAGATCCCCTTCAAAGTTTTCGAATGTCTTCATAGTTCGAAATACTTTGAACAGCAGCGTAAAAGTTAAGATTTGACCAGTCAGCATAAAATTCGGGATACGTAACAGTCATCCACGTAAAAGCGAGGATATCCAACAGTCGGCGTAAAGTCTGGAATTTGAACCGATTTGAAATTTCTCTATAAATAGGGTTCTTCGGAAAGAGAAAACACTTTTACTCATCTTTTTACAGTCTCGAATTCCTTTGCCCTGTCTTTCTTCGAAACCTTCACTTTGATCCGATGGCTCCCAAGAAATCATCCGCCGCTAGCAACAAGGGGAAGAAACCAGCCGTCCATTCGTCGTCGGCCGACCATACAAAAACTTCCATTCCGTCGTCAACACCACACCGACAGCCCAACCTGGCCGTAGCTCCGCCTATGATGGGTAAAACCCTATTCTTTGGCTAGAAAAACCCGTTGAGGAAGGAAAAGATAACCCAAACCTTCAATTTTTGCGCCCACGTTATACGTGTTAGCGTAAAAACTGAAATGACAATATACGCCCACGTTGTACGTGTTAGCGTAAAAGATAAAAAGAGCACGCCCACGTTATACGTGTCAGCGTAAAATTTGGATTACGCCCACAATTAATGTGCTAGCGTAAAACTTAACTACGCTCATGTTCATACATGCCAGCGTAAAAGGTTATTTTACGCTCACATTTACATGTGGTAGCGTAAAATTCATCAATCACTGAGAGGCTTTGTAAAACAAAGACTTCATAGACCTTTATCCACTTTTAGTAAGTGTAAAAGTCATAAAACTTCCAAACTAATTTGATCTCTTTTGTCATTTTGTCAGTGGATTTGCAAGTTCACCCTCTCGCAGAAGTTTTCGGCTCGTTAGTTGGCATGGTGGGTTCGAACTATCTGGAAGATTTATCTCATGTTCAATTTCCTCAATCGAGCCCTGAATACCCAGTAGAGAGAGCACAACTGATAGCAGCTCAAGGGGATAAGATGTTGCTATCCATGATAGACGGGGAAGTACTGATGTCACTAGATAATCAACAATTCCTGAAGCCAGCTTTCTTATTCGGAGATGCGATAGATTACAAATCACAGACTCATCCCAAAAAAGAGGCTTGGGTATTTAAATCTGGAGAAAGGGTAATGTATCTCCCTGACATGGACAGGGATTACCCTATATCTGCTTTCGTCCATGCTAGCCATTACCGTCAAATGCTGTGGAATTTGACTCCCAGTAGCTATGGTAGACCGGGCAGAATCATTTTTAGAAGGGAGAAAGCGAATGACATGGGTTATCATGTTAGTACTCCTTGTGGTGGTGTTATTCCATTTTCTGGACTAATGCCTGGTTTTACACCGAGCGAGGATTCATCTCTCATCCAGCCGGTCCAGGTTCCCATGTTCATAAATAGATTCATAAGAGAAGGAGTCTTATATCCTCAGACCAACCCTAGGCTGACAGGGTGGCTGACCCCTTATAGTGGTAACTGGATCCAGATCAGCAACTGGGTCATGAAATACTCTAAAACAGAATTGGACGACATCGGTTTGTATGAAGAAGTAGCATCTACTAGTTATGGCATTCCGCCGAATGGCAATCTGTTCTTGGCTTTATTGGAATTGTATATGAGTTCGACGGGAACATTCGCAACTCCGCATGGTGAGATGGGTCTGGCCCTACATGAGATGTAGTTTATCTCAAAGCTACCAATGGGCGAGTTCCCCTATGAAGAATATATTCCCTCCAATCGGGAATTGGCAGAAATTCGGGAGAAGAATCCCGAACTGGTACAAGTCTACGAAGAACTCATGTGCCATTATCTGATTTGTACCAGCATGTATGAACCCGGATCTCATTTGGCATATATTACAAAATGGACAACTTATCTATTTTATCATAAAAATAGAGTGTCCAGGATAGAGAAGAGCAGGTTCCGAGAAGACAAGACTCAGGTCATCAAGCCTTGCTCTATAATTCCTGCAGATTTAATTCAGGACTTGATGGTGTCGCAGAAAGCTCGCGACCGATATCTGTCTACCAAAACTGGTGACATCCCTGCGGGGACTGAAGCTTTAAGCTACCTGAGGCAGGGTAGTCAAAAGATGTCGAAGAAGGCCTTGTTGGCAGGCTTCTTATCCTTATGGCTGTACAGATGGGTCATGCCAGGGATCAGCACTGTGGACCGGATTTACTGCAACGTATTGTGTCCAGCGGTCCGTCTGGTATTCAAGAACAGAATTAACATGTTATCGGCAATGGTATGCCGAATAAATACAGGTCTACGAATTTCTGGTGAAGAACTAATCAATAATGCTCCTCACAATTTTCTAAGAGTAGAGTTACCATTCACCTATCTGATAGGTTGGTTACTACACCAAAATTGTAATTTGTTGCCACCAGGCCCTGAGGATGAAGCTAGGATTTTTCTCCAAAAATTTAGCAAATCCACGTGGAGAACTAAACGTTGGCAGATACCCGAGCAGCATTAAATTATTCGAATGGCTGGAATTTCTTCTACACCAGACCACCAGTTCCGGCTGATTGCCTCGGTGTGCAATTTGAAGATAGAGCAGATAAATCGGCCTTATTGCCGAGATCTGTCTACCGATGGTTAGTGTATATCAGACCCTCTTATCTGATGTATAGGAATGAAGATAACTGTGCATTCGAGCCTTATCTGCCAAGTAGGTTCGCTCGTCAGTTTGGATATGACCAACTTCATGTTGGCAATCCTTCCACTAGCTTCTATCATTATGGGAAGCTGATCGACGGTGCACGAGCATGGAGATATTTCGGAGCTGCATGTACTGGCGCTAGATTTACCATATCTACAGCCACTAGTACAACTGAGCTACGCATACTTCATTCGTATGCTCGTTTCTACACATCTATCCGCTCTTTTGAAGACGGTTATAGTATGTAAGGAAGTCTTCGATGGGCTCAAGAGGGAAATATCGAAGAACCTATTAGGATAACCCCAGATATACCAGACAATACTGCCACTATAGATGAGTTTCTGGCAGTAATTCCTAGGGGAGCTGGTGAGGTAGTCGCGGGACCAATAATTATTGGAAAGACCCGCAAACGAAAGCAGAACACAGCTATCGTTTCTCCGGTGAAGTCTCCAGAGAAGAAGAAAAAATCTACCACCAAAGGGCCTTCCAAACCAAGGGCCCACACTCCAGAAGATGACACTTTGATTGAAGAGGATCATCTTGTTGGTTCTTCCTCAGTCCATCCAGGAGAAGGATCTTCAGCCCCTCCACCAATAGTTGGATCAGGAGCTGTAACACTTTTGTCTCCTGGGCGTCTTAGCACCTCACTCCATTTATCTTTGCCAACCAAGGCACAGGTTACAGAGGGTGCTACTACTGTATCCACCGCTGATCAAGACCGCATCCCATCAGACGAACCGGCTCTTGACTTCGAAGATGATGACTGGGATGGTGATTATGATACATATCTTGAAAAAAAATGCACATATTCCAAGTATTACACAAAACCTATACGGAATTATATATTATGATTTTGTATATTAACTTATTTTGTTCGTTTTTTGCAGATGTTATAATTGCACCAAAGCCTATGGCTCCTCCTCCTTAAGAAGAAGATATTTATGAGGAAAATAAGGAATCTGCTGATGAGACTTCTTCTTCTAGCGAAGAGGGTGCAGATGAAGAGGGAGGACAACAACCCGCGGTGGAGCATCAAGAAGCACATCCTGAACTATCTTCTCATGTTGAAGATCAGCACCAGAAAGAGGTTGCAATAGACCTCACTGCAGGTGATGATGAACCTGCTGGAGGAGAATCGGTCTTAAATAAAGAATCAGCTATAGAAGATTTTACTGCAACTGAAGCAGTGGAAAATCCTCCGGAGCCGACAGTTGAAGAAGGTGCTGAACCCAGGGAAGTGATAGCATCTTCTACTGTAGTTGCTGATTCAATATCAGTTTTTGATAAGCCAATACCGAAACCTGAACCAGCTCCTGCAATTGTCACCACATCCACCAACATCACCGCCGCCGGAACTCCAGAAATGGCTGGAGTAACAGATATTGAAGACATTGCTCCTGAAGTTCTTGGGAGCCAAATAACAGCAGTGATAACAACAGCTCCACCTCCGTCTGTTGTTACACCAATGGTAGTTATAGGTGTTGGAGATACAATCCCTGAAGCTCTTAGGGATAACTTGGCCATGGCAATAATAACAGCAACAACTTCGTCTCATCCTGCTGTCGTGCCAACCACATCTGCTCCCGATCTCCCAAAAAGAGATTTATTAGATATTGCCGCCACACCAAGCTCCAGCATAGAAATAAATCTCCTGGTTGAGATTCATACTGAAACTTTTTATAAAACTCTGGCAACTCTGATAAAGATGGTCCTGAATAAGGGTCTCAGTTATGAGATTTTGAAGACGGCAATGGCTCTGACTATCAAGAATGTTGCCATGTTCAATGATGTTGAGAGAGCTGCAACATTGGAGAAAATTGTGGAGTACCTTGAGCAGCCAATTGAAGAATATCTCAGGCTATCAAATGAGACTGTTGAAAGCCTCATTCAGGAGGAGTATGATGCCTTAACCGCTGATTATCTTGCTCGAGAGACTACGTATAATGCAGCTCTCCATGAACACAGTCTAAAGGTTGCCAAAGAGAAAGCCTTTTTGGCTGGCATAAAACCTGCCCTACATGGTCACAGAGTGGCTTATAATGCTTTAAACATAGATATTCAGAGCAAAAATGACAAAATCCGTGAAGTTGAGGCAGAGCTAGCTCGCTTGAAGGCTGAAAAGGAAAAGATGATCGATGCTCGAAATCTGCACCTTACTCAAAGCTCAATTTTAGAAGAACAAGCTTTTGGGGCTGAATCGACTATCAGAACCCTTGATGAAGCCAAGGACAATTTGATAATCACTTTTGCTGAACTTTCTTGCATTTGCACCCCCGAAGCTCGACGTGCTGAGGCTACCAAGAAGGTTATGAGTTCTCGTGGCAAGCGGCTAGAAGAATTAAAGAAGTTGCTTCAAGATGTTTCCACTCCACCTTAAGAGAGTATTTTGTCATCTTTTGTCTTATTCATTTTGTAGTGTTTTCACCAGAAATGAATGAAAGATTTGTTTTGTGATCCTATCGTTTATTTGGAATTTAAATAATAGGTATGAGATAGAAAATACTTATCAGAGGTAATATGGACGTGACAAGTTTTTTAAACTCAACGTATTATATCTATCCAGAGGTAATATGGACATGATAGATAATGAAATCGTATTTTCTGTTTTAGAGCATAATACTATCAGAGGTAATATGGACATGATAGTATGTAAGAACTCAAAGAAAAATAGATTAATATCTATGCAGAGGTCAAATGGACATGATAGACAGGAAATACCAGCAAATTTAATATTTATTCAGAGGTTATAAGAACGTGATAAATAATAAATTTAGCTTTCTATATCAACTGATAAGATGGAAGATAAAAATTTCTCTCCAAAGAGATGAGTAATCAGCTTAACCAAACTTTGGTAGTTGGGGGTTAGGAAGACAGACATTATGAGCATATATGTCAAATATCGATAAAAGAAGTGGATGACCTAACCTATTTTATGGGAGAGGAAAGGAGGTCAACTCAAGAATAAATCCTAATGGAAAGTTGAAGATACACATTCGAATTCATCATATGAGGAACGAGATATATCCAATTCGACGAATTGGTTTTCTTCTGAATCAGATGATTGTGAGGAATTAGAAGAGAATTCTTCTTGTATATCGTCATTAAACATATGGGACGGGTCATATCCCAATCCATGACGAGTCTTCTGGTAAAATGGATCACCACATAATGGGAGTCGTCTACCTTTGCCCTGATTGAGACCTTGTATAGTCTTTAAATCATATCCCATATTCTGAATGATCTTGATGGATTGTTGACTATATTTGTCAATTCGGATTCTTCCTTTATCTTTATCTTTCAGATCGTCTGTCTAAGCAACAGGTATATTTCTAGCCAAGCCAAAAATAATTTGGCGCTTATTTTTCTTACCAGACGGAACCACGAAATAAGATTCTTCATGACGTCTATAAGTTACACAAGCTTGTGATTGGGTAACTACCGGAAGTAGATAAGAAGAAGATGTTAAAAACTTTTGAGCATAAGGTCCAACATCAACCTGAAGAGGAAAGAAATTTTCTTTATAGTTGATGTATAAAGCTTCTTCTGGTTCTATGTCGCCTTTAGATTGATGACTTTGATTATCAGAAGATAAAGTCATTCTTTTAATAAACTTGGCAGCCATATACTCGAAAAAAAAAATCTTCATTGATATCAAAAAGTACAGAATAATCAATATTTACATCATTTACGATTTGACTGCTATGCTTCGGATTAATTATCAGTGGACCAGTATCCGTCTTCTGCGTAGATTTGCCAAGATTGACAATCAATGGTGGTTCTGGATCATTCGTACAAGAAGTACGCCTTTTGACCTTAATCAAAAAGGGTTGAACTTGGCTCTTAGTAGGAACATTTACTGATTCTTCAAATGAAGCTTGAGTTCTTCCTTTAACCTTGATTACCAAAGGTTGATCATTGACAGATTGGGATTGGATTCGTCCCTTGACCATGATCTTCAGAGGTTGTTTTTCTGGCGGATCTTCATTAATAGACTGATCTTCAATAAAAGATTGATCTTCAGCTATGTCTGATATCTCTTTCATATGTTCTTGTTTATAAAGCCTTGAATCAGAAAAATAGGCTTCGACACCCTTGAAGGGATTAATATCAGCAAATTCAGTCTTTACAACTCCTTGAGAATCCACATACTTGAAGCATTGGTGGAGAGTTGAAGGCACAATATTGTGTTCATGAATCCACGGTCTTCCAAGAAGAATATTGTAGGATACATCTGAGTTGATAACATAGAAGGTTACCAAAGTTCGCAGATCGCCAATCTGAATCTTCAGACGAATCTTCCTAAGTGGTTTACTCTTGCCAGAGTTAAAACCAACTATCGTAGTACTAGTGTAAGTCAGGTCACTAGTAGGAATCCTCAGGGGTCTTAGCATACTTTAAAGGATTATGCTAATTGACGACCCAGGATCGATGTAAATCCTGTCAATTTCAGTAGATCCAATATACCCAGTATAGCACAGAGGTCTGTCATATTTGTTATGCTTCAACAGCGTATCTTCTTGTATAAAGGTGATATTGGGAATTGCTTCCATCACACTATGACATTGCGGACACGACACTGGAGTATTATCAGGACTCTTGAGTTGAGCCAAGCATGAATCTGCCTGAAGTAGAGCTTCACTCAAAGTCTTCCTGCTTTCTCTAGAAAGACGAAGCAGTTCAAATATGGATAGTCTAGCTGGAGTATTGGCTAACTGAGCTAGAATATCAAATTTGTAAGGTTTCATCACCACCCCCTGACTAGAAGCAGACTTCAATGGAACATCAAAGCGTACTGCTTTCTGTTTTCCCTTTAGCAGAACAGGAGAAGGTTGAGCTGGTAGTGTTTCCACTATATCTTCTGCTTCTTTAGAAGATCCCTCATAATCTTTGTGGTACTCCTTCCTGAATCTTGTACCAGTAAAAGTTTCTTCTTCAGACTCAAGAGAAGGAAGTACCATATTACAGGATTTAGTCTTCCTCCCTTTAACCTTTTTCTTGTAAGGTTTGTTGTGAGGAATTTCAGAACCCAATCCAACAGTAGATTTTTGATTTTAAATTTGTAAAGGAAGTCGTATTCCTTTATCATAATTCAAACCTTCTGCCTTTTGAAAGTCATAACCCATTTTCTTTATGAGAAGGACAGATTGCTGACTGTATAGATGAATAGGCAGTAGACTTTTAACAAATGGTTCCACAGAGGAAGAAGAAGAGATCTCTGTATCCACAGGAGAATGAGGAATAGATGTCTCTGTAACTGCAGGGGAAAAAGATTCGGGATACGAGGAAAAATCCCTGTAGGAGCTTTTTCGTAAGCAGCGAAGACTTGTTGTGCCCGGTATAAAGGGACACTATTCATAGCTAACCACTGCTGATGAGTAAGCTTGAGTTTGGTAGGAGGAGCTAGACTTGGAGGACATATGTTCAATCCTCTTAGTCTATCTTCCAAAGGAGTGCCATCCCATAGATAATCTGAACCGTCGGGATCTGGAATAACATGAGAAATCATGTTGCAGGTTTTGACTTTTTTGCCTTTCTTGGATTTTGAAGTTTTACTTTCATTTTCCAATTCAGGTATTAAGTCAGGATGTACCCACATAATTTCACCATTTTTTAAGATAAGAGGCAGCAATCCGTCATTTTTTTCTCTAGGAGGCGGGATATTCACAATCTTCATCGTCGCCTTCGGGATTGGGATGATTCCATCTGCTACTTGCTGTGGAGAAAAATCCTCGAATTGAAGAGAAACCATATTGGTTGTAACCGTATGGTCATCATTAGTTAAGGCGATAGCACCGCCATTTATTAGCTCCTGGATTTTCTTCTTCAGGACATAGCAAGCACTGGTAGGATGATTAATGTATCTATGATAGATACAATATTTGGGATTGTCAGTTAGATTCACCTCATTAGGCCTCTTTGGATCTGGAATCTGAAGTTTGCCACTCTTCACCAGACATTGAAATATCCCTGGGATATCACTCTCATCAAAAGAGTATTCTTCCTTTGGCCTGGAAGATTCCTGACTATTCGGCGTCGTTTTATTCTTGGAAAGATTAACCATGAGGGTATCTTTTCCTTTCACATTACGATTGTCGGGGTTATTACCAAGATTACTTTTCTTTCTTCTATCATTTGAGGCGAAAATTATCCCATGTTCACGAGCCAACCTACCATTGGTCTCGGCAGAAACTGCTGCTATGATGAATGAAGCCCAATCTGTGAATTGAGAACCCGTAAAAATAGCAATAGATGGTCGCAGATTCATCTTGCATGTATCAATGAGTGCTGAATCTGGCATGCCAGGAGGCATCTTTAAAGTCGCCTGTCGAAAACGTTCAATGAACGTCTGAGTATCTTCTTTCTCCTTTTGCTTGATTTCTATCAAGTAGGACATGTTCATGTCCATACCTCCTTCATAGAAGCGGGAGAGAAACATTGCCTTAAATTCGTCGAAAGACGAAATGCAATTGTCGGGTAAACTTCGATACCAATCATAAGCCGAACCCGTCAAGCAACCAATGAACACTCGAGTGAGAAGAGCATCATTTTTCTGCAGATGTACAGTCATAATATCAAAATAATTGATATATTGACTAGGAGAAGCCCTCCTATCAAATAATACCATGGATTGTGGCTTGAATTTTGGTGGAAAGGGTACATCATTCCAATGAGGAGGATAAGGTTGCTTAATCTCTAACCTCTGGAGTTGATCCTTGTGCCTCAAGACTTCAAACTGTGCTTTGAGTTCACGTACTACTTGAATGGCCTCACTAGTTTACGAAAGCACATTTGATTGAATAGTTGTTGGATGTACCGTAATCCCCACCGGAGATGGTACATCTTCTGGAATAATAGGATCTGGAGAAGAAGAATTTTGATTAACAGCAGGCTCCTGAACATTCAAAGGTATATCAGCCCCTTAACTATCTTGAGTTTGTGCTACTACTGGTACTGGTACTATTACTGTCGGCTGAGCAGTTTGCTGATTCAATATTATCTGATGCATGTTTTGCACCATGTTAAGCATGTCTTTCAGTGATTGCTCAACGGCAGTGAGACGATGTTCTGTATTAACAGATGAGGTCTTTGGTTCATCTCCAACAGCGTAGGATTCAACCTCTCTTGAAGATGTGAAGGATCAGTATAGAAGTATGAATCGATTCAGTCTCGGACTCAAAAGATTGAGTACCCCCAGCTTCTGAATCAGAAGTCTGTATTTGTCTTTGTCTTCTTGATCGAGTGTTCTGATATACTCCCTTAAAAGAATCAAGAAGTCTGTTGAACTGTTGCTGACCTGGGGTTTGGGATATATTTCGTCTTGGACGTCGTCCTCTGTTAGTATGAGATGCCATGTTCACTGACACATATGACAACTCATGTTCTTGGTCTTCAGTTTGTTGTTGAGGCACATTAAAACTCAATCGATCAAAAACTGACAGTTTTAAAGCCGAACAACAACAATTGATTACAACCTGGTGATAATCACAATGATGTTTTTCTTGGGGAAATGTCACCGGAGATTGTCTATTCTTACGCTTTTGCATTAGCAATTCACGTAAGTCAGAAGGAGTGGAGGGAGTAGTCTTCTTTATTATATTTGGGATGGAAAAACGTTTAGTCCCCTGTGTATAAAGAAGATTACTGGCTGCATTTGCAGAACCAAACTGTACATTTCTACGCGTTTGGAGTTGTGTGCGTAAATCTTGAGATTTTTAGCACGAAGGACTCCATTTTCATTGCGTGTAATTTATAGATTTGGTACTTTGCGTAGAGCAGTATAAGAAGGTTGTTGGTGTAGAACTGAAGCTTTTTACTAACAATATTTTTACGCTGCACACGTTTAGGTACATTCATATTAGATGTAAAAATATCATTGTGAATTTTATCTACACTGTCAAAGATACGAGATTTACCTTTACGTGTAGAGCGTAAAAGTTGGTTATCTACCACGTCACAGATGAGAGATTTTGTTTTACGCGAGGAGCGTAATTTATTTGAGCCTACCATGTCACCGACGGAAGACTGATTCTTACACACAAAAGCACAATCGTTAGAGTCTGCCCCATTACAAATGGGAGACTCATCTTTATGTACTGAGCGTAAAATTTGGTTTTTACCCACTAAGCGTAAAACCTGGTTCTTACGCAGTGGGCGTGAAACCTGATTCTCTTCACCGTTACAAACGGAAGATAAATCGTCACACTTTGAGTGCAACTCTGAAGTAAGGACTGCCTCGTTACGAACGGGAGCCCCTACGACAGGAGTGGAAAGAATTCCCTTGCCACTAGCAGCAACAGAGAGATCAGAAGCTATTTTGGATTTAGGAATCCAAACTTTTCGTGCTTTGCGAGATTTTTGAACAATGGAGTAGCGAGAACCACCCCCAGTTCGCAGCATCCCTTCATAAGCAGTCTGGTCGAAGTGTACAACCAGAGTCTTCTTTGTCGATCCAATCGACACATCATCGTATTGAGCAATTGCCTCCTCGTTAGAGGAGAAGGTCGTCCCCAGCAGAGTCGCCATTTTTGTTTCACTTAACAAAATGCTTGGAAGTCAGATTTTGAAAATAAAACGAAGAAGAGTACAAGAAATACAATTTTGATTCTGGGAAAGTATTGTTGTAGAAGTCTGATCTGTAAATGATCACTTTGTTCCTTGGACCATACGATGATGATGAAGATCGCTGCTTGAAGATGAACAACTTGGAAGAACTAAGTCACCAGAAAGATATCGACGTACTTGGGCACTGATGGCGAGGCCGAATGCTTTCCTGCTTTGCTTCACTCTGTTCTGAAAGAAAGGTCGAAAAAGAATGCTCTAGAGAATCAAAAATCTCTGAGTTCTAATCTCTCTATCTTTTCTCCTGTCTCTGTGTGTCTCTGAAAAAAATAAGTCTATTTATAGACTTGGGCTCTTGTGCGTAAAAACTCAGCAAAAGTTCCATCTTTACGCTAACAACTGCCACCCACGACCGAAGTCATCGTCTATATACGTTGACACGTGTCCCATCATTTCAGTAAGAATAGGATGTATGTACACACGTTCTTCGAGATGTGTGGCATGAAAGCCATGTAGGCAGACCACGTTCTCAACTGGTGTCACTACCACTTTTCTAGCTTGGGGGTATTTTGGTCATTTTTAAAATTTTGTGAATTATTTGGAATTATTAGTTATTATTTGGGTTTATTATAATTAATATGATTTTTGGTAATTTTTAGGAGAATTGATTTTGGGCCTATAGTTGACTTTGACTTGTGTTGACTAGAAGACTAACCTAGTGACTAATCTAGGTTATGGCCATTTAGTTAGGTTTAGTAACCTTGGTTTGACCTAATTTAATGAGGTTTAAGTCATTGGAACTAGTTAGGAGTGATTTGGAGTTGATTAGGCTAAAATGGCTTATGACTTCATAAGTCGTGACTAATGACTTGAGGCTTATTAGCCCATAGGCCCACACCATGAACCAACCCTAACCCTAATCAGCCCATGGCTGGACACTTAGCCTCCCCCATCCTATTTAATACCCTCCCAAAGTTAGGGCTAGCCTCTATTAGGTGTTCTTGCCAAGTTTTAGAAAGAGGTAATTCTTCATCTTCTAAAAATCCTAGTAAATCCATTTTAATTCCTTTTTAACCCAAACAAATTACATTGGGTTCTAAATTCTTCCTACTTTCTGTTGGTATCAAGTGTTCTCAGATTTGGGCAGCTTTGGAGGAGTTTCACCAATGTGAAGAATATCACTCATTGAGCTTTTTGGAGGGTTTTGATACATAGAGGTAACTTCCTATATTCATCATAGAATCCTGAGATTTTGCATCATTAGGGAGCCCTTGACCTAACCTAATAGTAGGAATAGGAAACCCTAAGTTTTCGTGTCGTTTCGTGTCCAATCTGGACACGTATCAGTGTCATGTGCTAGGTGTTTGTGGAAATGCTACTGTAGATTTGTTTGTGTTATTTTCGAATAATTTTTGAATAGAAAATTTTGTTTTGATGTCGCTTACACGATTTTAATGGACTGAGGTGATTTTGTGCTTGTGTCGTGTCGTTTGGACACTCGTGCACACGCACTCGGACACGCGCGCGCACAGCTACAGTGCTCCCCTGCCTATCGGGGTCCCTACTGGACACGACACGAACTTGTTGGACACGAGTTTTTGTGCGTAGTTAGGGGCATAATCTGTCATCACTCTCCCCAAGTTTCACGAGATTTTGTGGTCGGGTTGGGGAGATATCAATCGTGCACTGGGAATACACTGTACCGTGTGCACTGTGTGATTGGCCACTGATACGGCTCTGGTTCACGGACACAGCGACAAGAGGACACGATGCAGGCACTTAGACACAAGCACCTAGACCTAGCCTAGGTGGGGACACGAGCACGAGGCTTGGGATGGCCTGTGTCGGGTGTACGACACGCGTGCACACCCGCACGAGACTGCCCAGTTTCATGTGTCCAGTTTGCCCGATTTTAGTTTGGGTTGAATTGGACACGTTTGTGTCCACTTGGGTGGACACAAACTTGACACAAAACACGTATGTAATGTGTAGACTCAATACCAATCACTGTTTTGGCATTTTAACTTAGTTTTGTTGATTAAATTCTCTTTTCCCTATTATTTTCTGATACCTACATGATATGTCATTGCTTTTTTTTTCAGATTTTGTAAATGGGTTTTGTCATCAATTTTAACCCAATTAACACTGATCTTTGCATAGTATTAAGACTCTAATATGTGTACCTAGGTGTTTACTTGTGGTGTGTCAATTTTGGATCGAATTGGATGAGTTGTGGGGCTTAAAACTGAAAACTGGGTTAGTGTACTGTTTACACTATTTTTTATGTTCTTGTGTATAAATTTGGGGTCCTTCAATATTATACCTGACCTGGGTTTATGTGGGGACTGTTTCAAATTGGTTTTGGGTATAAATTGAGCATTGGAATGATTCCATGATTGTATAAATCTGTGAAATGTAGGTTGGACTGTTTAGGTTAATGTTCAATATCTGAGATTGTTTTGTAGATAATATAAAAACTGAATTTGGGTTTGAGTGTTGTTGTACACTGTTTTGGTTGAGGGGTGAGTTAATATCTGAATTTCCCCTCCTCTTCTCACTGTTTTGCATGTTTCACCAACACACACAGCTTGGGCACTTTCACAAATCAATAAATTCACTTCACTCACACACATTCACTCTCATGTGACACTCTCCACTTTCTTTCACACACACACATACACATATGCACATGAACATTTGATTGCCCCTCTCTATGCATTTGTATATTTTTATGTATTAACATATATGATAGTATGGTATACACATATAGCCTATAGGGTGTTTTCTAGTTATATTACTTAAGGGATCTATATGTCTACTATATTTTAGATATATATATATATATATATATATATATATATATATATATATATATATATATATATATATCTGTGTGTGTGTGTGTGTGTGTTATGTATAGGCCTAGGTAATGTGTGAGATAGCTTGGTCTAGGCTTGTATAGCTTTGTTAGACCTAGAATAGACTTGCTAGACTAGTGTAGACTTGTTAGACCTAGTTTGACCTAGTTTGACCATCGTTGACCTAGTTTGACTTCTAGGGTTGACCAGAGTTGACCAAGAGTTGACTTTAGCCTAGATTGACCTAGATTCATGTAGAATGCATTGTAGTGTTTCATTTTACCTTTCTGGACTTGATGTGACTTGTGCTGTTCTAAATAGGAGCCAGACACCACTCCTCGGACAGTTCTTTCAGTTGGACACTCAGATACCAGGTGAGTACATTCTCTGATCATTTTATATCCTGCTTAGAATTATTTTCTGCATTAAATTACTTTACTTGTGCTGTCACGACTTTATCACGGATTAGTACTATACGGATCTTGTACTCCTATGCTTTCACCATACATGTACAACTTTTTAGTGTAGATCATGTACAAGTCTTTAGTGTAGATCATGTACAATTCTGTAGTGTAGATCATATACAACTCTGTAGTGTAGATCATGTACACTCTTTAGTGTAGATCATGTACAAATCTGTTCCGTTCACATGTGCTATCCTGTATTCTGACTCACTAGCCACGGTTAGTTCCTTACTTATAGTAGATATTTCTATTATAGTTTTCTCTCTCTGTTTACATACTGTATTCTCCAGCACATGTATCTTACTTTGCTGCATGATTATATTTTCTAACCTGCTATGAACTGTTGAGATATACTGTACTCGCTCATGTCCTGACTGGACCTGTTGAAAATTTTACAGAGGACGAGGAGTGTAACTCCACCTTTCTAATATTCGAGTTTAAAATTTTTCTTTATTAAGTAATTAAAACTCTTTTCTATTTCATGTAGAGTATATTAAATATTTCATTTAAGTTTAGCCTTTGGGCTTTTGTATTAATTAAATTCCTTTTTCTAATCCAGCCCATTAATTCTTTCCTGGTCCAGCCCATTGTTGGGGCTCATTTAACTAATAGGTTCAACCTATACAAAACTCCTGTAAACTTTCCTTTTGAATTTTGAAATTTTGCACCTGTCACAACCGACTGCAAATTCCCTAACAAACTCTGGCAAGGAGAGGGTATTGAGTTTTCCCGCCATCAGGGTTGCCTTCTCCTCACGCTACTCCAACGTTATATTTAACCTTTCTCCACGAGCAACAACCCACTCCATTCCTACAACTTCCTCTCCTTCTCTTTTCCCAAATTTTCGATTCTAGATCAGCCATGGCGAACCATCATGTCTCGGCAAGCTCCTTCCTCGATTGAAGAGTGATACGAAGAGTTGGACACAGCAGTAGGAAGCAAGGAGAAGATCGACTGGATCCCAATCGAGTGAGTTAGATTTTATCAACCTAATTAATCCTTGGCTCTATCCTTCTTGATCTAATTCATCTATAAACTTGTAGTTTGGATTAAGATTCCTGGGAAATTCTTCCTCAAGCTTTCGATCCATTCAGGAATTTGTCTCTGTGATCAATCGAAGAGGTATAGATTTTGGTTTGATCCGATATTTCTGTTGTGATCTTCTTTTGATTTGGTTTCTCATTGGTTTTGGGAGCTAGATCGAGATCTAGAATCGAAGTGGATCTTCAATTTGTGGATCGTCCTAGTTCATAATCTAAAACACTGGTTAGTCATCCAATGTTTGAATTACTGAATCTCTTCTCAATTCATGATTGAGCAATTCATGGTGATGTTATTTTTCTTAAGTTTCTATAGAATTTCGATTGAGAAGAAGGACTAAGACAAGACAGTGGAGAGAACAGAGGTTGCAACAGGACAAGCTCATTAAGGTAAAATTCTATTCTGATGACATACTGGTTTGGGTGCATGTGTATAACAGAGATTTGTGTGATGGATAATATGATAGATTCAAGAGTTTTGGTTATGTGTTGATAGTTAAGAGAAGTCCTGTCGAATGTGATTGTCTGCACTCAATTTAAAACTGGTAAATACCATTGATTGATTCATGAAACAGTATATGGTGAGGACATGCATAAATATTCATGATTCCATATTTTGAGAATCGATCATGAAATTTTAATTATACAATGTCTAGAAGATAGGATAAATCTGAGTTTAGGCTATATTCTTCATGACTGAACAGGAGATGATATCTGTCCTGTCAGTAGGAATGATTTAGTAGTTTCTTTTCACTGTGTAAGTTGGTTGTCTATATTTCTGTATTGAGGGGAATTGATATTGAAGGATGGAATTTCAGTAGAGTTGGATTCAACTATTCGAAATATTAACTCCTCACTGATAGCATAAGGTTTTGATGAAGGCATTGAACTGAGATGACTAGTTCAAGCCCTACCTGGGGACTGAATGTTAATGACTTGCCTAGGACTGAGGTTTTCAATATCATGTGTTAAACTAATTTGCCAAGTTCTTAAATTCTTAATGCATAGTTGTTTGATGAAGTTTTAAGCCTTCTTTTTTTTTGAATAGGCTGATTCACTCACTGTTCTGTTTAAGACTAAATGGTATCAAACCCATTTTGGACTAAACCTTGATCTGTCAGTTCTTGACTCTTTAGCTGAAATGATAATACATCTCAACATGTTCTAGAGTATAGTTAACCTATTAGTAGCAGTCCTGTTCTAGACTGATTTGGCGCAGCTAAGTAAGGACTGATACAGTTGAATCAAGCCTGAGATGGTATCAGTTGAATAAAGACTGATTCATAGCAGTGGCTTAGCTGAGTTTGGACTGTACTGGTTTTTGCTTAAACTTAGTTGTACCAGTCTTGTCCAGGACTGATTCTTTCAGGAACAGGTTGTGTTTTTCTTAACTAGTGATATCAGGAAGTCTATGATACCTAAATGGTTTTAATTAGCTAAGTAGGTTGTGGAAATTGGATTCACATATCATTGGATGATCATCAAACCTAGGAATGAACTGTAGGTAGAAATACCTAGTAAAATTAGAGTCATCATTGAACTTATTTCTTTTGATGAATTAAGGGTAGACTCTTCATGTCTGATTTAATTTTCAGACCAGTTAAAGAAGGGTTTGGGATTCCAGTTTAGAGCAGGTCAGGAGGTAAATAGCAGCTTGAGATACAAGTTGATTTCTAATAAGGACATTGAGAATGATTTAATTGAATTGACAGGATAAACCTATAGGCTAGTTCAACAGGGCCATGTTAGTGAAGGTTTACTACAGTCCATAACAGTCCTGTTATGAAGGGTTGAATTATGGTTGTACAGCAGGATAAGAATACAGGCTAGGTTATGTCAGTTCTTTTTTAGATTGGGTGATGCCAGTCAAATCCAGGACTACCTTTGAAGATTGGTTGATCTGATATCAACTTACTAGACTAAACCTGAGTTGATAAGGTACCAAACCTATGTGAGATTTTAACTTAAACTGCCAGTCTGATCTGAACTTTCAGACTCCTTATTGAACTGTCAACAAACTTGACAGTCACAGTTGTTGGTGTACTTAGGAGTGCCATTGTCTGGACTGATTCAGATCAGTCCAGTTCAGTTTGTATTATCATGAGTTGGAAACCCTAGTAGCTAGGCACTTTTGTATACAGTTTATGTTAGAGTAAGGATAACCCATACTATGATATGTCTTTTACTTTTCTAATAACACCTTTGCCTATGAATATCCAGTACTATCATATGACTATTGCATTGCATATTAATGTTCTAAGTGACTCAGAAATTGTGGACTGAACCAAGTGAATTCAAGTTCCCTGTCTTAGTACACTTAAAATATTAATAGAGTGCAAGTGCAGGAATAATGATAGACTGCTTCATGATTAGGTTATGTCACTTTTTACAGGATAGGTTTAGTGATAGCTAGTTAAACCAAGGTCATGCTAAAGTGAGTTTTTCTAGATTAGAAATATCAACTTTACATTGTTGACTTATCAACTGTAATTCATAAACAGGAAGATTTCCAGCTCTATTACTCTTTCTTGATCACCCGGAGCCAGGCAAGTATACTCCTCTGATTTGTTCATTTCTCATGTCTTCATATTCATTCTTGTATCTCTTGATGACACGATATATCACGATATTGTCTCGTTTCATGTTCCATGTTTCATTGTGTCTGGGAGGGGAAATACTATAGATATGTGATCAAACCCTGTTACTACTCATGTGAATAGCTTGGGTCCCGCACCGTACACGCGGGGCCAAAGCCGTACCATTTCAGGTTCATTGCATCTACCCAAGCCGATCACAATCTAGATGTATTTCAAACATTGCACATGTCAGGATTCAGTTTATATTTCAGGATTTCATGGTTGTATTTCATGTTCAGGCTGTATTTCATGTTAAGGCTGTATTTCATGTTCAGTTTGTATTTTTATGATTCAGGTTGTATTTCATGTTCAGGACTCTTATCATGCTTCCCTGTTTTACTTTCAGTATTTCCTGTTCAGTTTCATGTCTTGTTCTCATTCCCTGTATTTTACATTATTCATGTTTTCTTGATTCATACCATAATGTACATGTTCATTTCTATGGATATACTTTGCTTCGCTCCTGAATAAGATATGTTGCAGGTGAGTTGGAGGCTTTATGCGATACATTCTATGGCAAGGAGCCTATTGATGCAGGAGAGCTAGCTGGTGCAGCTCATGACTTAGAGGCTGCAGAAGCCTAGAGATTTCCTTAGTTTCTCTATTATTTCCATGTATTGAGACTAGTAGACTTTCTATCATTCTGGAATGTAATAATTCTGATATTGTACTTTACTCTGGGATACATTTTATAGATGCTGTGTTTCATTCTTGTCTTGATATCTGTTTAGTTTCCCTAGAATTGTACAGCTTACTTTGTTATTCTATGACAAAGGCTGGGCGTGTCCGACTCGTATCCGGTTATTCGGAAGCGAGTCGTGACATGTTTTTAGTGGTGGCCCATGCAGGTTTATCCTAATGGTACCTAGGTCTTAGCGTACTATTGGAGGACTTGATTACACTAGGGAAATTTGAACACAGCATAGGAAAATCGGGAATTAAGGGTATATCAGGTTTATCATGTTTTCAGGTGCATTGATTATTATAAAAATATTGTTTATTAGGTTTTTAGGGTTTGTCGTTCAACGAAGTTTTCTTTTTATGCAGGATGGTTGCCACAAGGAAGACCGCAGATCAGACTGGAGTTGCAGGCGGTTCTGGAGTTGCAGGCGGTACAGAGCAGCCCGTACCAGATGTCCAGGCAGATCAGCTTCCGCCAGCGCCTCCTATCTTTCCAGCACTGCCGCCGACGATGATGTTTGACGGCACCCAGATGATGGCGATGTTTCAACACTTTTTGGAGGCCCAGAACCATCAGGCAGCGCAGTTCAGAGCGACTGTTGTCGACGCGCTGAGGACCAGAGAGCCGGCAGCACCAGCACCAGCACCAGTCGCACCTCCAGCACCACGAGGACCGAGACCAGGGATGGCGAAGGAGTACCAGAACCTCTGCCCGCTAGACTTCTGGGGCAACGAGGGGATCCTCTATGCAGACGAATGGCTAGAGAATGCGGAAAGGACCTTGAGGTTGGCGAACATTCCAGATGACATGAAGGTGGAGGTGGCCAGCATGCGACTCTTCGACTTGGCGAGGACGTGGTACCGGAAGGACCCCCAGTTGACGGAGCCCCATGTATCTTGGACAGTTTTCAAAACACTGTTCAAGGAGAAGTTCTATCCAGAGGTGGAGCGAGATGAGCTGAGGATGTAGTTCGAGGCACTACAGCAGGGGACTATGACGGTCGCAGAGTACACTTCGGAGTTTACCAGACTCAGCCGATTCGCTGAGAGCCTAGTTAGAGATCTAGAGGACAGGGCCTGGAGATTCAAGAAGGGTCTGAACAGGGAGCTGCGGCATGCAGTAGCTATTAGCCAGGCGACTACCTACACTAGCATCCTTAAGATCGTCCAGGCAGTCGAAAAGGAGATGGACCCGAGGCCCAAGAGGGATAGGGACGTCGGCAGCAGCAGTTACCAGGCACCAGCGAAGAGAGTCCAGACTCAGACTCTGGCGAGGCCACATCAGCAGGCAGCAGTTCAGCATCGTCCTTCCAGAGTTCCAGCAGCTCAGCATCAGAGGCAGCAGGGGATCACTTGCACATATTGCCATCGACCGGGACACCACGTGGAGGCCTATTGCAAGAGGCTCGGACTTTGCCTCTTCTGTGGATCAGACACACATCAGATGAGGGACTGCGCTCAGGCTACAACTAGACTAGCAGGAGGACCCCGAGGAGCTGGAGGACCACCGTCTGCACCACCCAGAGCATTACCTGCACCCCAGAGAGGAGTAGCTCTACCACCCCAGCAGCAGAGGTTTGCACAGCACCAGCAACAGCAGAGGGAAGGAGCACAGCAGGGACGTGCTTACGTCTTGGCCGCAGTTGAGGAGGAGGCAGCTCCAGATGTCATCACAGGTTCTGTTATCATTCATTCATTTCCTGCCATTGCCTTATTTGATTCTGGAGCCACACATAGCTTCATATCATATGAGTTTCTGCATAGACATGGCTTCACACCAAAGCCCACTAGGAGGAACTGTCAGATTATGATAGGAGGTAGGATTGTGTCAGTCAGTAAGATGGTGGATTGCCCTATCACTATAGCTGGACGAGAACTTAGGGCTCGACTTCTGGTGATGCCATTGCTCGGATTCGACGTAGTCCTCGGCATCGACTGGATGAGCGAGCAGTTTGCCGTAATAGACTGCCATGAAGGGAAGGTGACTTTCAGCCCGCCAGGACTTCCACAGTTCGAGATCAGCAGACGAGTTGCAGAGAGGCCAGAGGGAGTCTACTTTGGAGCAGTTACAGAAGACCAGGAGTTGCCGCATCCGCTGATTGTAGAGTATCTCGACGTCTTCCCTGAGGAATTGCCAGGATTGTCGCCAGATCGAGACGTGGAGTTCAGCATCGACCTAGTGCCCGGATCAGCGCCGAAGTCCCAGCATTGTTACAAGATCAACCCGAAGGAAGCCGCAGAGTTGAAGGCCCAGATTGATGAGCTTGAGGGCAAGGGTTTCATTCGGTCCAGTGCTTCATCCTGGGGAGCACCGGTACTTTTCGTGCCCAAGAAGGATGGGACGATGAGAATGTGCATTGACTACCATGCACTCAACAACATCACCATCAAGAATAGATATCCTTTGCCGCCTATTGATGAGTTGTTTGATCAGCTGAGTGGAGCGAGGGTCTTTTCCAAGATTGACCTTCGGTCGGGGTATCACCAGATGAAGGTTCGGAAGCAGGATATTCCGAAGACAGCCTTCAACACTCGATACGGCCAGTATGAGTTCCTGGTGATGCCGTTCGGACTCACCAATGCCCCTGTAGTTTTTATGAACTTGATGAATAAAGTTTTTCACAAGTATCTGGACAAGTTTGTCGTAGTCTTCATTGACGACATTCTGATTTATTCGAAGACGGAGGAGGAGCACGTGGAGCACCTGCAGATTGTGCTGGAGATACTGCGGAAAGAGAAGCTGTACGGGAAACTCTCAAAATGTGAGTTTTTCTTAGACCGAGTGGAGTTTTTAGGGCATGTGGTGACAGAAGAGGGGATTTCTGTAGATCCCAAGAAGATTGAAGCAGTAGAAGCTTGGGCACCTCCCACATCAGTAGCTGAGATTCGTAGTTTCCTGGGGCTAGCAGGATACTACAGGAAGTTCGTGAAGGACTTCGCCAGGATAGCAGAGCCCATGACGAAGCTTACGCGGAAGGACGAAGAGTTCATCTGGAGTGACGCCTGCCAGTCAGCATTTGAAGAATTGAAGAGAAGACTCACGACAGCGCTAGTTCTAGCTTTACCGTCAGGATCAGGAGGATTTGTCATCTACAGCGACGCTTCAGGGAAGGGTTTAGGATGTGTGCTTGAGCAGAAAAAAAAGGTTATAGCTTATGCTTCTAGGCAGTTGAGGCCCCATGAGAAGAATTATCCTATACATGACTTGGAGCTTGCAGCAGTCATATTTGCCTTGAAACTGTGGAAGCATTACCTATACGGGGAGAGAGTAGACATCTTCACGGACCACAAAAGCCTGAAGTATGTCTTTACTCAGAAGGAGCTGAATATGAGGCAGCGCAGATGGCTGGAACTCATGAAGGATTTCGACATCAATCTGCAGTACCACCCTGGGAAGACGAATGTGGTTACAGATGCTCTCAGTCGGTATCCTATTGCTATGTATCTCACTATGGACCGACATCTCTTGGAGGATCTTGAGAGCCTTGGGATTGAGGTTGTTCTGCCAGGATATGGGGGACAGATGATGCATATGCAGATTCAGTCAAGATTATTAGAGAGGATCAAGGAGGCCCATATTTTTGATGTAGGACTCCAATGTCTTAGAGCTCAGACGGAGGCAGGACTGCTCGACGACTTCACCATTGCAGAGGACAGATCCATGAGGCACGGAAGCCAGCTGTGTGTGCCCAAGGACTTACGGGAGGAGGTGATATAGGAGGCCCACCAGTCGCAGTATTCTATACATCCTGGATCTACCAAGATGTACAAGGATTTGCGTGAGTATGTTTGGTGGTATGGGATGAAGAGAGAGGTTGCCAGATTTGTTTCCAGATGCCTTGTGTACCAGCAAGTCAAGGCGGAGCGCCAGAGACCAGCAGGACTACTCCAGCCTTTACCTATCCCGGAATGGAAGTGGGAGGACATTACCATGGACTTCATCTCTGGATTGCAGCGTACTCCCAGTGGCAAGGACGCTATTTGGGTGATCGTGGACAGATTGACAAAGTCCGCTCATTTCATTCCGTTTAAGGTCGGTTGTCGACCGAGAAGCTTACAGACCTCTACATGCGTCAGATCGTGATGATTCACGGGATGCCGGTGAGCATCATTTCAGACCGAGACAGCCGCTTCACATCACACTTCTGGAGGAGTCTGCAGCTGAGCTTGGGATCACAGTTGAAGTTCAGCATAGCCTATCATCCACAGACGGACGGACAGTCTGAGAGGACCATTCAGACGCTGGAGGACATGCTACGGGTTTGCGGACTCGACTTTGGTGGTTCGTGGGAGGACCATTTGTATCTAGTGGAGTTTGTCTATAACAACAGTTATCAGGCTAGCATCGATATGACCCCGTTCGAGGCACTGTATGGACGGAGGTGTCGCACGCCGCTATCTTAGGATGACGTTGGTGAGAGAGCTTTGCTTGGGCCAGAGATGGTGGTAGACTCAGCTGAGAAGATCAGGATGATCAGGGATCATCTCAGAGTTGCATAGGATCGGTAGAAGCACTGGACGGACAGCAGCAGACGGCCACTGGGGTTCGCAACTGGCGATAGAGTATTCCTGAAGATCTCACCGACCAGAGGCATCATTCGGTTCGGCAGAGGTGGGAAGCTCAGTCCGAGGTACATCGGACCTTTCGATGTGACAACACGGATTGGCGAGGTGGCGTATCGACTAGTGCTTCCAGCTAGCTTGGAGGGAGTACACAGCGTCTTCCACGTATCTCAGTTTCGACGTTACATTCCAGACCCGAGCCATGTAGTGGAATACTCAGAGCTAGAGGTGGGCCCGAGTTTGACCTATGAGGAGCAGCCAGTAGAGATCATGGACCGGAGGGAGAAGCGACTGCGGAACCAAACCATTTCTCTTGTCCGCGTCATGTGGAGACACCACTCTCCGGGAGAGTCCACATGGGAGCGCGAGGATGAGATGCGAGAGCGCTACCCTACATTGTTCACTTGATTGTATTCTTGTATTTTTGAATTTTCCAAATTTTAATAAATAATTCAGGGTGGTTCGTAAATCAATTTTGAACTATATCTGAATTTCGAGGGCAAAATTTTTCAAGGGGGAGAGATTTGTAACTCCACCTTTCTAATATTCGAGTTTAAAATTTTTCTTTATTAAGTAATTAAAACTCTTTTCTATTTCATGTAGAGTATATTAAATATTTCATTTAAGTTTAGCTTTTGTGCTTTTGTATTAATTAAATTACTTTTTCTAATCCAGCCCATTAATTCTTTCCTGGTCCAGCCCATTGTTGGGGCTCATTTAACTAATAGGTTCAACCTATACAAAACTCCTATAAACTTTCCTTTTGAATTTTGAAATTTTGCAGCTGTCACAACCGACTGCAAATTCCCTAACAAACTCTGGCAAGGAGAGGGGATTGAGTTTTCCCGCCATCAGGGTTGCCTTCTCCTCACGCTACTCCAACGTTCTATTTAACCTTTCTCCACGAGCAACAACCCACTCCATTCCTACAACTTCCTCTCCTTCTCTTTTCCCAAATTTTTGATTCTAGATCAGCCATGGCGAACCATCATGTCTCGGCGAGCTCCTTCCTCGATTGAAGAGTGATACGAAGAGTTGGACACAGCAGTAGGAAGCAAGGAGAAGATCGACTGGATCCCAATCGAGTGAGTTAGATTTTATCAACCTAATTAATCCTTGGCTCTATCCTTCTTGATCTAATTCATCTATAAACTTATAGTTTGGATTAAGATTCCTGGGAAATTCTTCTTCAAGCTTTCGAACCATTCTGGAATTTGTCTCTGTGATCAATCGAAGAGGTATAGATTTTGGTTTGATCCGGTATTTCTGTTGTGATCTTCTTTTGATTTGGTTTCTCATTGGTTTTGGGAGCTAGATCGAGATCTAGAATCGAAGTGGATCTTTAATTTGTGGATCGTCCTAGTTCATAATCTAAAACACTGGTAAGTCATCCAATGTTTGAATTACTGAATCTCTTCTCAATTCATGATTGAGCAATTCATGGTGATGTTATTTTTCTTAAGTTTCTATAGAATTTTGATTAAGAAGAAGGACTAAGACAGGACAGTGGAGAGAACAGAGGTTGCAACAGGACAAGCTCATTAAGGTAAAATTCCATTCTGATGACATACTGGTTTGGGTGCATGTGTATAACAGAGATTTGTGTAATGGATAATATGATAGATTCAAGAGTTTTGGTTATGTGTTGATAGTTAAGAGAAGTCCTGTCGAATGAGATTGTCTGCACTCAATTTAAAACTGATAAATACCATTGATTGATTCATGAAACAGTATATGGTGAGGACATGCATACATATTCATGATTCCATATTTTGAGAATCGATCATGAAATTTTAATTATACATTGTCTAGAAGATGGGATAAATCTGAGTTTAGGCTATATTCTTCATGACTGAACAGGAGATGATATATGTCCTGTCAGTAGGAATGATTTAGTAGTTTCTTTTCACTGTGTAAGTTGGTTGTCTATATTTCTGTATTGAGGGGAATTGATATTGAAGGATGGAATTTCAGTAGAGTTGGATTCAACTATTCGAAATATTAACTCCTCACTAATAGCATAAGGTTTTGATGAAGGCATTGAACTGAGATGACTAGTTCAAGCCCTACCTGGGGACTGAATGTTAATGACTTGCCTAGGACTGAGGTTTTCAATATCATGTGTTAAACTAATTTGCCAAGTTCCTAAATTCTTAATGCATAGTTGTTTGATGAAGTTTTAAGCCTTCTTTTTTTTTAATAGGCTGATTCACTCACTGTTCTGTTTAAGACTAAATGGTATCAAACCCATTTTGGACTAAACCTTGATCTGTCAGTTCTTGACTCTTTAGCTGAGATGATAATACATCTCAACATGTTCTAGAGTATAATTAACCTATTAGTAGCAGTCCTGTTCTAGACTGATTTGGCGCAGCTAAGTAAGGACTGATACAGTTGAATCAGGCCTGAGATGGTATCAGTTGAATAAAGACTGATTCATAGCAGTGGCTTAGCTGAGTTTGGACTGTACTGGTTTTTGAAGAACAGTTTGGCAACTCTAGAGGGGGGGTGAATAGAGTATATATATATATAATGACCAATTAAAAAATTACTCTTTCACGAACAATGAATAATCAGAGTAAAATGCGGAATGTAAATGAAAGACAAGAGAGCATACGCAAACACAGCAATTTTAACCTGGTTTCCCTCGTGGAGGACTAGTCCAGGCCTGAGAACTCTAACTCAGGATTAAATCCACTATTTGTGAAATAGTAGCTTACAACCCGTGCCTTTACTTCAGAAGAGCACGTCAACTTCTTACAGAGAATCGCAGTGGCGATTGCTTGGAATTGTCCAAGCGATTTCTTCACTCTTGCACAAGAATCCTAACTGAGAGATGCTGAGCACTCGAGACTTAGGAGGCTTGTGGCTAGTAGATGGGAAGGGTATGGCTTATAGAGCTTGTAGGAGAGAAGAGAAGAGAAGATTGAGTGATTCAAAATGAGAGAATTCATGCCCTATTTATACTGATTTTTGAGGCAGAATTCGGCCAGAATTCGGGTAGGAGAATTCAAAAATTTGGCCGTTGGACAGCTAGCAATCAGCTAACCCTAAAATTAGGGTTCCTGATTTCTAGGGGACAGAGTTCGGCCCGAACTCTGTGTGGAGGCAGAGTTCGGCCCGAACTCTGTCTCCAGAGCACAGAGTGATTCTAAGTGGGACTTGTGGGCAATTTTGTTTTGGTGGAGCTTGGGATTTTGGGTAGGCTTGTAGACCAAGTTCCAAGAGCTCAGCATAACTCAGAGTACATACTTCTAGACTCAATGAAATGTAAAAGTACAAACTCAAAAATATACTGAGAGTCGGAAACTGAGCTGTCGTTTGTCCCGAACTGAAAGCAGACGTCGTGTGTCGTATTGAATTTATACAGATATTATTTAGTCAATGTAGTCAATATTTGGTTGACTGTGACTTTGTGTCAACAGTTTTTGCTTAAACTGAGTTGTACCAGTCTTGTCCAGGACTGATTCTTTCAGGAACAGGTTGTGTTTTTCTTAACTAGTGATATCAGGAAGTCTATGATACCTGAATGGTTTTAATTAGCTAAGTAGGTTGTGGAAATTGGATTCACATATCATTGGATGATCATCAAACCTGGGAATGAACTGTAGGTAGAAATACCTGGTAAAATTAGAGTCATCATTGTACTTATTTCTTTATGATGAATTAAGGGTAGACTCTTCCTGTCTGATTTAATTTTCAGACCAGTTAAAGAAGGGTTCGGGATTCCAGTTTAGAGCAGGTCAGGAGCTAAATAGCAGCTTGAGATACAAGTTGATTTCTAATAAGGACATTGAGAATGATTTAATTGAATTTAGAGGATAAACCTATAGGCTAGTTCAGCAGGGCCATGTTAGTGAAGGTTTACTACAGTCCATAACAGTCCTGTTATGAAGGGTTGAATTATGGTTGTACAGCAAGATAAGAATACAGGCTAGGATATGTCTGTTCTTCTTTAGATTGGGTGATGCCAGTCCAATCCAGGACTACCTTTGAAGATTGGTTGATCTGATATCAACATACTAGACTAAACCTGAGTTGATAAGGTACCAAACCTATGTGAGATTTTAACTTAAACAGCCAGTCTGATCTGAACTTTCAGACTCCTTGTTGAACTGTTAACAAACTTGACAGTCACAGTTGTTGGTGTACTTAGGAGTGCCATTGTCTGGACTGATTCAGATCAGTCCAGTTCAGTTTGTCTTATCATGAGTTGGAAACCCTATTAGCTAGGCACTTTTGTATACAGTTTATGTTAGAATAAGGATAACCCATACTATGATATGTCTTTTACTTTTCTAATAATACCTTTGCCTATGAATATCCAGTACTATCATATGACTATTGCATTGCATATTAATGTTCTAAGTGACTCAGAAATTATGGACTGAACCAAGTGAATTCAAGTTCCCTGTCTTAGTACACTTAAAATATTAATAGAGTGCAAGTGCAGGAATAATGATAGACTGCTTCATGATTAGGTTATGTCACTTTTTACAGGATAGGTTTAGTGATAGCTAGTTTAAGCCAAGGTTATGCTAAAGTGAGTTTTTCTAGATTAGAAATATCAACTTTACATTGTTGACTTATCAACTGTAATTCATAAACAGGAAGATTTCCAGCTCCATTACTCTTTCTTGATCACCCGGAGCCAGGCAAGTATATTCCTCTGATGTTCATTTCGCATGTCTTCATATTCATTCTTGTATCTCTTGATGACACGATATATCACGATATTGTCTCGTTTCATGTTCCATGTTTTATTGTGTCTGGGAGGGGAAATACTATAGATATGTGATCAAACCCTGTTACTACTCATGTGAATAGCTTGGGTCCCGCACCGTGCACGCGGGGCCAAAGCCGTACCATTTCAGGGTCATTGCATCTACCCAAGCCGATCACAATCTAGATATATTTCAAATATTACACATGTTAGGATTCAGTTTATATTTCAGGATTTCATGGTTGTATTTCATGTTCAGGCTGTATTTCCTGTTCAGGCTGTATTTCATGTTCAATTTGTATTTTATGATTCAGGTTGTATTTCATGTTCAGGACTCTTACCATGCTTTCCTGTTTTACTTTCAGTATTTTCTGTTCAGTTTCATGTCTTGTTCTCATTCCCTGTATTTTACATTATTCCTGTTTTCTTGATTCATACCATGATGTACATGTTCATTTCTATGGATATACTTTGCTCCGCTCCTGAATAAGATATGTTGCAGGTGAGTTGGAGGCTCTATGCGATACATTCTATGGCAAGGAGCCTATTGATGCAGGAGAGCTAGCTGGTGCAGCTCATGACTTAGAGGCTGCAGAAGCCTAGAGATTTCCTTAGTTTCCCTATTATTTCCATGTATTGAGACTAGTAGACTTTCTATCATTCTGGAATATAATAATTCTGATATTGTACTTTACTCTGGGATACATTTTATAGATGCTGTGTTTCATTCTTGTCTTGATATCTGTTTAGTTTTCCTAGAATGGTACAGCTTACTTTGTTATTCTATGACAAAGGCTGGGCGTGTCCGACTCGTATCCGGTTATTCGGGAGTGGGTCATGATAAGGAGGAGGCTGGTCTGGATACTTACTACGGGGCAGCCTTAGATGACACCTGCGAGCTGGACTCTCAGGAGGACCCAGCTATAGCTGAGGATATCACCCCGATTGCCTAGACTAGATTAGTTAGGCTTATCTTACTTTATGCAGTCTTGAGACATGTTTTAGCTAGACTATATTTGGAGTTCAGAGTTGTATATATTCTTTCATTCTGTATCTGAGACCATGTGCTTCTGGATATTGCTGGGATTATCTTAGACTACTCTTCATCTATTTATTTCCTTGAGTTCTATTTCATATCGTGCTATCTCTTCCTTACTTGTGATTGAGTTTTACTGCTATGTTACCCCCATTCGGGGAGTATAAACTGTTTAGATATATATATATTGTTAGATGTATGTTGACCTAGGACAGCGTTCTACCGTCGACACTGCGGTGTAGGCTGGGCGTTGTTACGTTCTCGTACCCTCACAGTGGGTACGGGTCGTGACACATATTTAGTGGCGGCCCATGCAGGTCTAGACTAGAAGTGTAGTGGTATTCGAATTAGAGTATCACTACAGCCTGCAGTAGGATATAGGATAATATTTTTTTTTGGGAACTCGATCAAATTAGGAAAAATTCTTTTATTGCCATCTAAATCCTTATTTTCAGCTGATCCTTTTGAATTTTAATTGTCCGCCTTTGTTATATCGCTTCTTTCTCAGAAATTGATACTCTTGTTTGTCTATCTTAAGGATGGTAGAGACTCGTTCGTAGCGTACCATTCATGAGAATGCTATGGAGGGGACTGCTACCTCCCAGCCAGTACTACAGGGCCAGGGGACTGCAGCTCCTGCCACCTTTGCTCGTATTTAGGCCCCGGCAGCAGCAGCATGGGGTATGCTTCTACCGGCAGGGAGGCAGGACCCAGTTCTCCCAGAGGATCCTTACCAGCAGCCACCTCCAGGGACAGTGGACGCGGTGCAACTACTAGCCTTCTTTCGGCAGTACATGGAGGGTCAGCAGACCCAGCAGCAGAGGCATACGGCAGAGCTCAGCAGAGGCATTGAGCTGGCAGTGACCGCAGTAGAGAGAGTCATAGCTCAGCCAGCAGCAGCAGCCCCGCAGCCGCACCAGCCACGGCAGAAGGGCATCCAGGACTTCCAGAAGATGGACCCGAGAGACTTCCGAGGGACAGAGGGGATCATGTATGCCGATGAGTGGATCGAGCATATGGAGGTGATCTTCAGGCTGGCTGAGATTTCGACGAGGCTCCAGATAGAGGCAGCGGCCAGCATGATACAGGATCTGGCCCGTACCTGGTACCAGACCGACCCGAGGGTCGGCACAGCAGGACAGACTTGGGCAGCATTCAAGAAGCTGTTCAAGGAGAAGTTCTTTCCAGACGCAGCACTAGGGGCCCTCGAGACCCAGTTCGAGGCCCTAGTCCAGGGGAGCCAGTCCGTGGAGGAGTACACGGGAGAGTTCTGCCGCCTGAGCAGATTTATGGAGGACTTGTCCGAGATGACGAAGGCCCGGAGGTTCCGGAAGGGCTTTGTAAAGGAGGTCAAGTGCTACACCAAGAACGCCCGCAGTGCTGCATTTGAGAAGATCCTGGTGGACGCACTAGCTGCAGAGGATGATCTTGAGCTTAGGCTCAAGAGAGGACGAGACTTCCAGGGAGGCAGCAGTAGCGGAGGACCGGCCAAGAGGCCGCACTTTCAGCAGCAGCACCACCAGCAGCAGAGGCAGTTCCAGCCGCAGCCGATTCAGCAGAGGCTAGTTCACCAGCAGCAGTTTCAGCATCAGGTACCCAGGCACCAGACAGTTAGTTGCATCTTCTGCAAGAAGCCTGGGCATGTCTTCAACGAGTGCAGGAAGAGTCTCGGGAGGTGCCTTATTTGCGGAGCGACAGATCACCAGCTGAGGGATTGTGCTAGGTCTGGGGGACGAGTAGCCCAGGAAGGAGGAGCCAGAGCAGCAGCAGGCCAGCAGAGGGGACCAGCCCTGCCGATGCAGCAGCAGAGGTTCGTCCAGCACCAGCAGCAGGCCAGGGGAGGCCAGCAGGGGCGAGCTTTCGCCATGGCAGTAGAGGATACAGAGGCGATTGGAGAGCTGATTGCAGGTTCGATCCTTCTCGACTCCAGTCCAGCATTTGCATTATTCAATTCCGGTGCTTCGCATAGCTTCATATCAGTATCTTTTATGATTAGACACGGTATCATAGCTGAATCATTGCCTAGGACTTACAAGATCACGACCGGGGGTGACATTATCCTCGTGAGTGATGTTTGTAAGGGTCGGAGAGTAGTTTTGGGAGGCCGTGAGCTGGAGGTGAGCCTGCTCGTAATGCCATTGCCGAACTACGATATAGTACTAGGCATGGATTGGTTGAGCAGGCACCACCCCAGCATTGATTGCAAAGGGGGTAGAGTTCTCTTCAGAGCACCGGAGGAGCCAGAGTTTGAGTACTCCAGACGTCAGACAGAGCAGAGCAGCGGAGTCTTCTGTGGAGTCTCGGTCGAGGAGCAGACGATTCCACACCCCTTGATAGCAGAGTATATGGATGTTTTCCCAGAGGAGTTGTCGGAACTGCCACCAGACAGAGACATAGAGTTCTTGATAGACTTGGTTCCAGGAGCAGAGCCTATCTCTCAGCATGTCTATCGGGTGAACAACAGCGAGCTGGTGGAGCTGAAGAAGCAAGTGGATGAGCTACAAGACAAGGGCTTCATCCGCTCGAGTTTGTCGTCATGGGGTGTACCAGTGTTGTTTGTGCCGAAGAAGGATGGGTCAGTACGGATGTGTATTGACTATAGGGCACTCAACAACCTCACGATCAAGAACAAATACCCACTGCCGCGGATCGATGATCTTTTTGACCAGTTGAGCGGAGCTCGGGTATTTTCCAAGATTGATCTGAGGTCGGGATATCACCAGATAAAGGTGAAGGGGGATGATATTCCCAAGACCGCTTTCAGGATGCGGTACGGGCAGTTTGAGTTTTTGGTTATGCCGTTCGGGCTAACCAATGCACCAGCAGTGTTTTTGAACCTTATGAACAAGGTGTTCCACCAGTATCTAGATCAGTTTATGGTGGTGTTTATAGACGATATCTTGATATATTCCAAGACTGAGGAGGAGCACGAGGAGCATCTGCGGTTAGTGCTGGAGATTCTTAGGAAGGAGCAGCTTTATGGAAAACTCTCCAAGTGTGAGTTTTTCTTGGACCGGGTGGACTTCTTGGGGCACGTTGTGACTGGAGATGGTATCTCAGTTGACCCCAAGAAGATTGTAGCAGTCGAGGCATGGACAGCGCCAACTTCAGTTGCAGAGATCAGGAGTTTCCTGGGGCTGGCAGGATATTATCGGAGATTTGTGCAGGATTTCTCCTGGGTTGCAGAGCCGTTGACACGGTTGACCCGGAAGGATGCTGAGTATGTTTGGTCAGAGGAGTGTCAGGCAGCTTTTGATGATTTGAAGAAGCGGCTTACGACAGCTCCGATTCTGACATTGCCTTCAGGATCAGGTGGTTTCACTATTTATAGTGACGCTTCAGGGAAGGGGCAGGGTTGTGTCTTGCAGCAGCATGGGAAGGTGATTGTCTATGCTTCCAGGCAATTACGTCCCCATGAGAAGAACTACCCTACCCACGACCTGGAGCTGGCGGCGGTGATTTTTGCTTTGAAGCTGTGGAAGCATTATCTGTATGGGGAGAGGGTGGAGATCTTTACAGATCACAAGAGCTTAACGTATGTGTTCACTCAGAAGGAGTTGAACATGAGGCAGCGCAGATGGCTAGAGTTGATGAAGGATTTCGACATCCTACTTCAGTATCACCCAGGGAAGGCCAACGTGGTTGCCGATGCCTTGAGTAGGTATCCGACAGCCATGTGTTTGACCATGGATCGGCACTTGCTTGCCGACTTGGAGAGCCTTGGGATTGAGGTGATCGTGCCCGGGGTACAGATGCAGTTATGGGGGATGCAGATTCAGTCGAACTTGGTGGAGAGGATCAAGTCAGCACAGTTTGAGGACGTTGCTCTGCGGTATCTCCGGGAGCAGGTTCGAGAAGGATTGCTGGAGGACGAGTTTTCTCTTGCAGATGATGGTGCCTTGAGGCACGGTTCCAGACTATGTGTGCCCAGCGGAGAGCTCAGGGAGCAGGTTATGCATGAGGCCCACAGATCTCAGTACTCTATACACCCGGGTGCCAACAAGATGTACCGAGATCTGAGGGAGCATGTTTGGTGGTCCGGGATGAAGCGGGAGGTGGCTCGCTTCGTAGCTAGGTGCTTGATTTGTCAGCAGGTCAAGACGGAGAGGCAGAGGCCCGGTGGATTATTGCAGCCGCTGCCCATTCCCGAGTGGAAATAGGAGCATATCACTATGGACTTCGTATCAGGAGTGCCGCGTACACCAAGAGGGAAAGACGCGATTTGGGTCATCATTGACAGGTTGACCAAATCAGCCCACTTCTTGCCATTCAAGGTGGGTACGTCTACAGAGAGGCTCGCGGAGTTGTATATGAGACAGATAGTCAGGATTCACGGAGTTCCGGTTAGCATCATCTCAGATCGGGATAGTCACTTCACTTTCTATTTTTGGAGGAGTCTGCAGACTAGCTTGGGCACTCAGCTCAAGTTTAGTACCGCATACCACCCCCAGACGGACGGACAGTCGGAGAGGACTATTCAGACCCTTGAGGATATGCTGCGGATGTGCGTCTTGGACTTTGGAGGTTCCTGGGAGGATCATCTTCATTTGATGGAGTTTACCTACAACAATAGTTACCAGGCCAGCATTGAGATGTCACCTTTTGAGGCTCTGTACGGGCGTAGGTGCCGTATACCCTTATCCTGAGATGATGTTGGTGAGCGAGCTTTACTGGGGCCAGAGATGATTGTTGATACGGCCGAGAAGGTAAAGCTCATCAGGGACAGACTTCGCGTGGCGCAGGACAGACATCGGCACTAGGCCGATAGCCACTGGAGGCCCTTGGAGTTTGAGGTACAGTTTAGAGTAGGATTAGATTTAGGTTTGTTTGTTTGTGATTTTTGATCATGTTTGTTTATTATAATTAATTGAGACCTTGCTTGTGTTTAGGTCGGAGACCAGGTTTTCTTGAGGATATCTCCGACTCGTGGTACAATACGTTTTGGTGGAGGCGGGAAGCTTAGCCCGCGCTTCATCGGCCCTTTCGTTATCAGCGGGAGAGTCGGTGACGTGTCATACAGGCTAGACTTGCCGCCTGCACTTGTGGGGGTCCACAACGTATTCCATGTATCGCAGTTGAGACGGTACATGGCTGACCCTAGCCATGTGCTCGATCATTCGAAGATTGAGGTTGGGCCTTCTCTCAGCTATCCAGAGCAGCCAGTGGAGATTCTGGATCGCCGGGAGAAAGTTCTGAGGAACCAGGTGATACCCTTAGTACGCGTCGCATGGAGGCATCATTCTCCAGAAGAGTCTACCTGGGAGCAGGAGGATGAGATGCATGATAGGTACCCCTATCTTTTTGGACCTTGAGGTATACTTTTTATCCTTCTCACCAGTTGCATTTCGCCTTTCAATTTCGAGGACGAAATTATTTTAAGGAGGGTAGATTTATCACTACCATTTTTCTAGCTTGGGGATATTTTGGTCATTTTTAAAATTTTGTGAATTATTTGGAATTATTAGTTATTATTTGGGTTTATTATAATTAATATGATTTTTGGTGATTTTTGGTGATTTTTAGGAGAATTGATTTTGGACCTATAGTTGACTTTGACTTGTGTTGACTAGAAGACTAACCTAGTGACTAATCTAGGTTATGGCCACTTAGTTAGGTTAAGTAACCTTGGTTTGACCTAATTTAATGAGGTTTAAGTCATTGGAACTAGTTAGGAGTGATTTGGAGTTGATTAGGCTAAAATGGCTTATGACTTCATAAGTCATGACTAATGACTTGAGGCTTATTAGCCCATAGGCCCACACCATGAACCAACCCTAACCCTAATCAACCCATGGCTGGACACTTAGCCTCCCCCATCCTATTTAATACCCTCCCAAAGTTAGGGCTAGCCTCCATTAGGTGTTCTTGCCAAGTTTTAGAAAGAGGTAATTCTCCATCTTCTAAAAATCCTAGTAAATCCATTTTAATTCCTTTTTAACCCAAACAAATTGCATTGGGTTCTAAATTCTTCCTACTTTCTGTTGGTATCAAGTGTTCTCAGATTTGGGAAGCTTTGGAGGAGTTTCACCATTGTGAAGAACATCACTCATTGAGCTTTTTGGAGGGTTTTGATACATAGAGGTAACTTCCTATATTCACCATAGAATCCTGAGATTTTACATCATTAGGGAGCCCTAGACCTAACCTAACAGTAGGAATAGAAAACCCTAAGTTTTCGTGTCGTTTTGTGTCCAATCTGGACACGTATTGGTGTCCTGTGCTAGGTGTTTGTGGAAATGCCACTGTGGATTTGTTTGTGTTATTTTCGAATAATTTTTGAATAGAAAATTTCGTTTTGATGTCGCTTACACGATTTTAATGGACTGAGGTGATTTCGTGCTTGTGTCGTGTCGTTTGGACACTCGTGCACACGCACTCGAACACGCGCGCGCACAGCTACAGTGCTCCCATGCCTATCGGGGTCCCTACTGGACACGACACGAACTTATTGGACACGAGTTTTTGTGGGTAGTTAGGGGCATAATCTGTCATCACTCTTCCCAAGTTTTACGAGATTTCATGGTCGGGTTGGGGAGATATCAATCGTGCACGGGGAATACACTGCACCGTGCACACTGTGTGATTGGCCACTGATACGGCTCTGGTTCACGGACACGGCGACACGAGGACACGATGCAGGCACTTAGACACAAGCACCTAGACCTAGCCTAGGTGGGGACATGAGCACGAGGCTTGGGATGGCCTGTGTCAGGTGCACGACACGCGTGCACGAGACTGCCCAGTTTCCTGTGTCTAGTTTGCCCGATTTTAGTTTGGGTTGAATTGGACACGTTTGTGTCCACTTGGGTCGACACAAACTCAACACAAAATACGTATGTAATGTGTAGACTCAATACCAATCACTGTTTGGGCATTTTAACTTAGTTTTGTTGATTAAATTCTCTTTTTCCTATTGTTTTCTGATACCTACATGATATGTCATTGTTGTTTTTTTTCCAGATTTTGTAAATGGGTTTTGTTATCAATTTTAACCCAATTAACACTGATCTTTGCATAGTATTAAGACTCTAATATGTGTACCTAGGTGTTTACTTGTGGTGTGTCAATTTTGGATCGAATTGGATGAGTTGTGGGGCTTAAAACTGAAAACTGGGTTAGTGTACTGTTTACACTATTTTTTGTGTTCTTGTGTATAAATTTGGGGTCCTTCAATATTATACCTGACCTGGGTTTATGTGGGGACTATTTCAAATTAGTTTTGGGTTTAAATTGAGCATTGGAATGATTCCATGATTGTATAAATCTGTGAAATATAGGTTGGACTGTTTAGGTTAATGTTCAATATCTGAGATTGTTTTATAGATAATATAAAAACTGAATTTGGGTTTGAGTGTTGTTGTACACTGTTTTGGATGAGGGGTGAGTTAATATCTGAATTTCCCCTCCTCTTCTCACTGTTTTGCATGTTTCACCAACACACACAGCTTGGGCACTTTCACAGATCACTAAATTCACTACACTCACACACATATTCACTCTCATGTGACACTCTCCACTTTCTTTCACACACACACACATACACATATGCATATGAACATTTGATTGCCTCTCTCTATGCATTTGTATATTTTTATGTATTAACATATATGATAGTATGGTATACACATATAGCCTATAGGGTGTTTTCTAGTTATATTACTTAAGGGATCTATATGTGTACTATATTTTAGATATATATATATGTGTTATGTATAGGCCTACGTAATGTGTGAGATAGCTTGGTCTAGGCTTGTATAGCTTTGTTAGACCTGGAATAGACTTGCTAGACTAGTGTAGACTTGTTAGACCTAGTTTGACCTAGTTTGACCATAGTTGACCTAGTTTGACTTCTAGGGTTGACCAGAGTTGACCAAGAGTTGACTTTAGCCTAGATTGACCTAGATTCATGTAGAATGCATTGTAGTGTTTTATTTTACCATTCTGGACTTGTTGTGACTTGTGCTGTTCTAAATAGGAGCCAGACACCACTCCTCGGACAGTACCTTTCAGTTGGACACTCAGATACCAGGCAAGTACATTCTCTGATCATTTTATATCCTGCTTAGAATTATTTTCTGCATTAAATTACTTTACTTGTGCTGTCACGACATTATCACGGATTAGTACTATACGATCTTGTACTCCTGTGCTTTCACCATACATGTACAACTTTTTAGTGTAGATCATGTACAACTCTTTAGTGTAGATCATGTACAACTCTGTAGTGTAGATCATGTACAACTCTGTAGTATAGATCATGTACAACTCTTTAGTGTAGATCATGTACAAATCTGTTTCGTTCACATGTGCTATCCTGTACTCTGACTCACTAGCCACTGTTAGTTCCTTACTTATAGTAGATATTTCTATTACAGTTTTCTCTCTCTGTTTACATACTGTATTCTTCAGCACCTGTATCTTACTTTACTGCATGATTATATTTTCTGACCTGCTATGAACTATTGAGATGTACTGTACTCGCTCATGTCCTGACTGGACCTGTTAAAAATATTACAAAGGACGAGGAGGAGGCTGGTCGGGATACTTACTATGGGGCAGCCTTAGATGACACCTACGAGCTGGACTCTCAGGAGGACCCAGCTATAGCTGAGGATATCACCCCGATTGCCTAGACTAGATTATTTATGCTTATCTTACTTTATGCAGTCTTGAGACATGTTTTAGCTAGACTATATTTGGAGTTCAGAGTTGTATATATTCTTTCATTCTGTATCTGAGACCATATGCTTCTGGATATTGCTGGGATTATCTTAGACTACTCTTCATCTATTTATTTCCTTGAGTTCTATTTCATATCGTGTTATCTCTTCCTTAGTTGTGATTGAGTTTTACTGCTATGTCACCCCCATTTGGGGAGTATAAACTGTTTAGATATATATATTGTTAGATGTATGTTTACCTAGGACAGCGTTCTACCGCCGACACTGTGACGTAGGCTGGGCGTTGTTACGTTCTCGTACCCTCACAGTGGGTGCGGGTCGTGACAACTGGTGAAGAAGAATAGGGCGTAAAACAACCCCAATGTACTCCGAGCGTAAAGTAGTAGACTAGGCGTAAAATAGCCCTGTCATCGATTTCCCGCGTAAAGTGGTTATTGAATAACCTTGAGCGTAAAGTAGCCCAAATAGACTTTACGCACACGTCGACTTTTGAGCGTAAAAACTCATATAATCTCCGTGCGTAAAAGAAGGCATAGTGTGAGCGTAAAGTAGCTCAGTCTACATACTAAACGACAACATTGGTCTCTATATAAAACAAATCCCTTCGAAATCTGTGGTATATGCCATCATCAATATCTTTATGTCAGACTTTGCATTAAATGCGAGACTTTGACAGCTTTGTCCAGCGTAAAAGGAGGGTTAGCCTATCTTTAGGCGTAAAACCAATGTCTTGACCCTGGCTGCTTTAAGCATAAAAGCGATTAGCCTTGACTTGGGCGTAAAGTGTTTAACCTCCCTGCGGCAAGTAGATCAATTTGAGTAGAATGATCTATCACTTTGACTCATTCTGTGAAGCACTTTTTACGCTCCTACACCAGGAATCTTCAGAGCAGAATTAAAGGAGGCGATGAGAAGCGTCTCGTCTTCTGAATTTTGGTATTGCAGCCGTTGGAAGACGGACTGCCGGTCTTCTTGTACTGCCTCCTTATTACAGCAGTAGTTGACAATGACTTGGGTGCAGTGATGTCCCCGAAAGGACTTTCTGCACACCGAGTCTTCGTCTCTTTCCTTGCGTTTGTGAAGAATTACGTTGTGCAAGTCACCTGTTTTATGGGCCCGGAAGTTCTGAGCACATGAGTGTGTCGGCATCCTGCCTGCTCCCTGATGTGGGGGTAGTACGAGTACTTGCCCCTGATCATTGTTGGGAGATTCTTGATAACTATCCCATTCGTTGGCCGCCGGGGGCTGGACACGGATAGTTTTATACAACTTTTCATCAGGGGCCCGTGTAATAGTCAGCGGGACACCCTGATAGTCAGAAGATGGGACAGCTGTCTGAGCTCGACGAGCCCGTGCTGCCCGAGACTTCTTCCTTCTGGCACCTGAGAGTGCATAGTAGGAAGAGTCTGTTTCACTTAACCAAATGCCTGGAAATCGAATTTTGAAAATAAAACGAGAAAAAGTATAAGAAGTACAAATTTGATTCTAGGAAGTATTATTATGGAAGTCTGATCTGTAAACGATCACTTTGTTCCTTGGACCATACGATGATGATGAAGATCACTGCTAGAAGATGAACAATTGGAAGAACTAAGTCACCAGAAAGGTATCGACGCACTTGTGCGCTGATGGCAAGGGAGAATGCTTTCATGCATTGCTTCACTCTGTTCTGGAAGAAAAGTTGAAGAAGAATGCTCCAAAAATCAAAGTCTCTGGGCTCTGATCTCTATGTATTCTCTCCTCTCTGTGTGTGTGTCTGTCCGTCTGTCTGAGAAAAATAAGTCTATTTATAGACTTGGGCTCTTGTGCGTAAAAACTCAGCAAAAGTTCCATCTTTACGCTAACAACTGCCACCCATGACCGAAGTCATCCTCTGCATACGTTGACACGTGTCCCATCATTTCAGTAAGAATAGGATACGCGTACACACGTTCTTCGAGATATATGGCATGAAAGCCATGTAGGCAAACCACGTTCTGAATTAGTGAAGAAGAATAGGGCGTAAAAACAACCCAAATATACCCTGAGCGTAAAGTAGTAGACTAGGCGTAAAATAGCCCTGACATAGACTTCCCGCGTAAAGTGGTTGTTAAATAACCTTGAGCGTAAAAGTAGCCCAAATAAACTTTATGCACACGTCAACTTGTGAGCGTAAAAACTCATACAGTCTCCATGCGTAAAAGAAGCCATACTGTGAGCGTAAAATAGCTCAGTCCACATACTAAACGACAAATTGGTCTCTGTGTAAAACAAATCCCTTCGAATTCTGTGATATATGCCATCATTAAATCTTCATGTCAGACTTTGCATTAAATGCAAGACTTGACAGCTTTGTCCAGCATAAAAGTGGCTAGCCTGTCTTAGGCATAAAATTATTAGCTTTGACCCGGACGTAAAATGATTAGCCTGCTTTAGGCGTAAAGTGATTAGCCTCTCTTTGGCGTAAAGTGGATCAATTTGAATGGAATGATCCATCTCTTTGACTCATTCTTATGAAGCACTTTTTACGCTCCTACATGACCCCCTTCAAAGTTTTCAAATATCCTCAAAATTTGCAATGCTTTGAACAGAAGCGTAAAAGTCGAGATTTGACCAATCAGCGTAAAATTCGGGATACTCAACAGTCATCCGCATAAAAGTGGGGATATCCAACAGTCGGCATAAAAAATCAAGAAATGGTGCCGGTCAATACTTAACCGTCATAATGAATTTTCTTCTCGAAACTTTTGAATGCTTCTTCATCTTCCCGAGCTTGCATTAATAATGAGCAATTTCCCATAAGGAATATGAAAAGTCGATTTGATTGTATAAATAAGGAGAAAATTCTTCATCCTTTCTATTCATCCTTATATTGTCATGGCACCAAAGAAAGAAATTAACAAGGAAGAGGCTCCGAGCTCAAGGGTTGATTTTGAGCGGGCACGCAACATTGTAGAGTGCTTTGGACTGACTCCAGCAGTCTTTAATCGTATTGATGGTGGTCCCTCCACTGCGTATGAGGGATCAGGAGATGCAGAAGCGTTTCTTAATCTGATGTGTCGCTCCGGGATTCGCAACATGCACGACTTAGATGCCTCCCTTCGTCAGTCCAACGAAGGAGAGAAAAAATAATGTTTTATGTAGAAGTGTCATCTATGTATTGCGACTCTTTTATCTGTAGGGGTCCACTCTCCCCCTTTTTATAAATAAAATCTTGATATTGAACTCGTTTGTTGGTACATAGAATTGTTCAACACCTCTTTAACTGCATTTATGGTTGTTTATTCCTAAGAGAAACAAAACAACATGTGGCATCTGCCTTGTGGTCACGAGCGCCTTTTTAGTAGGATCTTTTCCGAAATAGACTCATGCCAACCGTTTTCTCAACCCTTATAAATAGCTGAGTTAAAGAATGTTTTATACATTCTCATTCTCATTCTTTCGAAGATAGCTTTTTGCATCATTTCATTCTCTAGCAAATAATGATGCTTTCCGATGCTGTCTCTCTGTACGCCCGGTAGCTCTTTGCAAGATTTCATTCTTCAACAAAAGATGATGCTTTCCGATGTTGTTCCTCTGTACGCTCGGTCGACAGACGTTGATTCAACAATTCTCAGAGCCGAATCATCTAACCTCAATGGTAATTTTAATTCGTAAAACAATCGTCTGCCTTTGAACCTTTTTGTTGAAAACAAATGCCCATGAGCATAAATCCTTGACAGACATAGAATCTTATAGGTAAGATGCACGGGCGTAAAAGCCTTGTTTGAATAATACGCTCATGAAACATTGGCGTAAAAGCCTTGTTGAATGAGGTGCATATGAAACAATGGCGTAAAAAGCCTTGTTGAATAGGGTACGCATGAGACACGGGCGTAAAAACCTTGTTGAGTAAGGTGCGCGAGCATCAGTCTTTAATTGATCAGTAAGTGGCTGATGATACTTCTGTTGAAAATTTTTCCTCTATTGTTTTCTGCAGAAGCCTGGCTGAAGAACTTTTCCAGAACTGGTATTGGCGACTTTGACGCTGTGAGGAGCATTCTTCTGACATCAGCATCAGGGAGCTCATGCGCTTTTGACGCGCAAATCAGACAACTCAGAACTTTTTGTGGGATAAAAGGGTCTTCCTCAGATGGTAGGAAGAGCCTTTATACACGAAAAGTTGGATGGTGGAGTCAACTCTATCCCGAGAAATTGGGTAGTAGAGTTCCTTTCATGACAGGACTATGAATTGTATCCCAATGCTGGATACATTCCTATCTCCTATGAAAGGCCGCCACTTCTCCACCAATTGTATTGGCAGCAACACGTCTTCGGGATGCCATACTCTGGGATTCTCCTCTCGTCTGAGAGAGAAGACCAGAGTTTGATTCCTTCTGTTCTGGTCACCATTGAGGCTCAGACAGTAAGAAATTGACGCCAACAACGAATCCGATGAAGAAGATCCAAAGAAGAAATAGATCTCGATTAGGTTATCGTTGTTGTACAGAATGAAAATCCAAGATGTAATAGATTTCTATTATGATTTGTAAGAAAGTCTAAGAAATGTAATAGACTTTTATGATGAAATGAGAATGGAAATGATGAATCTTCTATGCTCAATGATTTGTATCTATCCAGAAGTAATATGGACATGATAGATAATAAAGTCTTGTTTTCTGTTTAGAGTATACAATACTATCAGAGGTATTATGGACATGACAGCATATAAGAACTCAAAGAAAAAGTAGATTAATATCTATGCAGAGGTCAAATGGATTTGATAGATAAGAAAAGCATGCAAATTTAATATTTATTCAGAGGTTTATTAGAACGTGATAAATAATAAATCCAGTTTTCTATGCCAACGGGTAAGATAGAAAATCAAAATTTCTCTCCAAAGAGATGAGTAATCAGCTTAACCAAACCTTGGTAGCTAGGGATTGAAAAGACAGATGCCACTGAGGATAAATGCCAATATAGAATGAACCGACATAACTTTCGAGAAAAGAAAGAATAATTCAATTCCATAAGTAAATGAATGAATCTGATGTAATGAACGGACAGGCCTTTCCGGGAATGAAAGATTATTTTCAATTTCAAAGACCGGTTCACTAATAGATCTCTCCTATTAAATAGGTGAGAAATCTTTGTAACTTTTCATTCTTATTTCCACTCCTCTATTGGAAATGTCTTCAAAGGATATGCAGCAAAAGAATGAAGTCTCCAAGACAGTTGAGGACATCATTGAGACGTGCCCCATTGAACCAATTGTATCAGGTCCAACCGAAGTAGGCGAAAGGTCTTCTACGCCCAAGCCACCACAAGACATCCTCACTTTCTTAGTAGAGCCAGGGAAAACTCCTGAAGAAGAAGCACTGAGGATGACTGCCTGCAAGTTTTTTATGAACTCAGGTAACGATGCCTTCAATGCATTGGCCAACTATGTATTTAATAAGGAAGGCAGTAGTCCTCGTCCTTAATCCTTTGTTCAGAACAAAAAGAATAATAAAAGAAATTTTATTTTCATTCTGTCCCCTTTTTTTTATACATAGTACTTCTTAAGAAATTTGCCATTGATTGGCATCATGAGTAAATCTCCATTAGGCTTTGATAACCAATAGGCGCCATTAGAAAACACGGTCTCAATTACATAAGGACCTTCCCATTTCGCTTAGAATTTTCCCTTGCTTTTGTGAGTCATAATCATCGGTCTTCGAACGGCTAATACCAACTCGCCATTCTTGAATACTCTCTCTTTAACTTTACGATTGAAAGTTCGAGATATACAGGCTTGATATAGTTCAATATGATGTTGTGCTTGAAGACGCTTCTCGTCCAATCCTTCAAGTCCTTGGAGTCGTAAGCGATCATTGTTCTCTATAGTTAGCTCATTAGCAATAGCTATTCGAAGAGATGGAATCTGGATTTCTAAGGGAAGAACAGCCTCACATCCATAAACCAATAAAAATGGTGTAAAACCAGTAGGAGTCCGGACTGTTGTTCGATAAGCCCATAAACATTCTCCAAGTTTCCCATTCCAATAACGTTTATTAGAAGAGACAAACTTTTTGAGAAGTTTAATGATAGTCTTATTGAAGGCTTCGGCTAAACCATTAGCAGCTGGATTATAAGCCGTAGAAGCCAGATTTTGAATTTGATTCTTATCACAGAACCGATAAAATGCCTGACTGGCAAATTGTGGACCATTATCATGAATTATTCGTCGAGGAATCCCGAAGCGATAAATGACATGATGTTTGATGAAGCTGATCACATTAGATGTCTTCACTTCAGCAAGGGGGACTGCTTATGCCCACTTAGAAAAGTAATCGGTTATAGCTAATATGAACCGATGTCCTTTAACAGAAGGAGGGTTAATAGGACCAGTGACATCCATACCCCAAGCTTCGAAGGGCCAAGAAGCTGCTGTAGGATGTAGAAATTCAGAAGGTTGGTGAATAAAATCGGCATGAATCTGACATGCTTTACACCTTCTGGCGTAATCCACAGCATCTGCTATCATGGAAGGCCAATAGTACCCCATTCTTCGAATGCGGTCCTGTAATTTTGGACCCGGTTGATGAGCACCACAGACGCCATCATGAGCCTCACGGAGTATCAATTTAGCTTCACTTTCTGAGAGACGGCGCAGCAAGAGTCCATCATATGAGCAACGATATAACATATGTAAAGATGAATCATAATAGAAACGAAATGATCGTCTTTTAATTGATGCAGCTTCTTTTGGATCTTCAGGTAAAATCCTATGAACCGCGTAATCAATAAATGGAGTTCTCCAATCCCTCTGCTGAGAGCTTGATTCTGTAGTATAACTCTGTTCAATATACAAATTATTTTTGACACAGAATAAGTCTCGATCCAATAAAGTAATTGTATTTTGTCTTCGGATTGGAACAGCCAAGTCTGCAGCTAGGCTAGCAAGAGCATCAGCCTCCACATTCTGAGAACGTGGTACAAATTCAATGAAGAATCCTTTGAATAAAAGGACCAATCCAACTACCACTTGATGATAAGGGATGAGATCAGGATTTCTGACTTCATAAGTCCCTCTAACCTGATTAACAATCAGCTGAGAATCTTCATAGGCTTCCAGGAATTCAATATTCAATTGTTTTACGACTTGGAGACCAATCAATAGAGCATTATATTCTGCTATATTATTAGAGCATGGTTCATTAAGAGAATAGACACGGTATATGACCATTTTGTCAGAAGAAACCAAGACAATTCCTACCCAGAGACAATATTACCTTTAGGTCCAACCCGTGATGCCCCGTCAAAATATAATTGCCAAATGTTATTTTTCAAAGTCATATTGCAATCTACGACTTCATCTGGAATGTCCTCATATAACTTTGATGTTTCAGGTATAGGATGAGCAGCTAAGAAATCAGCTAATGCTTGACCCTTCACTGATTTTTGAGGTATATAAACCATGTCATAAGGAGTGAGCAACATCGCCCAGGTAGCTAACCTAGAGTTAAGAATGCTCGGTTTTCTCATCAATACCCGAATGGGATTTATTCTGGAGATGACATGGATAGTCTGTCCTGTCATATAATGTTTTGTCTTTTGGACAGCAAAAACCAAGGCCAGACATTCCTTTTCTACAAGACTATACCTGTGTTCTGCTCCGACCATCATTCGGCTAAGATAATAAATTGCTTGTTCATGCCCTATATCACTTTTTTGTGCAAGGAGAGCACCAAGTGAATGATCCAAAGCTCGAACATATAGCAAAAATGGTCTTCCTATCACTGGAGGTACCAAAACAGGGGGATTTGTAAGGTATTGTTTGATGTCATTGAAGGCTTTCTGACATGTTTCATCACAAACAAATGATACACCATTCTTTAATAAATAGGAAAAAGGCTGGCATTTTCCAGAGAGATTGGATATGAATCTCCTGATATATGCAATGCGACTTTGAAAGCCACGGAATTCTTTTAGATTGCATGGAGGACGTATTTCAAGAATTGCTTTAACCTTATCAGGGTCAACATGGATACCCTGAGAAGTAATGACAAATCCTAAAAACTTGCCACTGGAAACCCCTAAGAAAGACTTAGTAGGGTTCATTTTCAATTGATGTTGGCGCATCAGTTCAAATACTGTCTTCAAGTCTTGAATGTGATCATCTTTTGATCGACTCTTAACAAAAATGTCATCTACATAACATTCTACTATCTTCCGTAGATGTTCTTGAAAGATGTTGCTCATGGCCCGTTGATATGTGGCACCGGCGTTTTTAAGACCAAACGGCATCACCGTATAGCAGTAAACCCCAAGGGGTGTACGAAAAGCAGTATATTTCTCATCTTCTGGATGCATCTTAATTTGATTATATCCTGAGAATCCGTCCATGAAAGACATGCATTCAAAACCACATATATTGTCTATCATGACATCAGTAGTTGGAAGTGGAAATTTGTCTTTTGGACAAGCTGTATTAAGATCTCAAAAATCTATGCAAACTTGGACTTTTTCGTTCTTCTTTATAACAGGAATAATGTTGGCAACCCAATCAGGGTGTTGTTCTTCACGAACAAAACCACCGTGGTCAGCTTTTTAACTTCTGCTTCAATTGCATCCATCATATCTGGCCGAAAATGCTGTTGCTGTTGTTTTACAGGCTTAGCATTAGGAAGAATATTGAGTTTATGAGTAGCAACTTTGGGATCTAGACCTGGCATATCCTCATAACTCCATGCAAAAATATTAATATATTCTTTAATCAGTTTTATCAATTCTTCCTTTTCATCTTCAGAAAGATTCTTACTGATGAATATTGCTTTGGGCATAGTTCCATCTCCAACGTCAATCTAGACAATCTCGTCCTCTGTAGGTGGTTGTCGTAGTTTAAAACGAAGTTTCCATTGAGTGTCCATCTGTTGAGCCCAAGGATCATTCTCAAATGGCTCAGATTCACCATCAATTTGAACCATGTAAGCTGAAAATATTTGCTCAGATTCATCATAATAGTCTCCTTTAACACACGAGGAGTGAGAAATATCAAATTCGATGAATTGGACTTCTTCTGAATCTGATGATTGTGAAGAGCTAGAAGAGAATTCTTCTTGTATATCATCATTAAACATATGGGACGGATCATATCCCAATCCATGACGAGTTTTTTGGTAAAACGGATCACAACATAATGGTAGTCGTCTACCTTTGCCTTGATTGAGACCTTGCATAGTCTTCAAATCATATCCCATGTTCTGGATAATCTTGAGAGATTGTTGACTATATCTGTCAATTCGGATTCTTCCTTTATCTTTATCTCTCAAATCATCTGTCTGAGCAACAGGGATATTTTTAGCCAAGCCAAAAACAATTTGGCGCTTGTTTTTCTTATCAGACGGAACCACGAAATTAGATTCTTTGTGACGTCTATAAGTTACACAAGCTTGCGATGAAGCGGCTACAGGAAGAAGATAGGGAGAAGATGTTAGGAACCTTTGAGCATAAGGTCCAACATCGACATGAGGAGGAAAAGAATTTTTCTTATTGTCAATGTATAAGGTTTCCTCCGTGTCTATGTCGTCTTTATATTGATGACTTTGATTATCAGAAGATAAAGTCATTCTTTCAACAAACTTGACAGCCATATACTCGAAAAGGAAATCTTCATTGATATCAAAGAGTACAGAATGATCAATATTTACATCATTTATAATTTGACTGCTATGCTTCGGATTAATCACTAGTGGACTATCATCCGTCTTCTGTGTAGATTTGCCAAGATTGACAATCAAAGGAGGTTCTGGATCATTCGTACGAAATGTACGCCCTTTGACTTTGATCATAAGAGGTTGAACTTGGCTTTTAGCAGGAACATTCACTAATTCCTCCGATGAAGCTTGAGTTCTTCCTTTAACCTTGATCATCAAAGATTGATTGTTGAAAGGTTGGGGTTGGATTCCACCTTTGACTTTGACATTCAAAGGTTGCTCTTCTGGCGGATCTTCGTTAATAGACTGATCTTGAGCAGATGATTGATATTCAGCCATATCTGATATCTCTTTCACATGCTCTTGTTTGTAAAGCCTTGAGTCGAAAAAATAGGCTTCAACACCCTTGAAAGGGTTGATATCAGCAAACTCGGTCATTACAACCCCTTGGGGATCCACATACTTGAAGCATTGATGGAGAGTCGAAGGCACGATGTTATGCTCATGTAACCATGGTCTTCCAAGAAGAATATTATAGGATACGTCTGAGTTAATAACATAAAATGTTGCCATAGTTCTAAGATCACCAATCTGAATCTTCAGACGAATCTTCCCCAGTGGTTTGCTCTTTCCAAAGTTGAAACCAACTATTGTGGTACTAGTGTAAGTCAGATCACTAGTAGGAATCCTCAATGGTCTTAGCATACTTTGAAGAATTATGCTAATGGAAGACCCAGGATCAATGTAAATTCTGTCAACTTCAATGGATTCAATATATCCAGTGTAACACAAAGGCCTATCATGCTTGTTATGCTTCAACAGCATATCTTCTTGTGTAAAGGTGATGTTGGGAATTGCTTCCATCATACTATGACATTATGGGCATGATACTGGTATATTGTCAGGAGTCTTGAGTTGAGCTAAACAGGAATCAGCTTGCAGCAAAGCTTCACTCAAAGTTTCATGACTTTCTTTAGAAAGACAAAGCAACTCGAAGATAGATAATCTAGCCGGAGTATTAGCTAACTGGGCTAGAATATCAAATTTATAGGGTTTCATCACCACCCCCTGACTGGAAGTAGACTTCAACGGGATGTCGAAGCGTACCGCTTTTTGTTTCCCCTTTTCAATCATAGCAGGAGCAAGAGACGGTTGAGTTAATGGTGTTTCAACATTCTCAGGTTCTTTGGAGGATCCCTCATAATCTTTGTGGTACTCTTTTCCAGATCTTGTACCAGCAAAAGTTTTCTTCTTCGGACTCAGAAGAAGGAAGTACCATATTGCAGGATTTAATCTTCCTTTTCTTAGCCTTCTTCTTGTGAGGATTGTTATGAGGAACCTCAGAACCCAATCCAACAGTGGATTTTTGACTTTGAATTTGTAAAGAAAGTCGTATCCCTTTATCATAATTCAAACCTTCTGTCTTTTGAAAGTCATAACCCATCTTCTTCATGAGAAGGATAGATTGCTGACTGTACAAGTGAGTAGGCAGTGGACTTTCAACAGGTGGTTTCATAAAGAAAGAAGAAGAGATCTCTGTGATTATAAGAGAATGAGGAATAACCGTCTCTGTAGCCACATGAGGAAAAGGATTCGGGATACGAGGAAAAATCCCTGTAGGAACCTTTTCATAAGCAGCGATGACTTGTTATGTCCTGTATAAGGGAATACTATTTATGGCTAGCCATTGCTGATGAGTAAGCTTGAGCTTGGCAGGAAGTGCCAGACTTGGAGGATATATGTTCAATCCTCTCAGTCTGTCTTCCAAAGGAATGTCATCCCATAGATGATCCAAATCATCAAGATCTGGAATAACATGAGAAATCATGTTACAGGTTTTGACTTTCTTACCTTTCTTGGATTTTGAAGTTTTACCTTCATCTTCCATTTTAGGTACTAACAGGATGTACCCACATAATTTTACCATTCTTTAATGTAAGAGGCAACAATCCTTCATTTTCCTCCCTGGCAGGCAGGATATTCAAAATCTTCATCGTCGCCCTCGGAATTGGGACAATTCCATCTGGTACTTGTTGTGGAGGAAAATCTCCAAATTGAAGAGAAACCATATTGGTTGTAACCGTATGGTCATCATTGGTTAAAGCAATAGTACCACCATTTATCAGCTCTTGGATTTTCTTCTTCAAAACATAGCAAGCACTGGTAGGATGATTAATGTATCTATGATAGATACAATATTTAGGATTGTCAGTCAGATTCACCTCATTAGGCCTCTTTGGCTCCGGAATCTGGAGTTTGTCACTCTTCACCAGACATTGGAATATCCCTAGGATATCACTTTCGTCAAAAGAGTATTCTTCTTTTGGCCTGGAAGATTCCTGATTATTCGGCATCGCTTTATTCTTGGAAAGATTGACCATAAGAGTGTCTTTTCCTTTCATATTACGATTGCCGGAATTATTACCAGGATTACTTTTCTTTTCTTTATCCTCAGAGGCAAAAATTATCCTATGTTCACGAGCCAACCTACCATTGGTCTCGGCAGAAACTGCTGCTATGATAAACGAAGCCCAATCTGTGAATTGGGAACCCGTGAAGACAGCGATGGATGGTCGCAGATTCATCTTACATGTATCAATCAGCGCTGAATCTGGCATACCAGGAGGCATCTTTAGAGTCGCCTGTCGGAAACGTTCAATGAACGTCCGAGTATCTTCTTTCTCCTTTTTCTTGATTTCTATTAAGGAGGACATGTTCATGTCCATACCTCCTTCATAAAAATGGGAGAGAAACATTGCCTTAAATTCGTCAAAAGACGAAATGCAATTGTTGGGCAAACTACGTTACCAGTCGTAAGCTGAACCCGTCAAGCATCCAATGAATACTCTAGTGAGAAGAGCATCATTTTTCTGCAAATTTACAGTCATAATATCAAAGTAATTGATATATGACTAGGAGAAGCCTTTCCATCGAACAATACCATTGACTGTGGCTTGAATTTCGGTGGAAAGGGTACATCATTCCAATGAGGAGGATAAGGATACTTAATCCCTAACCTATGGAGTTGATCCTTTTGCTTCAAAACTTCAAACTGTGCTTTGAGCTCACGCACTGCTTGAATGGCTTCGCTGGTTTGTGGAAGCACATTTAATTGAAAAGTTGTTGGTTGTACCATAATCCCCACCGGAGATGGTACATCTTCTTGAATGATGGGATCTGGAGATGCAGAATTTTGGTTAACAGTAGGCTCTTGGATATTCAAAGGTATATCAATCCCTTGGCTATCTTGAGTTGGTGCTGCTGTCTGAACCGGTGTTATAATTACTGGTTGAGCAGTTTGCTGAGCCGTTATTATCTGATGCATGCTTTGCATAATGTTAAGCATGTCCTTCAATGTTTGCTCAACGGCAGTGAGACGTTGTTCTGTATTAACAGATGATGTCTCCGGTTCATCTCCAATAGTGTAGGATTCAACCTCTCTTGAAGATACAGAAGGATTAGTATAGAAGTATGAATCAACACTATCAGTTTCGGACTCAAGAGATTGAGTACCCCCAGCTTCAGAATCAGAAGTCTGCAATTGTCTTTGTCTTCTTGATCGAGTATTCTGATATACTCCTTCAAAAGAATTAAGAAGTCTGTTGAATTGTTGTTGACCTGGGGTTTGGGACGTGTTCCTTCTAGGACGTTGTCCTCTGTTGGTGTGAGATGCCATATTGACTGATGCATATGACAACTCATCAGCTTGTTGTTTGGGCGCATTAAAATTCAATCGATCAAAAACTGACCGTCTGGAAGCCGAGCAACAACATTTGATCACAATCTGGTGACACTCACAGTGATGATTTTCTTGGGGGAGTATCACGGAAGATTGTCTATTTTTACGCTTTTGCATTAGCAATTCACGTAAATTAGAAGGAGTAGAAGGAGTAGTCTTCTTTATTACATTTGGGGTAGCAAAACGTTTAGTCCCTTGTATATAAAGAAGATTACTGGCTGCATTTACAGAACCAAACTGTATATTTCTATGCGTTTGGAGTTGTGTGCGCAAATCTTGAGATTTTTGAGCACGAAGGACTCCATTTTCATTGCGTGTGATTTGTAGGTTTGGTACTTTGCGTAGAGCAGTATAAGAAGGCTGTTGGTGTAGAACTGAAGCTTTACCAACAACATTTTTACGCTGTATGCATTTAGGTACATTCACATTATATGTAAAAATATTATTGCGAATTTTATCTACACTGTCACAGACAGGAGACTTACCTTTACGCGTAGAGCGTAAAAATTAATTATCTACCACATCACAGACGGGAGATTTTCTTTTATGCAAAAAGCATAATTTTTGTGTGTCTACCACGTCACAGACGGGAGACTTATTTTTACACTTAGAAACACAAGCATTAGAGTCTGCCTCATTACAAATGGGAGACTCATTCTTATACACTGAGCGTAAAATTTGGTTTTTACCCACTGGACGTAAAACCTGATTATCTTCACCATTACAGACGGGAGATAACTTGCCACACTTAGAGTGCAACGCTGAAGTAAGGACTGCCTCGTTACGAACGGGAGCCCCTACGACAGGAGTGGGAAGAATTCCCTTGCCATCAGAAGCAACAGAGAGATCAGAAGCTATTTTAGATTTAGGAATCCAAACTTTTCGTGCTTTGCGAGATTTTTGAACATTGGAGCGGCGAGGACCACCCCCAGTTTGGAGCATCTCTTCATAAGCAGTCTGGTCGAAGTGTACAACCAGAGTCTTCTTTGTCGATCCAATCGACACATCATCGTATTGAGCAATTACCTCCTCGTCAGAGGAGAAGGTCGTCCCTAGCAGAGTCGCCATTTTTGTTTCACTTAACAAAATGCCTGGAAATCGGATTTTGAAAATAAAACGAAAAAAAGTACAAGAAGTACAAATTTGATTCTGGGAAGTATTGCTATGGAAGTCTGATCTATAAATGATCACTTTGTTCCTTGGACCATACGATGATGATGAAGATCACTGCTAGAAGATGAACAATTGGAAGAACTAAGTCACCAGAAAGGTATCGACGCACTTGGGCACTGATGGCGAGGTTGAATGCTTTCATGCTTTGCTTCACTCTGTTCTGGAAGAAAAGTTGAAGAAGAATGCTCCAAAAATCAAAGTCTCTGGGCTCTGATCTCTATGTATTCTCTCCTCTCTCTCTGTGTGTCTGTCCGTCTGTCTGAGAAAAATAAGTCTCTTTATAGACTTGGGCTCTTGTGCGTAAAAACTCAGCAAAAGTTCTGTCTTTATGCTAACAACTGCCACCCATGACCGAAGTCATCCTCTGCATACGTTGACACGTGTCCCATTATTTCAGTAAGAATAGGATGCACGTACACACGTTCTTCGAGATATATGGCATGAAAGCCATGTACGCAAACCACGTTCTGAATTAGTGAAGAAGAATATGGCGTAAAAACAACCCAAATATACCCTGAGCGTAAAGTAGTAGACTAGGCGTAAAATAGCCCTGACATGGACTTCCCGCGTAAAGTGGTTGTTAAATAACCTTGAACGTAAAAGTAGCCCAAATAAACTTTATGCACACGTCAACTTGTGAGCGTAAAAACTCATACAGTCTCCATGCGTAAAAGAAGCCACTGTGAGCATAAAATAGCTCAGTCCACATACTAAACGACAAATTGGTCTCTGTGTAAAACAAATCCTTTCGAATTCTGTGATATATGCCATCATTAAATCTTCATGTCAGACTTTGTATTAAATGCAAGACTTGACAGCTTTGTCCAGCGTAAAAGTGGCTAGCCTGTCTTAGGCGTAAAACCATTAGCTTTGACCCGAGCGTAAAATAATTAGCCTACTTTAGGCGTAAAGTGATTAGCCTTTCTTTGGTGTAAAGTTGATCAATTTGAATGGAATGATCCATCTCTTTGACTCATTCTTATGAAGTACTTTTTACGCTCCTACAGAGTCCACAGAGACTGGCATATGAGAGCATCTGAGGTCAGGATCGCCTGAAAGGCGGTCGAAGACTGACCGTGAGCCGCATGGAGCAGATGGTATGCGGCTGGGTTTGGTGGCCATACAGGCTGTCTGCATGCGGCTGGTATGTGTGGCCGCATGACCCTTCTGTATGCGGCTAGGAGTGGTAGCCGCATAAGCAGTCTGTATGCGGCTGGCGGTCGTGGCCGTATGAGCAGTCTGTATGCAGCTGGCAGTCGTGGCCGCATGAGCCTCCTTCATGCGGCTGGAAGTTCTGGCCGCATAAGCCCCCTGCATGCGGCTAGCTTCTGTGGCCGCATGAGTTTTTATGTGGCTGGCACTCTCATGCGACTTCTTCTTGGACCGCACAGGGTTCCTCTTTGCCCCTGCAAGTCCAGCATCGTAGTATTTTCCTCTATCGGACTTGGGGACAGCAGAGTCCTCTATGGCCTGAAGTGGGGCCGCATGAGAGTTTTTTTCCGCCGTCTTGAGCAACAGAGAGTACTTCTTCGAGAGCTTGGGGAGGAGCGAATGATTTGGGCCTCCACTCCCTGCGGGCCTTCATCCTGCGGGCTCGCCGCTGGACCGGGCCAGCGCTCCCGTCGGAGAGCATTTCTTCAAACGCCTGCTGGTCGAACCGGGCGACCAGTATTTGTTGAGTGGAGCCAAGTTTGGCTGCGTCCGATTGCGTCACCAACTCCTTGGCCGTGGATAAGTTAGTCCCCAGCAGAGTCGCCATCGTATTTGTCATCGATTGTAAAAGTACAGAACAATTTTATAGGAGGACTGAACTTAGACTCACAATACAAACTCACTCGCACAAAGAAAGCCTAGGAATGAAAACCTAGGTACAACAATCTAAGTACGATTGTTTATTTTTGATTCTGGGGGATGGCAGTAGAGGCTCGGGAATGCGACGGCAGCTCTGCCTTACTCCTTGGACGATCGGACGTAGCCTTGGCTCTGATAAAGAAATGCTCTCGGGATGTGCGGGAAGACTCTTCTGTGCGTGCCTTTGTCTCTCTGTGTGTCCAGCCGGGTGGAGAGAATCTCCTCTGCAAGGGAATGGCACCTTGCTATTTATAGGAGTGGGGTGTGATCATTAGGGTTTGCAATGGTTGCCCCTTGAAAAGTCGGCGGCCAATAATCTGGAGCATTAATCTTGATTGCATCAAATCTGGGCAGTTAATTTTGATTGCGCCAAATCCGTATGGGCAATTAATACTGATTGCCACAAATCTTTGTGATAAACTCGGATCTCCTGTCACATGTTCATTCTGTTTGATTGTAATTAATCTGATTTTATTCGGGTAATTATGATGATTGTAACAAATCTGGGTTGTTATGATTTGCTAGCAGCCATAACTCCGAGGGGATAAGACCGCCACGTGTCTCAACTGTCATGAGGACCGCCACGTGTCTCAACTGTCATGAGGGCTGCCACGTGTCTCAACTGTCGTGAGTGGGATGTCCTGACAAAGCCGCATGAGTGCGGTCTCTAAGTGAACCGCATACGGGTGGCCCCCACAATCCTAGCCGCATGAAGGTAGCAGCCGCATGAGAGTGGCGGCCGCATGAGGGTGGCAGCCGCATGAAGGAGGCAACCGCATGAAGGAGGTAACCGCATGAAGAGGGGAGCCGCATGAAGATAGCAGCCGCATGAAGATGGCAGCCGCATAGGGGTGGCAGCCGCATAGGGAGCTTGGGACTTGGCGGATCATGCCAGCTATATAAAAGATTTTCTTCTTTTCCCTAGGAGCACGCCATCATGTCAGAGCTATCATTTCAGCTTTATGTCACAGTTGTCACTTCGCCTTTCTGTCAGAGCTGCCGTCAGGGCATTTAATGAGGCAGTTGCATTATAGCCAGCTGTAGAGGCGAACTGCTTAGGGCCACGTGGCTCCTCCCTGAGCCGCATGGAGCTATCCGAGCCGCATGAGGCTCTAAAGGACTTTTGAACCGCATAAATTTCTAATGGATTCCTGAGCCGCATGAGGCTCTTTCTGTCTGAGCCGTATGGGCCTTTCTTGTTATTTTCCATGCTTCTACACCAACTATCCACCTTCCAAGCTAAATAGATAACCACCACTCTCTATGGATATATGCACACACACACACACACAAATTTCCTCCTACTCTATGAACTCCTTCACAAATACTCAGTGATGCACTAGACATCAGCATGTACCAGGGGTCCCTGACCCAAATCTGAATCAAGCCACACACCATCTACATACCCTCATACATGTACCAAGACACAGGTATATCCTACATTAATCTTCCTCACTCTAGTGACCCTCTCCTCCTACACTCTGTACTGATGTGAGCTCAAAACAGTCCCTAAACCACTAGAAGTGCACCCTGGTCAGTACCCTGCCCAAACTCCCATCCTACAGGCTAACTAAACCCCTACTCTTGCTCTTGAAACAAGAAATTCCCCTCACTACACTTGCCTACTACTAAAATAGCAGGGCCCTCAATTCCTTATTACTCTCTACCTATCTACATTACTCTCTCACATTAGGCTCACTACTTCCCTTTTAGCCAACACATACTCATATATATGTAATTCATATATGTATATCATGACACACACATCCTATGGCTTCAACATGCTGCAACTGCTCCTATTTAGCTACTTCCTACCACACAAGCCTCAACCCTAAGTCACTTATTGCTCCTATCTATAACTGACACACCCACGCACAGTTATACATATAGTATACATATATAGGACACCTATTTGTATATATATATTTAGGGAGAGGGAGACATACAAACAACACAGCCATATATATATATATATATATATATATATATATATATATATATATATATATATATATATATATTTTTTTTTATATATATATATATATATATATATATATATATATAATATATATATATATATATATATATATATATATATATATATATATATATATATATATATATATATATATATATTTTATATATATATATATATATATATATATATATATATACTTATGTACATTATATAGGATTATACCTGTATGCCTATATATACCATATATATAATACACCCAATATTTATACACAATATATATAGAGGCACACACTCCTATGTATATACAATACACATATACTTAGGAAAAACATATATATATATATATATATATATATATATTATAATATATATATATATATTATAATATATATATATTTTTAATATATATATATTAATGAGCACAGTGCCCCTGGGCCGGACGGCTTCAACGGAGTATTCTTCAGAGCTTGCTGGAACATCATCAAAACTGACTTAGTCGAAGCTACTATAGCCTTCCTCCAAGGGGCCAGATACCCCAAGTCAATTTCTTGCGCCAACATCATCCTCATCCCCAAGAAAAACAATCCGGAGAACTTTAAAGACTTTCGTCCGATCAGTCTCTGTACCTTCACCAACACGATCATATCCAAGATCGTCGCCTCTCGGATGTCAGATCTCCTCCCCAAGATCATCTCTGAAGAGCAAAGCGGGTTTGTCAAAGGTCGCCACATAACAGACAACATCCTCCTTGCCAAGAGATGATCACATGTATGAAGTTCCCGTCGAGGGGGAGGGACGTGGCCATCAAACTTGACATGGAAAAAGCGTATGACCGCCTGGACTGACAATTCATGATTTGGGTTTTCAAGGCATTTGGCTTTGCTGAAACATGGATAGACATCGTCTTCAGATCCATCAATAATGCGTGGTTCTCCACTGTAATCAATGGCCAGGCTACTGGTTTCTTTCGTTCTACTCGCGGGGTTAGATAAGAAGATCCGTTCTCTTCCACCATTTTTATCATTGCAGCCGAAGCCCTCAGCAGAAGCCTCAATAGTATGCCAAGAATGCCCAGTTTCAACCACTTCCACACCACCACCGGTTGTCCGCTTATCACTCACCTGGCCTACGCCGACGATATCCTCATTTTCTCCTCCGGAGACATCAGTTCGATCGACGTCGTCTTGAGCACGATCGCCAGATACACCACCTGCTCCGGCCAGTGCGTCAACAGCAACAAGAGCGTCATCTACACTCATCACAAAGCAGACAGAACCCGCTCTACTCTGCTCGCCAACATGACCTCCTTCAGCACGTTATACCCCCTTCCTTTACCTTGGATGCCCGCTGGTGTACGGTAAGGCTAACTCTGGTATATACGAGCCACTTGTTAACAAGATTCGTAAACTCGTCGCAGGATGGCACAACGCAACCTTATCCTCAGGGGGCAAAATGATTCTCATCAAACACGTCCTTTCATCCATCCCGATGTACATCCTGGCCGTTTGCTCCCCACCCTTGAAGGTGCTCCACTCTCTCGAATCCCTCTTCGCCAAGTTTTTCTAGGCCCATAACGACGGCAAGGACAAACATCAATGGGCCGGATGGGAGTCGATGGCCAAACCTACTGATGAAGGAGGTCTGGGCTTCAGCAGACTGGTCCACATCGTGGATGCCTGCTCCACTAAGTTATGGTGGAAGTTGCGCACCGAGTCCTCTTTATGGACGAGATTCATGAGAGCTAGGTACTCCAGATTCTCCCATCTGTCGGAAGCATGCACTAACAACAGATCCTCATCATCGTTGCGCCGCATCGTTCGGGGTCGCAGCATCGCCGAACCTCTCATTCGTCTCCAGTTGGGAGACGGTCGCTCCCTGGCATGTCTGGAACGGTGGTTAGGCTCAGATATCATTCATCCCAACACCCTTACTCCGCAGGGCTGTGAGATTAGAGACCTTTGGGAGGTCAGTTCCGGATAGAATTGGAGGAAGGTCAGAGATTGGATGGGTCAGCCGGCGACCAACCGTCTTATTGCGGCTAATCTGCAAATTTCTGAAAAATGCGACACTTGGAAATGGTCTCCCAACCCGGGTGGGACATTCACCTTGGCTTCCGCCAGACTCGTTGTCAGAGACAGAGGAGTGCCGAACATCGTTTATGCCAATTTTTGGCAGGCTTGCATTCCCATCAAATGGTCTATCCTCATCTGGCGCGCTATTCGCCGAAAGATTCCGACGGATGACATCATCAGAACTATGGGATTCAGCCTCGCCTCGAAATGTCACTGCTGCGAGGAACATAAGTCGGAATCAGCAGAAAAACACATCCTTCTTTCGGGAGATCTGGCTGCAGGTATATGGTCTAAGCTTCATAATAGTCTTCACATTGCTCAACCGATTGGGGGCTTCTACGATCTCCTAGCCTTCTGGAGCCGATCCCACGGACATCAGATCGTAGCAGCCGCCGGTATTTGGGTTCTTTGGAAAAACAGGAACAAATTTAGATACGAAGGGCGCCAAATCCACCATACACAGTTGTTCAAAGAGGTCATCAGACAATGCTACAAAGTCCGGAGGCGCTGCTCTCATGTCTCTAACTCGTTCTGGGAAGCCCTGGCTTAGGCCGTCCTCCCTCCTCCTTTTTGGTCTGCGCGTCACGCACTTGTCTCTTTCTGTCTTTTTGTTGCTTTTAACGCACTTTCTTTTATAGGCTTCGGCATTTTGCACCTATTTCTTCAATAAAAGTTGGGGTTTTCTTTATATATATATATATATGTGTGTGTGTGTGTGTGTGTGTGTGTGTGTGTGTGTGTGTGTGTGTGTGTGTGTGTGTGTGTATGGCACACTCCTATATATATATATATATATATATATATATATATATATATATATATATATATACACCATACACACATGTAAACTCATTTCTAACCGTGCGTTTCATGAGATATCATGACAAGCCACCACGTATCTTATTTAGGACACGTACCCAAAATCTCGGCTCAAATAGGACACGAAAATCCCTTTGGGGATACGTGTCGAACACTTGGTAGGCTAGTTTACGATACGCCTAGGATACTATATCAAACCTTGTCTGAATCCTACCAAACTTCATAGGCAAGCCTAAAATAGGTAGACACACCTAATTAGTGAGTCATTAGGCTAGTGTCAAGTGCCATGTGCATTTGGTCATAGACACACATGTGTAAGAGGCTCAAAAATCCCCAAATTGACCCCGTGTCCTATCGTATCCAATTGTGGACACGTGGCTAGCCTCACAACACTATAACAAATCTAATTAGGTCACTCAATGATAAACACATGATGTTCATTCTCGGATTTTTCCAAGAATGACACAAAAACCAATTGTAAAAGTCTCCAAATAGGTTCGATGAAGCCCAAGCTTCTCCCCATGGGTAGCCCTAATGCATGAGTGGGTTCTAAATGACAAATGACGCTATTTAGAATCAATTTGAAGGGTTAATTTCAAAATTTACCAATTGGGAGATGGATTCCCAATACAATGTCACCAATGGACACAAGTGGACACAACCTCCAAGGATGGACACCTCCTTTAAGCTTCTCTCCTTCCAAGGTTATCCTCCTTGCAAATCCAAGCTCTCGCCTCCTTGGGATGATAAGTTGAGAGGATTTGGAAACAATTTGGGATTGGTGGAGTTGGCTCTTCTTCTCAAATAAAGAGAGAATGAAATGGAGGCAAGTTAGGGTTTCTAGAACCTAATAAATGAACTCAAGAGAGGCTTTATAAGGGGTGTGACCAGCCAAGAATCCCAACCCTAAATCCTATGAAGTGTCTAATAAGCCCTCATAATTAGTCATGGAGGTTTGTTTTAGGAAGGGGTTTGATTAGGAAAGTTTTTATTAACTAAAGAAAGGTTTCCCTTGGTCATTGGTCTCTATTTAAATTGGTATATCATACCAACTAATTGTTTCACTAATGGTGTCATGACAAGTCTAGTTGGATCTACTTAGGTTCGCTATCATCTAGTCTTAACTAGTGGCTAACAACTAGCAACTAATTATATCCTATATTTAATTATATGAAATGATACCAATCATGGAAAAACTAAAAGTACAATCATTACAATTAATATAAAATAAATTTTAAATTGGTACAAGATTTGGAAAAGACGCAAATACCCCTATTCTGGAAAAGTGGTAGTTACAATCCTACCCCCTTAGATAAATTTTGTCCTCGAAATTTAAGTTGGTTGTACTCTTCTCTAGGTCAAGCCTCCAATCAATCGAAGTCTATAAAATCCTATCTAAAGTTATACAACATGCAATTCTATGGAATGGAAATATACATGCATGGTTATAGCCTCTACAGTGTCATGTTATTGCAGTCTTCATTGGGGTTTACTATTAATCTAGCATGAAAATCACATATGCAAGCTAAAGGTACTAAGAAATCAATCAAGCAATCAATGGATGGAATAAATCAGGAAAAAGGAAAGAACATGACCTAACCTCCTAGCCCATCACCTGTAGTGTTGGTCTCCTTGACCACCATCGCAAAAACCCTGCCCTGACGGGGTATATCCCGCTGCTGGTGCGGGGCATGATGCGGTGCTATAGGTGGCCTAACTTGTACTCTCTGAGCTGCACCCGCTCCTTGAGCTGCACGACAAGGGTTCGAAGGACAATCCCTCAACTGGTGCCCTTCGGCACCACAATATAGGCATGCTTCCAATCACCTTCTACAAACCTCCCAGATGTGATCGGGCTTCTTGCAGTAGTGGCAAAGAGGAGCCTGCTGCGCCCGTCTCTGCTGCTGCTGGGGTACCTGCTACTGAACTAGTACCCTAGTCGGAGCCTGAATCTGTTGTTGTGGCGATTGGAAGGAATGGTGCTGGAGATGGGGACGTTTAGCAGGCCTTGCGCTGCTAGTAGCCCCCGAAAGGATATTACGATCTCTCTTGGGCTTCAGGCCCAACTCCCGTTCAACCTTGCGTGCCTCCGGAAGGATCTCTGCGTATATCACATAAAAAGAGGGAATAAGGATCTTCACATCCCAAATCAGTCCCTCCCGGAAGTGACTCGCCCTAATCTATGGTCTCGCACTATGTACTCTACGTATCGGCTCAGCCTACCGAACTCTGCAGCGTACTCCTCTACAGACAAACCTCCCTGCTAGAGGTTCTAGAACTGCCTAGCCAGGTCTATCATGTCTGTAGGGGAGATGAACTTCTTCTTCAAAAGGTCCTTGAACTCTGTCCAAGTGTGACCCTCTCCATCTAAAGCCGGCTCATTTCTGAACTAATTGCGAGCGATGTCTAGCAGCTAAAGTCCCGCCGCCTCGACCTTCAAATCATCCGCGAGACAGGATACCCTCATAAGATGCTTGATATCCTCGAGCCAATCGTCTACGTAGATAATTCCCTCGGTACCATTGAAGTCCTGAGGCCCCAACTTCTTAAAGTCCTGGATGTTGCCTGGCCTCTGCTGTGCACCTTGCACTGGAGCTCCTCGCTCTATTGAAGCTAGAGCGAGCTGGTGAGCATCCTCTATGCCCTGACACATCACGTCCGACTACCTCTGTTGAGCCTCGGACTGGACCCGCTGGACCTCAAGCATCTCCCGAAAGAAGGAGAACATATGTCCCATGTCGGCAGGTACTGGAGGCAGAGGACGCAGATCCTCATCAACAGATGGAGAAGTCCACTGCGTAGGAGGAGGAAGAACACCAACAACGGCTCCTGCTGTAACCCCCGGTACTGTGGTAGGAGCACCTGCAGCGACCTCAGGAATGGTACTCGTAACTGGCAGAGGAGCACCCTCGAAAGCGGTTGTCGTTACTCTGACTGCAGTAGACGCTATAATGTCCCGCTCCGCACGGTACATTACGATGAGATGTTGACTCAAAGAGTCGCGTTGACCGAATGAAATGTATCGATACGAGAGTTACGTTGTCCCGATCAATGCATCGAACTAAGTCGATACGAAGAGTTACATTGTCCCAAAGAAATGTATCGAGTTGAACCGATGCAAAGCGCCGCATTGCCCCGAAGGATAAGTGCTTGAGTCGGCTCGAAGATTCTAAGAAATTGAATCTACCTAAGGTGCAAGTCCAAATCGATACAAGTATTGATTTTAGTTGGTTTCACGTGCAGGCTATCCGTTTACGCTGAAATATTAGAGGTCGACATTTTGCCTCATTCGCAACGTGTCCGCAAAACCCAAATCACCACCTCGCAACGTAGTGGAACTTGGGCACGGTAGGCCAGAACCGATCGAGTAGTTCAATAAAACAAGAAGTGCTCGAATGGCTAAGTCAGAGGATTTGGCCGTGCAACAAAGTTATGAAATCGAGCCACATCGGCTCAGCAAACAACAAGGCATATCGATTTAAGGTGGAAGGACTGACTCATCTTTTTACTCCTTCATGCCTAAGTCAGAATGTAACATTGTATGCTTAGTTAACCTATCGACGCCACGGGCGTGGTCTGATCGAAAGATAAATCATAGTGTGTGTCGAACACTAGTTAGAACAATTAAAATGAAACGTGCATCAAATGCACGAGTCGCTATAGAACATTGGATATTGTAAAGGCGAGCGCCTCGGTGCGCAAGCCACAAGAACATAGGATAACTGTATTCGGCGAGTGCCTTCGTACACGAGCCATTCCGTGCCCTCGTGCACGAGTTAGAAAGGCTAGCACATTAAAAGACAATATAGGTGAGTGCCCTAGTGCACGAGCTATGTACTTTGGACACTAAGGCATAGAACATGGAAATATAGCTTCGATGCGTACAGCAAGTGCACGACGTAAAGGAAAAGATGATAAACATGTCAAAACGTGCGCATGTGCACGAGATCATAAAAGATAGCTTCGTTATGAAGAGAACAGTTGTGGCATGTAGGTTACGGAACTGTCAGATGTGGCATGATGCCTCGAAAGGTATTCGGGACCTTCGGGTCGTTCGGTTGATGAACATTGAGTTGAGGCAAGATGCCATTGAATATTGAAACAAAGTATGAAATATAAGAACATAGAAATTTAATGGAAGAAATATGAGATGATAAAGTCTGAGTCTCGGACTCAGGACTATGTTTTGTTGTTTGAATAATAGTGCGTTGCATGGTCGAATGGACTTGAGATAATTACAATAATCTTCTGTACATGGAACGTTCCCTCCAAACGGGTACGCCGGGGCACCGGGACCGTTCGGCCTAGGAGGAATATAATCTTTGATGGGAACTTATCTGTAAAACGACCAGCCACCGGTTATAGATGTGAAAAGCTACAAATGATGGTATGCATGCAGTATGTCTTCGGTTGTTTGGGATAGAAACCCAACCCGTGAAGCGCCGGGCTACCCAATTTGAGAGAAAGAAAAGAAAAAAAGAAAAGAGAAACTTTTAGTCCATTCTGGCGTGAATACGCCAACGACCTTCATATAGTTAAGGAATTATGGGTTGAAAGTACAGGCACGTATGTGTCCTGCACACATAGATCCTGCATAGAAAGCACTTATAACATGACAGGGAAGGAATATGGCGTATTCACCTTGCGTTGGTGCAAGGGCGAGTGTGTCGACGTTGGTAAGAAGTCGTGCCACGAAACAAACACGAGATTGCTTGCCAGCTTGCCTATTCAATTCAAATAACATGCTTGCCATGATAACATGCTTTATCGCTTTCGAATATGCCATGAAATCGACCCTAAGAAGAATATAGCAAGATCATAAGCTAAGTTGCATAATTGAACATAAATACTAAAATATCGGTTTAGAAAGTTGGTCTTTTCGTCAGTACATGCGAGGACGAACATGCTGATCCTCCACCAGCTTTCATACAGGGTGCAGGGAATGGATTGCTCGCGATGAAGCTTCGCTTGATCGCACAGAGGCATGGAATGCCGTAGCATTTGAAGCATGCGATCGTATTGACGCTCGGACTTGCAACATGATTGATGCGGCCGAGATATAGAAGGCATGATATAAGGAACGGTGAAATCCTTTGTAGACAAGAGAGAACCTGAGTGTTATAGCCAATCTGGCATATATTGGTGGGCTATCGTAAGCCTTTGCAATCTCAGTTCGAATATCAATAAAGAGAACTGTTTCGTATACTCTATTTTCCTTTCGTTGTTAATATCAAATCAAAGTTAACCATTTGAGAACTTGTCATCTTGTCTTGCACAAGCGCAACTCTAGGCTCGTACGGCATCACGTCCCCTGCGAGGACGATGATTCGGATGATTTTGGGTCAGGGCGTGACAGATTGGTATCAGAGCTCTAGGCTCAATTTTCTCAGGACGCGTTGATTCGTTTCAATTCCAAAGAGTTGCCCACCACCAATCGAATCACTCTTGACTCTACTCGATGCCGCACTGGATGTTCCATACAATAAGTCTAATACAAAGTCGGGTAACGTTGCCGCAAGTACTTCGAATTTACATGATGTTGCGGAAAAATTTGTGAAACGTTTCGTTGCATTGAATGCAACGAGCTGTGAAATATTAGTTGCTGTAAGTGCAACAAATTGTGAATTGCAATTTAAGATGTTGTTGTTGCAATCTAACATGTTAAATAAGAAATGAAACAATGCATTAAGTACAATAGATTGTGAATATTGGTTGCACCAATACGAAAACTTAAATAATGCGTTGCAAGAAGTACAACGAGTTGATTGTGAATATGCGTTGCAATGAAAGTGATAAATCAATATCGAATGTGTTGAACGGAATTGAGCATTGACTTTAAATATCGAGAATAAATTATTGCAGAGGTACAACAGGAGTCGAAGATGAATCGTTGTACGAGGTGCAATGAATATCGGAAGTAAATCGTTGCACGTGGTTCAATGCATGTCAAAGTAAAATTGCTGTACAGAGTGCAATGGATATCGAAAATGAATCGTTGTACGAGATGTAACGAAAGAAACTGAAATCATAAATCGATAGAATGAATCGTTCGGTTGCACACCGAACTTGTGTTGGCAAATGAAAATATTGGCCGAATTGTGTCGGATTTTGATTAGTCAAAGTTACGGTTGTGGTCAAGCACGATCACTGCGGAAATCGTGACGCGAAAGAGATTATTAGTTCATACCGAGTATTGTGCGAGAGAAATTGCTTGATTTCTGAGTGGTATATGCCATACCACGTATGCGATGAATGACTCGATTCTGAGCGGTATATGATATACCCCTTGTGCGATAAATTGCATCGACGCGTTGTGAGAATTGCGGAAGGTTTGTTCGCAATGGACAGGAGAGTACTGAGACTCGATTGGAAATTTGTATGATGGTATGTTGATGCAAGTGTTCTTCGATAATCGGTTGGAACGATATGGTGGGTACTCGTATCAATGAATGATACATCATACGAAAATTTATAAGTCGGTCAAACGATCGAGACTAGCGGAACGATTATGCCTTGAAGCAATAATGGATCGACGGGAAAGGAAAACATGAACTTATAAACGAGTCGTACGACTTACGATCTCGACAAAAATGATAGAATGTGCGAGTCAAAATCGAATCGCACGACTTACGATCTCGATAGAAATGTTAGCCGATACAAAGTGTAATCGAATCGCACGACTTGCAATTTCAATAAAAACATTGGTTGATTCGGATAGCTGCGCCTAAGAAAGATAGTAGGTCATGTCGAGACGAGACTCACTGTGAGCATGACGAAATCATATAAAACTTAGAGGGCACGATTACATGACTCGAGGGTACGACGTCGAAAAAATCGGTAACTTGGTTACGCGATCGAAGTGTAACGAAATGCAACGAATCGAGAAACGATTCGAGACGTACGAAAATGTTTATGGAGAACTTGGACGTATGTAATACAAGTTGTCGACGTTGAAACAGAATCAAAGTTGACCCTTACGCTATCGAAACTGATACGACGTATCGAGATCGATACGTAAGGAAACGTAAGCACGATGTGAGAATACAAAATGGAGTGTGCCTCGCGCTATCAAAATTTTATAAATAATAATACGAGAATGAACGAATTGGTCGATCATGAACCTTATGAGTGATCAAGACAAGACTATAAGTCATCGATGATTGTTCGATGCATATAGCATCTCGTGTGTCGACCGCAAATAAGATAAACTCGAACTCAATACGAGTAGATGCTTCATGAATTTTAGAATCATCGACGGTAGTGCATGGCTTTACTCAGAGGATAGTTGCGCATCAGTTGCGTCGATAGAAATGGTTTTTTTCGAAATTGGGTAGTCGCATAGAAATTGTCGGAACGCGATTTGGCTCCGAAATAAGATATAGCAGGGTTCGTAGTAAATTGTCCTTCATTAATGATCCACAATTATCGAGCATAGTTTTGGGGCACCTGACCCTAGAAACCTTGGTGCCAAATCAAATTGAATGTTGTAGACCGTAACATGACCCATGCGATATCGTATATGAAATTGCATCGATAACAAATATAATGTGGTGCATGCTGCCGATAAGTCTAGGCGATCGAAAATTGTTGGAACAACTTTCGATTGAGAATGATATAGTTAGATTTTTGAGAATTCGTCGGATGAATGCTTGAATGGTTATGTTGGTCGATGCTAGAAATTCACCAATGAACTTGGTGATTCGGATAGGCGATTGTGAGAATATTGCTATGCATAAGAGAAAACGATAAGGAAATGACTTATGCGTTATGTCGTTAGATTTGGATTTATTTTATAATTGAGCTTGCGTGAATCGAACTTATATTCGATGTTACAAGACGGACAAGTTTAGAATTTGGCTAGAAATTTCCTACTCGATAGGAATCGAATGTAAGATGCATCATAGACACTTTGAGTCAAAGCGATTGTTGCCTTGAGCACTGTCGCCTCGATGTAAACTGTTGTGTCGGATAGATTGTGGCCTTTGTGCAATATCAATTTAAAGTTGCGTTGGAAGAATTTAAGCACGGTGTCTAGGTAAGTAACCTAGCGAGCGTAATCCTGAATGTTGATGCACTTGTAAGTCAACAAAGGAAATCGTATCGAGATAAATTGCATAGCTAGACTTCGGAAATAGTTGGGTGGCAACTTCAAACGCAAGGCATTGCGGAGGATCGTTACGATCGGATGTACGACGGCTCGACGCAACGTATAGGATCGATAGTCCATACGAAACATACGAAATGAGAAATACGATTTTGAATCGTGTCGCTTGCAGTGACTTATTGAATGAATCGCATATGTATTGAATAAACGCATGCGATAAAATTTTGAGAATACTTGCTAAAGATAAGTCCGATGGGGAGTACGGGATGGCAAGCATAGGATTGAAATTACCTGTCAGCTTTGTTCCAATTTGCTACCACTGGACTTGGTCGAAATACATATATCTTTGGGACGCCTTGAATATAGTTACGGATCCAAATCGAGTTGTATACAAAATTCAAATCGATCTGCGGGAAAGACTTTAAAATGTTAATAAAAAGCTTGTAAGATAGTGTGAAACTGAACAACATTGGTGGGATGAGATCGTGAAACGATCTATAAAACACTTAATCGGAGTGTTGGTTTTGGTTCGAGGACGAACCTTGTTTTGAGTGGTATATTTTGTAATGCCCCACTCCACACGGCGCATTACGCTGAGATGTTGACTCAAAGAGTCATATTGACCAAATGAAATGTATCAATACGAATTAATACGAGAGTTACGTTGTCTCGAGCAATGCACCAAACTAAGTCGATGCGAAGAGTTACATTGTCCTAAAGAAATACATCGAGTTGAATCGATGTGAAGCGTCGTATTGCCCCGAAGGATAAGTGCGTTGAGTCGGCTCGAAGATTCTAAGAAATCAAATCTACCCAAGGTGCAAGTCCAAATCGATGCAAGTATTGATTTTAGTTGGTTTCATGTGCAGGCTATCCGTTTACGTTAAAATATTAGAGGTCAATATTTTGCCTCATTCGCAACGGGTCCGCAAAACCCAAATCACCACCTCGCAACGGGGTGGGACTTGGGCACGGTAGGCCGGAATTGATCGAGTAGTTCAATAAAACAAGAAGTGCTCGAATGGCTAAGTCATAGGATTTGACCGTTCAACAAAGTTATGAAATCGAGCCGCATCGGCTCGACAAACAACAAGGCGTATCGGTTTAAGGTGGGAGGACTGACTCTTCTTTTTACTCCTTCATGCCTATGTCAGAATGTATCATTGTATGCTAAGTTAACCTATCGACGCCACGGACGTGGTTCGATCGGAAGATAAATTATAGTGTGTGTTGAACACTAGTTAGAACAATTAAAATGAAACGTGCATCAAATGCACGAGTCGCTATGGAACATTGGATATTAAAAGACGAGCGCCTCGGTACGCAAGTCGCAAGAACATAGAATAACTATATTCGATGAGTGCCTTCATGCACGAGCCATTCCGTGCCCTCATGCACGAGTTAGAAAGGCTAGCACATTAAAAGATAATATAGGCGAGTGCCCTAGTGCACGAGCCATGTACATTGAATACTAAGGCATAGAATATGAAAATACGGCTTCGATGCGTGCAGCAAGTGCATGACGCGATGGAAAATATGATAAACGTGTCAAAATGTGCGTACGTGCACGAGATCATAAAAGATGGCTTCGTTGTGAAGAGAACAGTTGTGGCATGTAGGTGACGGAACTGTCAGATGTGGCATGATGCCTCGAAAGGTGTTTGGGACCTTCGGGTCGTTCGGTTGACGAACATTGAGTTGAGGCAAGACGCCATTGAACATTAAAACAAAATATGAAATGTAAGAACATAGAAAGTTAATGGAAGAAGTACGAGATGATAAAGTCTGAGTCTCGGACTCAGGACTATGTTTGGTTGTTTGAATAATAGTCTGTTGCATGGTTGAATGGACTTGAGATAATTGCGATAATCTTCCGTACATGGAACGTTCCCTCCGAACGGGTGTGCGGGGGCACCGGGACCGTTTGGCCTAGGAGGAATATAATCTTTGATGGGCGCTCATATGTAAAACGACTAGACACCGGTTATAGATGTGAAAAGCCACAAATGATGGTATGCACGCGGTATGTCTTCGGTTGTTTGGGATAGTAACCCAACCCGTAAAGCACCGGGTTACCCAATTTGAGAGAAAGAAAAGAAAGAGAGAAAGAAAAGAAAAGAGAAACTTTTAGTCCATTCTGGCGCGAATATGCCAACGACCTTCATATAGTTAAGGAACGATAGGATGAAAGTATAGGCACGTATGTATCCTTTACACATAGATCCTACATAGAGAGCACTTTTAACATGACAGGGAAGGAATGGGGCGTATTCACCTTGCGTCGGTGCAAGGGCGAGTGCGTCGACGTTGGCAAGAAGTCGCACCACGAAACAAATATGAAATTGCTTGCCTACTTGCCTATTTAATTCGAATAACATGCTTGCATGATAACATGCTTTATCACTTTCGAATATGCCATAAAATCGACCCTAAGGAGAATATAGCAAGATCATAAGCTAAGTTGCATGATTGAATATAAATACTAAAATATCGGTTTAGAAAGTTGGTCTTTTTATCATTACATGCGAGGACGAACGTACTGATCCCCTACCAGCTTTTCATGCAGGGTGCATAGAATGGATTGCTCGCGGCGAAGCTTCGCTTGATCGTACAGAGGCATGGAATGTCATAGCGTTTGAAGCGTGCGATCGTATTGACACTCGGACTTGCAACAGGATTGATGCGGTCGAGATATTGAAGGCATGATATATGGAACAGTAAAATCCTTTATGGGTAAGAGAGAACCTGAGTGTTGCAGCCAATCTGGCATATATTGTTGGGCTACCGTAAGCCTTTGTAATCTCAGTTCGAATATCAATAAAGAGAACTATTTCGTATACTCTTTTTTCTTTCGTTGTTAATATCAAATCAAAGATAACCATTTGAGAACTTGTCATCTTGCCTCACACGAGCGTAACTACAGGCTCGTACGACATCACGCCCCCTACGAGGACGATGATTCGGGTGATTCCGGGTCGGGGCGTGACAGACGCAACGGGATCAAGCCCGCGGGACATAGTAGACCTCTCTGTATCTACCGGCTCCGAACGCTGGGATCTGGCCTTCGCCAACCTGAAGACAGATCGAAAGAAGGAAGTCAATATGGCACAAGAAAGATTATATCAAGGAGGACAATTAGAGTACAAATAATCAGCATCAAGAAATGATAGTTGTATAGAAGCAAATTGGAAGTTTCCTAATTGTGATTGAGTATCCTTATCCTATAGCCTATATCCTCTAAACCTATAACAGGCTCGTAGTAGCACTCTAAGTCGAGCACCACTACGACATCATACTAATTGTGACTTCTGACCTGAATGGGCCACCACTAGAAACGTGTCACGACCCACACCCGGAGTAGGGGCACGAGTGCGTGACAGCGTCCAGCCTATGCCGCAGCATCGGCGGTAGAACGCTATCTAGGTCTAACTATCTGACTAACAATTATATATCAAAACCTGTCGAGATAGTCAACTCTAAATGGAGGACAAGTAATAAAAATATAACACACTCAATCACAATATTCTAAGAAAGATAATGATAGAAAAAGATAAAGACGACAAGATATGAAAATATCCAGAAAAGTCTAACACAGAAATAATACAAGTCCAGAGTCTCAGAGTCAACAATATCAAATACAATCTCTAAAATAATACCATGAAAGAGTTGTCATCTGGAGACAAAGTCCAGTACAAATCTAATCTAACTAAGCCACCATTAGAGCCTCCTTGGCTAGAACTAACCCCTACTGGACTAGGGTCTCCTGGTCTATACCCACTACGTCATGTGGACCATAGTAGGTGGTACACTCGTCCTCGTCGTCTAAAAAATATATCCAGTCAGGATTTGGAACGAGATACATTTCTAATAACAGTTCTACTTAGATGATAAAGACTATGTAGCAGTAAATAGAGAGAATATACAAGGTAAAGTAATGTGTACATGAATATGGTAAGGCATAGCAAGACTATAAATGAGTGTAAGAGCAAAAGAATAGAGTATATCATGTACAGGAATCAAGAAAATTCTATCTATGTGAGTTAGCACTAGTTTCAAAATGTGCTCAGCTTAGGAACTTGATTCGAAAGTTTATGGCCTGGTTAATCATACGTGCAGTGTATGATTAACACTATTCAAGGTTCAAGACTTGATGCAAGGAGGGTATTGATCACATATCTACACTAATACTCTCCGCCCCCGACTAGTATAGTGGATCCAACCATGATACGTTACGATACGAGATTTTCTGAAAAGGTAGCTAGCCTTCGCAAAAATCGGTGTCCATATAATGTATAAGAACAACAAAGAGGTTTGCACAAGATATACCAAGACAGACAAGGAATAATATCTCATGATGGGATCCAGACAATACCGATCCGTGTGACCAATGTGTCAAGAAATCAGGGATATCTACACTAAATACAAGAAACATAGAAGATATCATAAAATAAAAAATTATCAGAGAATGTACTCGCCTAAGATCTGGTGTGGAATATCAACAGTATTCGATATGGTACCTCGAAAACCTAAATATGGAATGGTGTATCAATATCAAGTTTTTGGAATGAAAACAGGTCAAACTAGTTCAATTCTAGGTCATAAAGTCATTTATTGGTCAAATTGGATCAACTCTAGGTCAAACTCAGTAAAATTTGGTCAAACCAGAGCAATTGGGTCAATTCCCAATTTTGGGTTGCAAAATACCTACCTAGATGGCCTATATTGTTATACTAGCTAATACATGGCTACTTCTAGAAAATTTTCAGGTTAAAACCTTATGGTTATATCCATGGTGGATACTAACACTGAGTATAGGCATATAGACATATATAATACTTGTACCCAATAATATCCTATAATACCTTAGCATCTAATACATACCTTAGCTCAATACCTAGGCATTACTTAAATACTACCTATGCTTTATCATTACCATATTCCATATCCCACTCATATACTCAAATCCTTATCTATGCTACACTCTTCCCTTTTTCCATAGGATACCCTCACTAGTCTTTCCCTAGTGCCTATTGCCAACCTACTCATTACCTACACTACTAACCCAATTACACACACTTGATACTAACACACGTATCTTGCTATACCCTACTAATGTTGCCCTCCTTCTATTGCTAGCTTAACTGATAAACTAAGCTATTGGCACAGTAGCTAACCACACATACTCCTCATTTCCCCTATCTCAAACACATTACCTAA
>JANAVB010011199.1:37532942-37575455 GCA_029216955.1 Iris pallida
AATAAGGCTACAACAGGTAAATATGCTACTAAGATAGTACCTGCTATCACCTCTCTACAGTCGACTCCTGTTCCACAATCATGGCATAAGCATGTCCATGACCTGGTGTTGGTGCCCTCTGTTGCTGAGCTTGCTGAAATAATGCCGTATGAGGTGCCAAGGGTAGCCTCGGCTGAAATCCTCCAGTGCTGGTGGTCGCATGCCTCCAACTCCAGGCTATGGTGCTGTCGGTACTGGTTATACTGGTCTGGGTGGCTGTGGTGTTGGTCTTGGTGCTGGTAGTGCCGACCTCTGTGGCATCGGTGTTCCGCCTTGGTACTCCGGGCAATCTCGTACTGAATGTTGGTTGGATCCACACCCTAAGCATAACCCCAACCTCCGTTTACAATCTTTAATAAGATGGCCCTTTTTGCCGCAGTGATGACAAGTAGGTAATGTTGTTGCTGCTGGTGGCCTATGCTGGTGTTGTATCATGATTTTTTTAATCGGTCCTCCCTTGGGGGCTTGGGCTGGTACAAACGGCCTCTTCTGAATAGACTATTTCCCCTGTATGTGCCCCATACGTCGTGCAGCGGTGAGTACTCTGGAATAATAAAAAAATTTGGGCTAGTCCCAAGTAAGAAATGAGGGTGGCAAACTTATAAATTTTTTAAAAAAAAATTGGACTAGTCTCTAGCAAAATATGGAGTGCCCTTAGAATTAGCCTATAGATAATTGTTATTCTAACCCGGTGCACACAGTCTAGCAACCACATAGAATTGACACATTGACCATGGATATTATCGTCATTTAATCCTAATTACAAAAGAACCCTCCTATAATCGGCTGTGGCCGGTAGGGGTGAGCAGATATCGGGTCTGACCCGAAATAACCAAACCGAACCCACCCAATTCGGTTAACGGGTCGGTTTGTGGGCCTATCAGATCGAATTTTGGTTCAGCCCATTGGCTAATATCGGTTTATCGGTCGGACCGCGGTTATGGATTTCAGTTCTCAACCCGAACCGAAACCCGAATAGAAGTTATGATATTACCATAATACCCTTGACTCTATATAATACAAAACCTAACCTAATTTCTCTCTCCTCACTTTTATTTCTCCTCCGCCGCTCTCTAAGCATTTCCCTAGGCTTCATCGTATTCTCTTTCTCCGCCGCTCTCTAATTTTTCTAACCCTAACCCTAACTTTTCTCTCACCTAAACCCTAGAGATCGACGGAGGCCGGCCGAAGACTCCTTCTCCTTCTTCGACGCTCTCTATTAATCTCTTTTTCCGATCTCTCGACTCTCGAGAACCACGGTGTCGATCTCTGAGGAGTTCGAGATATGGTCTTCCACTTCCTCTCTGGTTTCTAAGTAGTACGGCCCCTAGATTCTGTAAGTTCGCTCTCTAACCCTAATTTTTGTAAGTTATTTTTTAACCCTAAATTATGTAAGTTATTTTTTGAAATTTCTAATTTCTGAGGACTAAGGAGTACAAGTAAAATGTTAGTATTTGACTCTTTGAAATTGAGCAAACAATTTTAATTTTTTATTTGCAAAAAAAATTCATGCATATTTACTGAGTACTTCTAACTTGTAAGGAGAATGTTTCCAGACCTGCGGGTTCCAAAAAAATCATACATTTTTTAAATTGATGAACATATTTGATAATTTTGCTCTTTAACAGGCCAGAAAAACCCATATTCGTACATTTTTGATACTTTTTCTCCCAACACTTGCAGGTCCATATTGATATTGGACTATTGGAGATCAGTTGCTGGTTCATTATACATTGCTATTTTCTCTCAAGACTGCTGAGTCTCTCCACTGTAAGTTTATTGTTAATTGTTTAAATGTATGTTTGTTCTATCATTGTATCCTATATGCAGGAAAATTGCTTAATGCTTTGCTTGCTACAAAATTGCTTAATGCTTTGCTATTTGGTGCATTAAAATTTATCTGAATAAAACTGTTAATAAAAACTGTTAAATCAGGTCCATTGGCCCAATAGCCCAATGGCCCATTGGCCCAACCGAACAAACCGAACCAACCGAACCGTTCTGTACATGTTTGGGTCGGATGGTTCTTAGCAAATACGGTTCGGTTTCGGTTCTCCTTAGATCGGTTCGATTTATGTTCGGTAGAGTTATATTTCGGTTTGGTCCAACCGAACCGACCGAATGCTCTGCCCTGGCCTGTCATTGCAGCGCGTTAGAGTACGCGAATATAAATATCAGGGTTCGGCAACCCCCCACCCCCCATAGAAAAAGGCTAACCCCTTCTCTCTCCTCCTCACTCACGTTCTCTCTCTAGAAAACCACAACCAACGAAACTCCCTCTCTTTTGCTTCTAGATCTCTATAAAAGACCTCCAATTTTGAATCCTCTCTCTCATAAATAACAATTTCTCCTCCATTTCCCGCCAATATTAACAATTTTTGTTCGTTGATTTGTTCAGATTTGGTAGATTCGTTGAATTTTCTTCTCCAAACGCATAGGATTTGGTAAAAGTTGACAGATCTTTGGTTGTAACCCTAGAAGAAGGAAGAAAGCTTTGATTTTTAAGCTGGAATTTGTTGTTGTGGTTGTTTGGAGAATTTGGAGATTAGGGTTGGGGTTGGAACATGGCGGATCAGGTGTTGGAAGGGAGCCAGCCGGTGGATCTTTCCAAGCATCCTTCCGGCATTGTTCCCACGCTTCAGTAAGTTATTTCTCCTCTCCCCATGGAAAAATAAAAATAAAAGAGCGATAAAGTTCCAATATTAGTCTGCAAAAAAGGAAAAAAAATTAGGTGATTCTTTGTAAAAAGATCCCATTTTTATTGACTGGTTCTGTTACAGCTACGTTCTGGTATACTGTACTTGAAGGGTTGACGATGGAGAAAGAATTTGTGTTGGGAACATATTTCATGTATTATTTTCATATTTTGTTTTGGTTGGTGATGGATGTGTTTAAATTTTGATGAAATAGACAGAAATGTATTGTATTTATATTTGGAAAATAAATATGAAACATCAATACAAACGCCTTGACTCGGTGTATTTATTGTTATGATAGAAATACAAATACTCCGCAGTTTGATTGCTAATTTTCTGGGTTGAGAGCTGGATTTGTGCTGTATTTTTAAATATCTGCACAAAATGGGAGATCTGAACCCGGGTTGGCCCTGACAAGAAGTTGAAATCACGGTCAATGTATCAATACTCCAATCTTTTGGTGAGGGTTGAGCATAAAATATATGTATTATTGCAATTCATCTGACCTTGTGTATAATGGTCATTTTGTGTTTTAGGAGTTGGATTCATGCAAAGGTAGTTTTCTTAATCCTCTAAATTGCATGCCAAACGAGAATGAACCCGACTTGTTAAAGTCCTTGCCATTGCACCAAAACTCCAGAGTGTGGTGAGCGTTGAGGCAAATATCCTTAAATTGTTCCAATGCTTGGTATATAAGAATTGCTATCAATGGGTGCCGGCATGATTTGTTTCTTTCTTCACTATAAGCTTTCCATTACGAAAACTTGTGATGAGTCTGCAATGGAGAAATTCAAGGTTAAAGTTGAATGGTCTACATGCACATTCCTTTTCTCAATTATTTTGGAGTTAATTCTAGAACCTTCTATTCAATCTGAAGGTGCATCCGGAAACATTCCTTTTGTAGTTTTTTGCTTTTATGGTTAGAAGTGTATGCACGATCTCAGATTATGTTGTATGTTATTCCTTAAAATCTAAGATCCAGATCTAATTAGCCAAAGGAATTCATATCATTGGATACCGGTATCATGGCAGTCTTCTATGGTAGATGAAAAATGTATAATTGATGTAATATTCTATTAGAAGAATCAGACACATCAGTTCTTAGTATCTATTATGCCCTTTTATTCCCTTCAGTATGATGTATTCAGTATTCCGAAACCAAGGGCAAGCAGTGCAAAGGCATGTTAGTACTACTTGTTAGATGTTCTAGAGTTTCTACCTTTTTAGCCCCTTCAGTTGGTGTAGGCATCTTGAAGCTCTCAACTCTTTCAATTGTTTTATAACATGCAAAGCTACTGATTGTTTGATTATGATGCGAGTCTTGCTATTGGTTGTATTTGCAGGAATATTGTTTCCACTGTAAACTTGGACTGCAAATTGGATCTTAAAGCCATAGCGCTGCAGGCCCGTAATGCAGAATACAATCCAAAGGTATGGAACACATTTTTGTGAATTTTTTTTCATTCTATTGACCTTGCTTATCACTGAGGCTGCTTTCTTTTATATGCAAGTTACTTGTTGTTTGATTATCCATCTGTCAGTGTAAATGAGATTAACCCGTTACATAAAAGAAAAGAGTAGAGAAGCAAGAGGAGTTATTCTGTTCTATGCTGCAGTCAACAGATTTTTTCGTTTATTTTTCATACACTGTAATAAATCTAATCTATAGTTATTTTGCAATCCCCGGAATTGCTGCCTTCCAGACTGGCACTTCAGCAACTGGATTCAGGTTAAAGTTGAAATTGCCAACTCGAGTACTTGGTCAGGCTCAATCAAGTTCACAGAAAAACCTGACCAGAGCTGACCTGACAACACATGCATTTATCAACCTGCACAACCCCACTTACCATTAGTGTTATCACGACATGAGCATTGGCGGATCCACATGGGATGCACTGGGGAGGCTGGGCCCCCAGTGAAATTCCAGTAATTTTTTGTTTGGAGTTAAATATTTACTTTATTTGATATGGTAGTATTCACTAAAGGAGAATAAGAAAGTTTAGTTGGAGCCTAAAAAATTCGCATTGAAAACTATAACCCATTGTGCGCCGGCTTATAGATAATTTTGCAGTCCATTTAAAATAAAACAATTTTATTTTAAAAAGAAAAAAAAATAGTACTGAAAATTGAAAGGAAAGAAAAGATAAATAAAATAAAATAGTTATTTTTTAGGCTCCAACTAAGCTTTTTATTGTTACATCAATTTTTGTACAAATGATATTGTAGTTAAATATTTTGAAAGTTCGTAGAGAACAATTGTGAGATGTAATATTTTGTTGAATAAAAATAGTACTATTTAATATAATAGAATATAATTATATTCTAAATTTTTTTTTTGGAGGCGTTAATTCCGAACTCCCTTATAATCGTGCTCCTAGTGGATTGTAATCCTGGATCCGCCACTGGACATGAGGCACATGGTGCAGTGGCCTCGTTGAAGCGAGGCAGACTTTTTTAAATATATGATAGAACATCTACTTAAGGTTGTATACTGCAAAATTTCTTGTAGGACTGTCGATGAGTATTAACAAAAACTAAACTCACCTAGATGCTGGTGGCATAGGTTTAAGGGTACAGTTGGTTGGCAGATTCAGGGATATAGGGAGAAAAAGATTAAAAAAAAATCAGAATTCAGAAAACATAAACAATAATGAAAATGAGTAACTTGAAAAGAAGTACTGACCTGATCGTCGGCAGCGTCCAACATTAATGACCGTAGGCAGAGGCATGAAAAAGGAGAAAACAGCAATTGCGAAATATAATGACAAAATTTATATAAAACTGTTAGTCCCGGGGCTTGATCAAAGATGAAAAACTGATGCAATCGAGATCTGAGAGTCACACAAAACTTTGTAGTGATCAAACTCAAGATCTACGATGATACAAAAAACCAAATAGCCAGATTACAATATGAAGGAGGGAAATAGAGAAGATCTCTCGTTCTTCCTTGCAAACGTGTTGCAATTGGGACAGAACGAGTTACAATAATCTAGAGAAAGATGAGATGAAGAAAAGTTGATGGGATGTCAAAACACCATTGCTCAAAGCAAGATTCGTCCCACACGAATTGCTTCCAGGAACCAGCAAGTTGAAGAACTTGTGGAACGCTCGAAGTCACCTATGTTCTGACTCCTCGGATGGACTTGCAATGGCGGTAGCAGCTCCCTCTCTCTCTCTCTCTCTCTCTCTTTTGACTTATAAAATTCGTAGTAGTCCACAAAGGAGGCCAGAAGAGAGTATATATAGAGAGAGGGTGGAAACCCCGCCTCTTCAGTTATGGAAAGATTGAATCAAATTCCATAAAGATAGCAACAAAATTAATTCAAATCCTACAAAGATAGCAACGAAATTAATTCAAATTCCACAAAGATAGCAACGAAATTAATTCAAATCCCACAAAAGTGGATCTGAATTAATCGCATTGAATCAGTCTTTCCATAACTGATTTGTAGCCTGCACAGTCAGCGGAGCCCTCCATGCGGCAGCAGCAGCCTGGCCGCATGAGCCGCATGGACCGCATGAGGCCGCATGAGCCGCATGGACCGCATGGACCGCATGCGCCGCATGAGACCGCATGAGACCCGCATGAGACTGCATGAGGCCGCATGTGGCCGCATATGAGCCCATGAGCCCGAGCCCGAGCCCGAGTCCGAGCCCGAGCCCGAGTCCGAGTCGCTAAGCCCCTTTGGGGCTTAGCTCCAAATGGAATTAATCCAAGAGAATGACAAAAGCATTAATGCTTAATCCTTGGATCTTTATTCTTACCTCTTAGTAAAATCATCCACATGGTTCCCTCCTTAGGGTCACCACCCCATGTGCATCTCTCAACAACACAACCAAGTATATATGTTGAGATAACTCATTGGTGCATTTCCGATGTGGGACTAAACTTTTACAAGGCATGTTGAGAGCAAGCTCTCTCCATGTAAAGAAAGCACCAACAATTCCCCACATATCACAATATATATATGTGTCCAAGGTTGAGCGTTCCCCACAGTAACTGTCCATTTTGCATTAGGATAGATGTCGCTGACGACTTGAATCTTCCCGCATGGGTTAAATAACAATGTGATACAAGAATGGACTACACCTTGAATTCTGCACCACAATTGTAATTCTTCCCATTCACAAAATGTAGTTACGTGTGCTTCTGGCTACACATTAAAGGCCCTGTGCCAGCCTGGTTTCAGTGTATAATTTTGGACGTCTACAAGTTTACCCTCAAGAGACGGCATGATATCTCTTTCTATACACTATAGGTGAGTTCTTTATTAAAGAGACATGGCATGAAGCCTTGCGGTGCTACGCCGCTATGACATGGCCTGAAGCCGAGGCATTACCCCTACCTGGGAACCTCATCGTAGTGTCATACTACTGTAGCATGAGGTCTCAGCCTCTTTGTTGTGCCAATCTACTCAGCATGAAGCCTAAGGCTTCCTTGCGGTGTTACGCCGCAACGACATGGCTTGGAAGGCCGAGACTTTACCCCTACCTGGGTACCTCATCGTTGTGTCGTGCCACTGTAACATGGGGCCATCCTCCCCTTTGTAGTGCTGTCTACAACTCTTTAATTACGTCATACAGCATTAGGCTACCTGCCTATTTGCGGTGCTACGTCGCTATGACTTGGCTTACAAAGCCGACGCATTATCCCAGACCTGGGAACCTCATGGTGGAGTCACCCCACTGTAGCATGGAGTTTCACTCCTTGTAGTGCTGCTCTACCGTGCTTCCTGTAAAGCACACCAGACATTCACTCTGCCTGACAACTCATTAAGGCGTTTGAGCCAACCTTCCACAGGATCTGTTTTTTTCGCAGAAAATACATAGTAGACAACAGTGGTTATGGGTCCGTATCCCTTCCATGTTCCAGAGAACAAGTACCCACTGTTACCTGATAGTTTTCCAGTCAGTGATCCTCCTTTGAACCAAAAGTTAGATGCCTAGTAGATTTCTCTTTGAACTAATAGCATAAAATTTTATGGTAGGATTACAAAGACACACTATCAGAATGCCTTCAAGCCCATTTTACAAGCTGTGTCATCGACCAACTGGCGCTTGAGGCCCTTTGTGAACGGGTCTGCCAGGTTCTCCTGACTCCGAACATCAATCACTGCAATTACACCTCTTTTGATAAGATCGTTTACTGTCCTGTGCTTCAACCGCACAGTCCTCTTCTTCCCGTTGAAGAGGTCATTTGATGCCACCGCCGCAGTCTCCTGGTTGTCACAGTATATCGGTATCGCCGATATCTGAGCCCCAACCACTGGAAGATCATACATGAGCTCCCGAAGCCATTCTGCTTCATCTGTTGCAATTTCAAGTGCATAGAATTCAGATTCCATGAAGGAACGAGAGAGTATAGTCTGCTTCTTCGACTTCCACGATATAGCAGCTCCACCCAAGGAAAAGACATATCCACCTGTGGATCTCTCGCTTTCCACCTATGAACACCAGTTAGCATCACTGAAGTCTTCCACTACTGTCGGATACCCGTTGTAGTGTAGTGCATATGTATGAGTCTTCTTGAGATATCTCATCACCCGCTTCACAGCTTTCCAGTGCTCAATCCCTGGGTTGCTTGTGAACCGACTCAGCATTCCCACGGCGAAAGCTATGTCAGGCCTTGTGGCAGTGGTTGCGTACATCAAACTTTCGATAATGCTAGAATACTCCAGCTGCCTGACGCTTTCCTTCGAGTTTGGCTTCAGCTTCTGATCACACCTGTATGGCGTATCGATCCCTGGAAGATCCTTATACCCATAGCGTGTGAGCATCTTCTCAATGTAGTGAGATTGTGACAGCGCTACTCCAGTGTCTGTCCGGATGATCTTTATGTCCAAGATGACATCTGCATCCCCCAAGTCCTTCATACTGAACTTGGTTGAGAGGAACTTCTTTGTCTCCGTGACGTAGCCTATATCCGTCCCTAGGATTAGCATGTCGTCCACGTACAGACAAACAATGACTCCTCTTCCATCAGCGAACTTTGTGTAAACACATTTGTCCGTCTCGCTGACTCTGTAGCCGTTTGACCTAATAACTTTGTCAAACTTCTCATGCCACATCTTGGGAGCTTGCTTCAAACCATATAATGATTTCACCAACTTGCAGACTTTGTCTTCAAGACCTTTGACGACAAATCCATATGGCTGTTGCATGTAAATCTCTTCGGTCAGCTCCCCATTCAGGAATGCTGTCTTTACATCCATCTGATGTATCACCAACTTATGTATAGCTGCTAGAGCGATTAACATCCTGATGGTGGTCATCCGAGCTACTGGAGCGTACGTGTCAAAGTAGCCTATCCCCTGTTTCTGAGAACATTCCTTGGCTACCAGCCTGGTCTTGAACTTGTCAATAGTTCCATCTGCCTTCATCTTCTTCTTGAAGATCCATTTACATCCGATGGGCTTTTCTCCTTCAGGTAGATCTACCAACACCCATGTGTTATTGGAGGTGATAGAGTCAAACTCGTCATTCACTGCCTCCTTCCAGAAGATAGCATCTCTGGTCTTCATCGTCTCATCATAGGTAAGCGGATCTGCTTCCACATGATAGGTGACAAAGTCATCTCCGAAGTCTTTAGGTCTCCTCGCTCGTTTTGCTGACGGCTCTGCGAGTTCTGGTACAAGAGTTGTTTCATCAACAACAGCTTCTTCTTGGACTACTGGCCCATATGAGATTTCAGTCTCATTTGCACCTACATCATTTTCCGGAATGTCCGAAAGAACAATGTTTTTGTCTTTTGCAAACTTGTCTTCAAAGTATTCAGTATCGCGAGATTCGATGATATGATTTGACTCAATATCAAGAAATCTCCGAGCATCACTCTTCTCGGCATACCCCAAGAAGATCGCCTTCGTAGTCCTTGTCCCCAGCTTCTGAATCTTCAGATCTGGGAGCTTCACATACGCCAGACACCCCCACACTCGAATGACATTCAAGTTTGGTCTGACTTTGAACCAGAGTTCATGAGGAGTTACGTCCGAAGTTGCATATGGCACTCTATTCAGAATGAAAGTGGCCGTTAATGCAGCTTCTCTCCAGTAGCATTTTGGAAGACATGCAGTAAGCAGCATTGAATTCATCATTTCTGTTATTGTTCGGTTCTTTCTTTCTGCTACTCCGTTGGATTGAGGAGAATATGGAGCAGTAGTCTCGCATATGATTCCATGTTCTTTGCAGAACGATGCGAAGTCATGAGACCTGTACTCCCCACCTCGATCACTTCTCAACCTCTTGAGTTGTTGTCCAGTCTGCCGTTCAGCTTCGGCCCTGAACTCTCTGAACTTCTCGAAAGCTTCGTCTTTAGTCTTGAGCAAGTAGATGAACGCGTATTTTGAGAAGTCGTCAATGAAGGTTATGAAATACTTCATCCCGGCCTTCGTGGAGAAATGTTTGAAGTCACAGATATCGGAGTGCACCAACTCCAAAAGATCTGTGCTTCGATTGACCCGATGAAAGGGTTTCCTTGTGATCTTCGTCTGAGCACACACTTCACACTTCTCCACCTTACCCCCACGTTTGGACATAAGTCCTAGACTGAACATTTTGTTAATTCTTTTATAGTGAACATGTCCTAGCCTATTATGCCACAACTCAAGAGAATAATCAGAAAATGCTACCGCATTAATGTCATTAAACTGGTTGACAAGCTGAATTTTAAACATTCCTTCGGTTTGATAAGCCTTCCCGAGTATGTTCCCTTCTTGGACATCACCATCTGACCATCATTGATGTCCATCCTCAAGCCTGCGTTGCAGAGCAGGCTCCCAGAGATCAGGTTCTTGGCAATCGCCGGAACATGCTTCACACCTTGAAGAGTCAGAGTGTTCCCAGAAGTGAGTTTCAGCTCCACAGTCCCGATCGCCAGAACTTCAGCTTGGGCCTGGTTCGCTATGACAACCTTCTCAGATATCGGCTGGTACGTGACGAACCATTCCTTGCCAGAACAGACATGGCAAGTCGCACCAGTGTCTATCCACCAGTCAGAGTCAACCCCCACATTTGTGACATGTGCGATCATAGCAACAATGTTAGAAACCAATGAAACCTTACTAGGCTCACCTTTCTCTGATTGTTTAGGCTTGGATCTGCATTCACTCTTGTAGTGGCCTTTCTTGCCACAATTGAAACAAGTTACGTGGGACTTGGACTTCTGTTGCTTGAATGAAGGACCCTTCACTTTTAGATTGGTGAAGTCCTTCTTCTTGTGATGAGAAGCCGTCTGCTTCCCCTTGGGATCTCTCGTCTGCACTAGATTGGCCTTAGCCAACTGGTTGGACAGAGTGTCCATCTTCTGTTGGGAACGTATCTCGTCCTCAACATGGATCTCTTGAAGTAGATCTCCCAAGCTAATGTCTAGCTTCTTTTTGAGCATCCTTGCATAGAAGGTACTCCATCCAGCAGGAAGTTTTGAGACGATCCCTCCAACGACAAACTTGTCGGGAAGAGGCGTCTCTTCGTCTTCCAGTTTCTGACGCAGCTTCAGAAATTCTTTCACCTGTGGCAACATGGACTTCTCGTCCTCAAAGAGCAATTTGTGATATTTTTCAACCACAAACATCTTGCTCCTGTTCCTGTCTTCTTCATACAGTTTTTCCACAGACTCCCATATGTCTCTGGCAAATTCCTTCTTCGAGTAGGATTCTGCCAGGGAATCCTCCATAGCATTCAGGATGAGAAGCCTGCAGATACTATTTTTCCTTCTCCATTTGGCCTGGAGTTTGGTAGCCACATTGATTGCGGCAGTAGACCCAGTGTCTGGAACAGAAGGTTCTTCCTCCAACAGTACATGATCAACGTCTTTGAGCTGAAGAGTTAGATAAACCTTCCTCTTTCAGACTTGATAATGCTCTCCATCGAACTTTTCCAACTTGCAGTAGTACGATTGGTCGAGCGAAGCATTAATGTTTTCCATCTACAAGGATCTTGCTTTGAGATTGTTAGTCCCGGGACTTGATCAAAGATGGAAAACTGATGCAATTGGAGTCACACAAAACTTTGTAGTGATCAAACTCAAGATCTACGATGATACAAAAAACCAAATAGCCAGATTACAATATGAAGGAGGAAAATAGAGAAGAGAAGATCTCTCGTTCTTCCTTGCAAACGTGTTGCAATTGGGACAGAACGAGTTACAATAATCTAGAGAAAGATTAGATGAAGAAAAGTTGCTGGGATGTCAAAACATCGTTGCTCAAAGCAAGATTCGCCCTACACGAATTGCTTCCAGGAACCAGCAAGTTGAAGAACTTGTGGAACGCTCGAAGTCACCTCTGTTCTGACTCCTCGGATGGACTTGCAATGGCGGCAGCAGCTCCCTCCCTCTCTCTCTTTTTTGACTTATAAAATTCGTAGTAGTCCACAAAGGAGACCAGAAGAGAGTATATATAGAGAGAGGGTGGAAACCCTAGCCGCCTCTTCAGTTATGGAAAGATTGAATCAAATTCTACAAAGATAGCAACGAAATTAATTCAAATCCTACAAAGATAGCAACGAAATTAATTCAAATCCCACAAAAATAGCAACAAAATTAATTCAAATCCCACAAAAAGTGGATCTGAATTAATTGCATTGAATCAGTCTTTCCATAACTGACTTGTAGCCTGCACAGTCAGCGGAGCCCTCCATGCTGCGGCGGCAGCAGCAGCAGCCTAGCCGCATGAGCCGCATGAGCCGCATGGACCGCATGAGACCGCATGAGGCCGCATGTGAGCCCATGAGCCCGAGCCAGCCGCATGGACCGCATGGACCGCATGAGCCGCATGAGGCCGCATGTGAGTGCTCTCTATGCAGGATCTATATGTACAGGATATATGTGAGCCTGCACTTTCAACCCATCGTTCCTTAACTATACGAAGGTCGTTGGCGTATCCGTGCCAGAATGGACTAAAGTTGTTTCTCTTTTCTTTCCTTTTCCTTTTTCTTTTCTTTTCTTTCTCTTTTCTCAATTTGGGTAGCCCGACACTTAACGGGGTGGGTTGCTATCCAACAACCGAAGACTTACCGTTGCATACCATCATTTGCGGCTTTTCACATCGATAACCGGTCGCTAGTCGTCTAATAGATGTGTCCCCATCAAAGATTAACATCCCTCCTAGGCCAAACAGCCCCGACGCACACCCGTTCGAGGGAACACCCGTGCACGGGAGATTATCTTCAATTCATTTCTCAAGTCTATTCGACCATGCAATGCGCGTCTTATTCAAACAACCAAACATATCTTGAGTCCGTGACTCAGACTTCGTATCATCTCGTATTTCTCACATAAACTTTCTATGTTATCACATTCTATACTTCGTTTCAATGTTCAATGGCATCATGTCCCAATTCAATGTTCGTCAATCGAACGACCCGAAGGTCCCGAACATTTTCGAGGCATCATGTCATATCTGACAGTTCCGTCACATTCATGTCACAACTATTCTCTTCGCAACGAAGCCATCATTTATGATTCTCGTGCACGTACGTACGCTTTGACACGATTGTTCTCTATTCTTCGAGTCGTATGCATGCCTCGATACCGTAATTCCATGTTCTATGTCTTAGTGTTCAATGTATGTTCCTTCCCTTCGACTCGTGCAACTGAGGCACGCCTCGATAGGGTATTCAATGTTCTATAACTCGTGTACTGAGGCACTCGTGCCGATATAGTCTTTCAATGTTCTAGTATACTAACTCGTGCGCGGGGGCACGGAATGACTCATGCGTTGAGGCACTTGTCGAAACAGTTATCCCATGTTCTTATGGCTTGCGCACCGAGGCACTCGCCTTTGCGATATTCAATGTTCAATAAGACTCGTACATTTGATGTACGTTTTATTTCAATTGTTCTATCTAGTATTCGATACACACTATGTTCATCTCTCGATCGAGCAACGCCCGTGGTCTCGATAGGTTAATTTAGCATACAACGATATATTTTACTTAGGCATGAAGGAGTAGGAAATAGAAGTCAAAGTTCCCCCCACCTTAAGCCGATACGCCTTGTCGTTTTGCTGACGCGATGCGGCTAGATTTCATAACTTGTTGCGCGGCCAACTCTTCTGACTTGGCCATTCGAACACTTTGCGCTACGTTGAATTATCCAATCGATTTGGCCTACAGTGCCTATACTTCAGTCCGTAGCAAGGCGATGATTTGGTTTCGTGGACACAAAAATTTCTATGACGCGTCTTACGTTCGATTCCTATCGAGTAGGAAATTCACTAGCGAAATTTCCAACTTGTTCTGTCTCGCAAAATTGAATATAATTTCGATTCATGTAAGCTCAATTGCAAGGTGAATCCAAATCTAACTACATAACTCGTAAGCCATTCTCTTACCGCTCACTCTCGTGCATAGCACGATTCTCAAAAAGCGCCTAGACTTATCATCAACATGCACCACATGATATTTGTTATTGATGCAATTTTATATGCGATATCGCATGGGTCATCTTACGGGTCTGCAATATTCAATTTGATTTGGCGGTCAAGTCTTCTAGGGTCGGCTGCCCCGAAACTACGCTCGATAATTGTGGATCATTAACGAAGGATAGTTACTACGAACCATGCTATATCTTATTTCGGTGCCAAATCACGTTCCGACGATTTCTATGCGACTACCCAATTTCGGACAAAACCATTTCTATCGGCACAACTGATGCGCAACTATCCTCCGAGTAAAGTCAAGCACTACCGTCGATAATTCTGTATTTTACGAAACATCTACTCGTATTGAGTTCGTGTCTTTCTACCCACGGTCGACACCCGAGATGTTATACGCATCGAAACGATCGTCGATGACTTTATAGTCTCGTCCTGATCAATCACAAAGTTTACGATCAATTAGTTCGACACTTTCGTATTGCTATTTTTGAAAATTCTGATATCGTAGGCCTGCCCCCATTTTGTATTCTCAAATTGTGCTTACGTTTTCTCGCATATCGATTTCGATAGGTCATATAAATTTCGATAACACGAGGGTCAACTTTGAATCTGCATCAACGTCGATTTTAGTTCGTATTGCATACCTCCAAGTTCACTACAAACTTTTCCATACGCATCAACTCATTTTCGATTCGCCGCATCCCGCTATATCTTGATCGCGTAACCGAGTTACCGATTATCCAACATCGAACCCTCAAGTTATACAATCACATCCTCTAAGTTTTGCGTGTTTCAGTCGTACTCAAATGAGTTTCGTCGCAACGTAACCAACTATCTCTTAGGCACTATTTATCCGCATCAACGAACTCTTCACCGAAGTCGCACATCATGCGATCCGATTATAATTCGCATCGCCCAACATTTCTATCGAGATCGCAAGTCGTGCGATTCGATTACGATTCGTCTCGCCCAACATTTCTATCAAGATCGCAAGTCATGCGACTCGTTTACAAGTTCAAGTTTCCTATTCCGTCGATCCGATTTTTTTTTTTTGCTTCAAGGCGTAATCTTTTCGTTAGTCTCGGTCGTTCGACCGACTTACAAATTTTCGTCCGACGTATCATTCATTGATACGAGTCCCCATCCTATCGTTCCAACCGATTATCGAAGAACACTTGCATCACCATACCGTTATACAAATTTTCAATCGAGTTTCGGTACTCTCCCGTCCGTTGCGGACAAACCTTCCGAAATTCTCACAACGCGTCGATGCAATTTATCGCACAAGTAGTATAGCATATACCACTCAGAATCAAGTCATTCATCGCATACGTGGTATGACATATATCACTCGGAAATCAATCTATTTCCCTCGCATCATACTCGGTATGAACCAACTGTTTATTTCAACTTACGATTTCCGCAGTGATCATGCCGATCACAACCGTAACTTTTGATAAATCAAAATCCGACACAACTCGGCCAATGTATTCATTTGCCAACACAAGTAATAATTCGTTCTATCGATTTATAATTTTAGTCCCTTCCGTTGCATCTCGTGTAACGTATTATTAAGTTTCAATCGTTGCATCTCGTGCAACGTTTTAAAGTTAGTCTCCTCCGTTGCATCTCATCCAATGTTTTATTTCAGTTACCTCCGTTGCATCTCGTGTAACGTTTTATTTCTGATATTCAAAGCCAATACTCGAATCTGTTCAACACATTCAATTTTCAACTTTCATTTTCCTTGCAACGCATCATTCACAACTCGTTGCATTTAATACAACAACATTTCACGACTTTCATTATATCGATACAACCAATATTTCTCATATGGACTGTTGCATTAAAACAACATTTCGATTCATATTTCTCAACTTGTTGCACTTGCAGCAACAATTATTTCACGGCTTGTTGCACTCGATGCAACAAATATTTTGCGACTTCCGTAGCAAACATCATGTAATTTTCAAAACACATGCGGCAAAATTACACGATTTGTATTAGACTTATTGTATGGAACATCCAATGCGGCATCGAGTAGAGTCAAGAGTGATTTGATTGGTGGTGGGCAACTTTTGGGAATTGAAACGAAGCAAGCGTCCTGAGGAAATTGAGCCTAGAGCTCTGATACCAATTTGTCACGTCCGATCCGAAAAATCGCTCGTCCTCGCATCGATTTATCCGAATCATCGTCCGGCGTGATGCCGTACGAGTCTGGAGTTGCACTCGTACAAGGCAAGATGACAAGTTCTCAAATGGTTATCTTTGATTTGATATTAGCAACGGAAGCAAACATAGTATACGAAACAATTCTCTTTTATTAAATAAATGAACTGAGGTTACAAGGCTTTCAATAGCCAAACTGAATTTGTCAGATTGGCTACAACACTCAAGTTCTCTCTTGCCCACAAAGGTTTTCACCGTTCCATACATCATGCCTTCTATATTTCGGCCGCATCAATTCTGTTGCAAGTCCGAGCGTCAATGCGATTGCACGTTTCAAACGCTACGACATTCCATGCCTCAGCGCGATCAAGAAAAACCTCTGCTGCGAGCAGACCATTCCATGAACCTGCTAGCAAACTAGTGGGGGATTAGTACTTTCGTCCTCGCTGTACTGATTAAAGACCCACTTAACAAACCGACATTTAGTTATGTGTTGATTTATGCAAGCATACAATTTACTAATCTTTCTACGTTCTCCTTATGATCTATTTCATGGCATATTCGAAAGTAGAAAAGCATGTTATCATGGCAAGCATGTTATTTCGATTCGCATAAGCAAACATGCAACCAATAGCAATCTCGTATTGTTTCGTGATTTCTTACCAACTCGATGCACTCGCCCTTGCCCCGACGCAAGGTGAATACGCCTACCATCTTTCCCTGTCATGTTATGAGTGCTCTCTATGCAGGATCTATATGTACAGGATATATGTGAGCCTGCACTTTCAACCCATCGTTCCTTAACTATATGAAGGTCGTTGGCGTATCCGTGCCATAATGGACTAAAGTTGTTTCTCTTTTTTTTTTTTTCCTTTTTCTCTCTTTTTTTTTTTTTTCTCTTTTCTCAATTTGGGTAGCCCGGTGCTTAAAGGGGTGGGTTGCTATCCCAACAACCGAAGTCTTACCGTTGCATAGCATCATTTGCGGCTTTTCACATCGATAACCGGTCGCTAGTCGTCTTACAGATGTGCGCTCTTCAAAGATTAACATCCCTCCTAGGCAAACGGTCCCGGCGCCCTGGCGCAAACCCGTTCGAGGAACACCCGTGCACGGGAGATTATCTCCAATTCATTTCTCAAGTCGATTCGACCATGCAACGCGCGTCTTATTCAACAACCAAACATATCTTGAGTCCGTGACTCAGATTTCGTATCATCTCGTATTTCTCACATTAACTTTCTATGTTCTCACATTCTATACTTCGTTTCAATGTTCAATGGCATCATGCCCCAACTCATCTTCGTCAACCAAACGATCCGAAGGTTCCGAACATTTTCGAGGCATCATGTCATATCTGACAGTTCCGTCACATTCATGCCACAACTGTTCTCTTCGCAACGAAGCCATCTTTTATGATTCTCGTGCACGTACGCACGCTTTGACACGATTGTTCTCTATTCTTCGAGTCGTACATGCGATATATGCCTCGATACCGTAATTCTATGTTCTATGCCTTAGTGTTCAATGTATGTTCCTTCCCTCCGATTCGTGCAATTGAGGCACGCCTCGACAGGGTATTTAATGTTCTATAGCTCGTGCACTGAGGTACTCGCGCGGATATAGTCTTTCAATGTTCTAGCATACTAACCGTGCGCGGGGGCACGGAATGACTCATGCGTTGAGGCACTTGTCGATACAGTTATCCCATGTTCTTATGGCTTGTGCACCGAGGCGTTCGCCTTTGCGATATTCAATGTTCCATAGCGACTCGTACATTTGATTGACAATTCATTTCAATTGTTCTATCTAGTGTTCGACACACATTATGTTTATCTCTCGATCGAGCCACGCTCGTGGTCTCGATAGGTTAATTTAGCATACAACGATATATTTTACATAGGCATGAAGGAGTAGGAAAGAGAAGTCAAAATCCCCCCCCCCTTAAGCCGATACGTCTTGTCGTTTTGCCGAGGCGATGCGGTTCAATTTCATAACTTGTTGCGCGGCCAACTCTTCTGACTTGGACATTCGAACACTTTGCGATACGTTGAATTATCCAATCGATTTGGCCTACCGTGCCTATACTTCAGTCCGTAGCAAGGCGACGATTTGGTTTCACGGACACCATTTTAAATAAGGCAAAATGTCGATATTTCAACGTAAACGTATAGCCTGCACACGAAACCAACTAAAATCAATACTTGTCCGAATCGGACTAATGCGTTGCGTCGATTCGATTTCTTAGAATCTTCGATCCGACTCAATGCTTTCTCTCAGGACAATTTAACACTTGCATCGATCTTACTCGATGCGTTCCTCGGGTCAACGTAACTCTTTGCATCGATCTGACTCGATGCATTCTCGGGACAAGGTAACTCTTGTATCGATTTGCATCGATACCTACTCGGGTCAACGTGACTCGTCGAGTCAACGACTCAGCATAATGCACAGTGCGGAGGGGACATTACAATAACAAGTTGACAGGGAAGAACATGGCAAGTCTCATACTGTAGTGGCAGAATCTGTCGAGGGTAAGTTGCAACGTAGTCCATCTTGTTATCCTTATATATTGTTCACATGAAATTTACTAGGATGGCTAGGAAGATCACCAAGTATATTACATGTTTCACATAACTTTTTGAACAAATGAGAGCGTAGAATTTTAACTAGTCACTCACCAGTACACGACAATGTATTGATCCTCGCTCTCCACAGGTGCCGTGAACAAGGGAGGACGTGCCTTATAACAAAAGGCGACACTCGTGTATTTTGAAGGCCTTTTCCATGCGCGAGGCTTGATCAACCATTTTGAACACCCCGCATTAGTCCAACAGGATATGACTCAGCTCTCCTAATTCCAAGTGTTTTGAATATTTTGGTTGTAAAGGAGTGTAATGTATGGAACGACTATCTCGTCAGCGTTCATTTTGAGTCAGTTTGTAAGCCCGTGCAACAATCCTTGTAATAGTCTTGTAAGATGTTCATTATCAATAAAGCAAAGTTTTCTTCTATACAAGTGTTCAATATCTCTGTGTACTCTGGTTGTTATTGTTTTAGGATAACCTTATGATCGTGCCTTGTGCGAGCACAACTTAGGCTCGTACGACATCCCGTCCGGGGGACGACTATCGATTCTACGGAACCGGGACGTGGCAACGGTTTATTAACCACCTATTGCCCAATGCTTAAGATCGGGAGGCACAATCGGCTTCACAACCACCTGTTGAACGGACGCAATATAATCTGCCTTCCACCACCTACTCTTGCTACTGTAATGATTCGCAATGCAGTGTTGGTTTATTAACCACATATTATCCAACACTTAAGATTGTGAGACACGATTGGCTTCATAGACCGTCAACGCATGTTCTCGACTAGCAGAGTACGATCGTTCTTTTACCTACTCTTGCCTATGTCAATTCGCGAGGCATGATCAAATTATTAACCATATGTTATCCAATACTTAAGATCGCGAGCCACGACTGGCTTTATAGCCACCTGTCTAAAGCACGTTCTCGACTAGCAGATAACGATTGGTCTTCTGCTACCTACTCTTGTCACTATGTTAATCCGCGAGGTACGATCAATTTTTAAACCACATGTTATCCAATGATAAAGATTGCGAGGCACGATCGACTGTAGTACCCTGTTGCAACATCGTGTCCTGCTTCTCGTTTGCGGGAAGTGCGGTTAAGAAACACTGTCGATATCGATTGATCGGGAGAGATTGAATCAAAATCCTTTTCTCGTTATGGATTAGTTTCTTCAGAATCGTCCCATATTCAACTGATAGCGTCTCGAGAAAGGACTCTGCGATCGAGTCGCGAGAGACTTTCTGTTGCACATTTTTCATTGTCGTTTTTCGTTGTCGCACTTGTCCCTTTTGCATTGGTTTTATGAATGCGTTGTCAAGAATGTTTTTGATGGATTTCATTGTTTGTGTTCCTTGAACTTCGCACTTCGTATCGAATTATGAGAAGAAAAAAATATTGATCCTTTGCTTATGCGATTGCAGGTGATTACGTAGGCGACACGTAGGTAGAAGGCCTTCTCTCGTCCCATTTAGTCAACAGTGAGTGGCTTGACCTTTCTCACCTTTGACCCTCTTGCTCTCCAATCAATCAACGATACCGATAACTTGTTATGCTAAATGTAGACACAATATGATATGTTTGTTTCCATTGAAAGTGCAAATTATAACTCTGTCACATGCTTACTTATGATATAATTGCTATCCAATTGCAAATTCTGAGAATGCTTTATGTTCTATTATGTTATGCCTGTTATAGAACATTGTTAAGCAAAGATTGAAACAATGGACAAATGATGCAACGATAGTGCGGAACGCGTTGAAAATAGTTAAGTTTCTTGTCAATTTTTAGGTAATGCTTGAGTAACTAGATTAATCTTGCACGGTCATGGACAATTTCTGCATAAGGGATTTGGTTCATCGAACGGTATCCCGGGACCACGAGACCGATTTGGCCTAGGATGAACCACGATGTAGCTAGCTTGGTTGAAGCACGTGTAATTCGGGAACTTTCAGCGCGGCTCTCTACTCGCGCTGGAAGGACTCCGTCTAACCAAGGTATAGTTCAGGATAGCTTGTCATGCCAGTGACCTTCTCATATGTACATTGTTTTAATAATAATGTCTGGTTGAACATGGAAGAATATGGTAAGTTTATACAGAGGTGGAGACTCTGCCACGGGTAAGTTGCAACGTAGTTTATTCTGTTATACCTATCAAATGTTTACATGCAATTTATTAGGATGACTAGAAAGATCACTAAATATACTACATGCTTTACATAACTTCTATAACAAATAAGATCGTGGGATTTAATTAGTCATTCATCATTACACAATAATACACTGACCATCGTCTCCACATGTACTGCAAACTAGAGAGGCATGTCGACAACTGAAGACAATGCTTAAACCTTTTGAAGCCTTGCTCGAGTGCAAAGGCTTAACTTTTTTGAAGAGTTTTGTAAATGATGTTCATTATCAATAAAGCAAACTTTCCTTCTATGCAAGTGTTCAATTTCTCTGCGTACTCTATTTGTTGTTGTGTTTCGGATAACTTTATGACCCTGTCTTGTGTGAGTGCAATTTAGGCTCGCACGACATCATGTCCGGGGGACGATTATCGATTCTACGGAATCGGGGCGTGACAAAAACTACTTGTCTAACTACGTTCTCTATTAGCAGAGTATAGTCAGCCCTCCACCCTACTCTTTCCATTATGTTGATTCGCGAGGCACAATTGTTTTATTAACAACCTGTTGTTCAACGCTTAATATCGTGAGACACGGTTGGCTTCACAGCCACTTATCGGTCAAGCAAAGATTAGTTGTTCTTACGAAACTTACACTAAGCAACTATTCAATATGGCGATCAATAAAGCAATATTCAATTCTTTAATAGAAAGGAATAATATAAAGGGGGAGGCCCGTAGGCCATTATATTGTTGTGCGCGTAACTTAGGCAAAATGAGCACTCCCAAATGGACACAAAAGAGAAGAGAAAAGAGAAAAGAGAAGAAAAGAAAAGAAAGAAGAAAAGATAGATCATATTAACATCCTTCGTCATAAGTTGCGTGGTTTAGGTATGGCTTTACAAAAATTTTAGCTGTCTCGTTAACACCTACCGCCTATGGAAGCACGGCCTGGGGCAGGCCCTACAAAACTGTTTCGTACGTGACTGGCCGCCTTTGGTAGCACGGTTGTTCGAAGTTAATATATTTTCAGCCTCGTTAACACCAGCCGTGCTAATTTTTGCTGTCAGGTCCAACACTCCCTCTATTGGTTTTGCTGCAACCACCTTAACCCTCCTCGGGAGTGGTTCCCTTGGGTTAAATCCTTCACCCTAATCGAGATGTTTGGGTGTACGCAACGAAAGTAGAACATGGCTTCCCATAGTTGATGTACTTCGCCAACTTGGCCACGCACTCAGGGTCCGTGCGGACAACCAAGACCGTTCGATCAATACGAGTAGGTGTCTCTTACATCGAGTAAGATCCACCCTATGGAGCAACAACTGAGACCGACTCTTCTCGTCAATTTGTTGCTCTTCTCCCTTTTAGTCATGAGACCGTCATACATCGAATGCACCGTCATACTTCGAACGCAGTTCACCAAAGGCTGCTTGAAGATCCAGGCGGGTTTGTCTTTGCGGCAACATTTTTGGCCGCCTTGGGAATCCCTAAACGTTTTCACCTCCAGATGGACGCCATCTCCTCTTTATCCTTCTTCAACCTCTTCTGTTGCACTACTATACTGGGCACTAGCTCCGCTATTAGCCAGACATGTACTACGTACCCAGCCTCATCACTTGAGTCCGGTAGGCTTAAGTCCAGTAGGTTGTATGAAGTAGCAGTGGCCTAGCAAAAACGAATGTATGCATATATCAGAAACCCACATGGCGACAAGAAATACACTTCCCGTGGCGGGGGATTAAGAAGCCTACCTTCGTCACTAGTTGGGTAAACCGTGTTGCCACCAATGGGAGGTGATAGCCACGGCGATCGGACGATTGAGTGGTAGATCACACCCCACACCTAGTTGGCGGGAGAGGACGTGTGCTAATCAGGATGCTGCCCCCCTCCACGGGAAACACGGGGCGATAGTACCGAGAAGAATTGTGCGCTCGAGTAAAATCGTTCGAATGAGTCCGAAGGACGAGTTCATGCTCGTCCCTGAAGAGGTCGATTGTCGGGTTGAGAAGACGAGAACTCGTGAGCTCCCTCTAGAAGTTCTCCTAGGATGTTTGCATACGATATCGACCGAGCTCTCAACAGGCGCTTTTGAGAGTTGTGTCTGCCTCCTTTTGTGAGGCTCCTGGCGCTCAGGAGGAGGAGAATAATGATTCTATGAAGTTGCTGGATAGTATGTTGCAACTTCATCCGTCTAGTTGGCGTGTCATCCCCCTTTGCCCTCTTTTCGAAGGACGAAACCTTGACAAGTCTGTGTTGGCCCATAGGTCATGGTCAAATCCGATTTCGATAACCGACTAAACTCTGGTTTGATACAAACAAATAATATACTATCAAAGACAGCTACTGTAATGCTACTACAACGACTGCAACATGTCTTCGCCAAAGTTTGTTGAACAAAGATTCTTTTCAGTTTATTATGTAATTTTTATTTTATTGAGTCTAGAAAAAAAATGTGTACATCGAACATACTTGACACTTGGTTAGCTTCTTGGCCTCTCCACCAAAAAGCCTAACCCAGTTTCACATTTGTGCAATCCATAGACTAATACCCAACCCAATCAGAAGTCCAAATTAAATCAAATCAACTTGGACCTTGCTAAATACAAGGGAACCGAACTCGGACCGAGTTCTGCCCGAACTCGGTCACCTTGACCCAGTAACCCTTGAGATCAGGTCACCCTAAAGAATAGGCTTCTAACGTTTATATTTTTAAACGTTAGGGAATCGAACTCTGCCCAAGTTCAGTCCTCCACAACTCTATATATATTAAGGAATTTTCACTCATTTCAACACAACTCATTCTTCTCTTCTTCTATCTATCTAAGAGTTCTTTGAGCTTTCAATCTTCCTAATCTAAGCTTTACGACTCCTAGCCAAGAAAGTGCCAGTTCAGTTCGATGTACAAGTTTGGTTTAAGTTGTAAAAAGGCTTGAAAACAATTTCGTTTTCATACCAATTTTGAAGTCGGCAAGTCCTTCGCATTAAAGGCTTGTGTTGTGAAGTTGCTCGTGTCTTCGGATCAAAGCACGAGGTGTCTCTAAGAAGTCGCAAACGCTTCGGATCAAAGCTTGTGTTTCACTTCATAGTGGATTCAATATCGAGCTAGAGTTCTCGAGACTGGACTAGTACTCTCAGAGGGAAACCAATATAAACCCAGTGTTTGCTTCTCTGAACTTATTCTTTACGCAATTTACTTATTATAGTTGGATATTGCCTTGTTTATAACTGCTATATTTACGACTATAATTTTTTGGGGTTTATTATTTTCGCTGCACACACGCACTCTATTCACCCCCCTTTAAGGGTGCTCGACGTTCCTACAGCCTGGCGGTATGCCTTCGCGACTTGGCAGGGGCTTCGTCCAGCATGATCTAATTCGATACGGGGCTGGACTTCTTGGGAGCAAACAAACCCTTTCCAGCCCTCCGAGGAGGAAATAACTGAATGCACCCTAGAGGAAAAGGGGGTGAATAGGGTTAAGCTTACTAATCAAAGCATAATACGATTGCTAATGACAATTTAAAAAAAGCAATAAGAATGCCGACACCCAATGTATCTTGGTATCCTCCGTGAGGTACTCGAGTCCTGGAACTTTTTCCGGCTTCAATCCACTATTATCAAAATAGTTACAATACGACCTTTGATCCGAAGGCTTGTAGATTTCTTACACAAGAGCTTTGATCCGAAGGCTCTCCGACTTCAATACACAAGAGCTTTAATTCGAAGGCTCTTCGACTTCACAAGCTTTGATCCGAAGGCTTGTACACTCCAGCCTGTTTACTAGATGGTTTTGATCTTCTCGCAACAAAGATGAAGATCTCACTTTTACAACTCAACAACACTTTAAGGGTCTGCTTGGTAACGGTGTTTTCACCGGTTCTGGGGCATTTTTGAACCGACCGTTTATGAAAATCTCTGCTTAATAATTTTGAGGCACGGGTTTTGGTCAGCTCAACCCCTCCCCCCCAAAAATCGGTGTAATGTAATTTTGGGTGGTTTTATAAACACCCCAAAATCGGTGGGTTTTGAGGGGCTTTATTATTTTATTCCATTTATATCCTCAGCAAATATATAATTATAACTAATAGTACCCTTCCCTCTTTAATTTTATTCTTGTAAAAAAATTTCAGAACCGTTCGTTAGTGAATTACCAAGATGGATTGGACTGGTTTAAAAGCCGCTACTTAAAAATCACCCAAAACCGGACCCCTCATAACCGCGCATAACCAGTACTCTAAAAACACCTCATAACCTCTATCCCTACAATTGCCAACCAGACCCTAATATAATTTGTGGATAGACAAATGGAGGCTTTAGTAGAGTTATTTGTGAATAGCTTTGATAGATAAGAAATTTTTAGGCTCAAAGCATCATCTTTGAATGAAGGGGTTTAAGGCTATTTATAACCAAAGTAAGAGAAAGAGCAAACAAGCATCTTTCTATCAGCGGTCGGAAGATTCGTCGGTAATCCATGGAATACCGTCGTATCTTCCGCCTACATAATGCAACGGCTATAAAAGAGTTTTTGGGATCACTGTTTGGACATAATCTGATCGTTGGAATTCAAACGGTCACAACTTGGAAAATCGTCATTGATCTGCGGTATTTTGAAGGAAAGATCCGAATGGACCACAAAATACTTTCTGTGAACTATCGGATATCCGTCGGTGTTCCGCGGTGATCCGTCGAATCTTTTGCCTGTCTGCCTAAAATTGATCCTGAATTAATATCTACCCTAGCTTTTGATGTTACCATCCATTTCTTGTGTTACAATTATTCCTAAGACTCATTAAGACTCATTGCAGATTTAGATAGACTATAGCAGGTGCATACTTCTTCAGAGTCTTGAAATGATGATGATGACTTGGCTTTTTCCTTTGTACTGAGATGGCTTTTTTTCTTGACGACAGCTATCAAAAGATACCCAGAATGTGAAATATGAATACCTTTCAGGGGTTCCGCCCCTAACCCCTATGGAATGGGGGGGGGGACGCTGCCCCCTCGACCCTTGTCCGTTGACCGGACAGCGGAATCCCCAAATGTGGTCCCGGAGATGTCGTTGGGTGGTTAAGAAATTTTTTGTTGGATACCGTTGTCCTTGGCCCATCATAATTTTTTCATTGCATGTCCATGTTGATCTTGCTTTTTGCTTTTCTGCAAATACATGTTAGACGAACAAAGCAATATACATAGTAGCAAGTATTATAAAGTTAATGCATATTAGGACTATGTCAAGTTTAAGTATAAATACTATAGTGATAACATGAATATTAGTGATATCATAATGTTAAACGTCATCAAATAACTACACAACAAAAAACATGATTAGATCATTAGCTAACAATCTCCTAATTTATTATTATGGCAACTCGGTTAAATTTAAGATAATTATAATATAAGCTCATCTCACTAATATGTAAAACAATAAGCACATATCACTTAAAAGAGTGTAAGTATAAGTAAAAATGTTATGATGATTGCATGAAGATCGGTGATAATATAATGTTAAACTTAATCGATTTATCATATTAAAAATATGATACAATCATTGGGCCAACAATAACGTGCGCACGGCTGGGGAGTTTGGTTTGCTGACCAATCACTCGCTAGAGTATGCTCGCCACTAACCTCCCTGATCTCTGCTTAGCGGTGAATATCTTCTAGGAGAGTCGTCTTGGATATTGAGTCTACAAATGCAAAAGAAGAACAAATTTAGTTAGAAAAAATGTCGAACCCTAATAAAGGAAATTGCGAAGGGCCTCCTCGTACCCGAACAAACAAGCTACTAATCTCTATGATGCAAAGGGACTATTCATATACCATTTTATTAGTCTCATTGAGTGAAATGACGTATTGACTTAGAGATCTTCTGAATATACTCGAGCATAACTCACTCGGCTCGTCGATTCTTTTTGTAGGGACCAAAGGAGAAGGCAGCCAAATGTTCGACACCAAAGAGTCTCGGGTGTCACGTCCCGGTTCCGCAGAACCGATCGTTCTCGCTTGGGCGTAATGCCGCGCGAGTCTATGTTGCGCCCGCGCAAGGCAATACCATAACAGCCGATTACAACAGCTTGGCGACGGGGTCGTCGCACTGAAGTCCCGAGCAGAGAAGTTGAATAACACCAGTTGTATAGAAAACAAGTCATATTTGTTGATATTGAAAACATATGGTTAAAATGGCTCGAGGCAAAGATTACAAATCACTCAAGCTCACACTCTCTGATTACAATCACTCAGCTTTCTCTCATCTCTCAATACAAATGATCACGCCTTTCGGCTTACAGCTTGCGGATACTTCAGAAGGCGATATCCATACATTATGTCCCATATAGGTGAAGACTCCTATGAGATGCCTCGAAACGTCAAGGAACTCCATGCCTCGACGCATCCAAGCGAGCTCCGCCTCGAACGAGCAAGTACCTGAACCTGCACATGCAAACTGGTGGAGTGTCAGTACCAACCGTACTGGTGAGGGGTACCCATACAAAACCAACACGTTATTTTAGTGAATGCAACTTATTCTTTTGTGGTTTTTCTAATTTGTCGTAGGATCAGTTTCAAGACATACTCCTGGTCTACTCTGTGATGCAATGACATAGTCGTGCCATAAAACTCATTCGTGTAACAACATCGAGGCTATGCCTCGCAACTTAGTACAAGTTACTCAATACTCGCCTTATGGCCTTCATCCGATTTCTTCGTGCAACTTGCTCAATCATAGACTTGTGAACTTGGTGTCAGCGACTCAAAACACGACACCACATCTCGTGTCGAAGCACACGTTTCTCCTTATAGCCAAATCTTAGGCTCCATACTCGTGTTGCATACCGTGTACCCATATCTTGACTCATTGTGCCGTGCATACACATCTTTACTCATTCATGCCGTGTATACACTTCTTGTGACTCAACCGACACTGTGCATACGGATTGTCGCTCAACACATTGACTTATCTATATGAAAGGTCACCGGCAATTCAATCCATCTTGGACTAAATGTAAGACGAAAATGCTTTGTGTGAGAGGCGCAGTCTTTCCCGAAGGTCTCGAAATACTCGTATCAGCGACACGCTCTTCAGTGGTCAGCCACACGCCCACTAAAGGCTCGCAATACCTGTCATTCCTCCTAGGCTGACACGAACCCGATGTTCGGAGATCATTCGAGGAACAAATACCTTGTGCAGAAGTTGTCCATAACCACGTACCTACGAGACATCTAGACTCAATATAAATGCATGGCCTAACTGGTGGTATGACTTGCAGGTCTTGAACACCTCCTTCCAGCTGTAAGGAGCCCTTGAGGTTAATATAGTAATGCCCCTACCTTGTTCTCGGTTAAAATATTCTATACGTTGATCATACATGTATGTACTGCTCACTCTTCCAACTTTTCTTTTGGTATTCTTCCTCATTGGGGGACTCATTTAAGCATTGGAGGGGTGTCCTACCGAGCACCCTACCCATTTATTACGTCTTCTGAGCAGGAGATGAAGGAACCCCATAGAGAAATGATGAGGACATCATGCCCCCAATTACGAAGACCTAGCAACGTAGAAGACAGCGCATCATGACTTCAATTGGGATTATCATTTAATTTCAAATCTGAATTTTGAACTCAGATTTTATTTGTTATTTGTTTTTTTATTTTGTTATTTTGTTTCTTACTTGTTACCTAGTCTTTAGGGGGGAGATGATTTGGGTTGTTTTGTAGTTGCAACTTACCTATTCCTTAGGAATTGCTTACCTATTCCTTAGGAGTTGGTTAGTTGGTTGAGTGTTTGTTTTGAGAGCCTATTTATATCCTTGTTTGCAGTGTTCTAAATTTCGGCCTAGGCGGCCGTTGGCCGCACCGAAAATCCCCTAGGCGGCGGCTCTAGGCGGATCTCGGCCCTAGGCGGCCTTTGGCGGAGCCTAGGCGGCGGGATTTTACAAATTTTTTTGAAAATTTTCAAAAAAAAAAAAAAAAACTCTGACATGATCATATATATAAAAAAAACTGTACTGTACTTACCTGGCCGCGCCGCCGCCGTCGTGGTCGCCGTCGTTGTCGCAGCCGCCGCCACCGTCGTGGTCGCAACCTCCGCCGCCATCGTCGTCGCTGTCGTTGTCTCGCAGCCGTTGCTATCCCCGGTGAGGGGAGGAAAGGAGAGGGGAGGGGAAGGGAGGGGAGGGTGAGGAGGAGAGAGGGAGGAAGAGGGAAGGAACAGAAGGGGAGGGGAGGAGAGGGAAGAGAGAGTCGAGAGAGTGCAAGAAGAGTCAGAAGACTCTCTCTCCCTCTCCTCCCCTTTTATTCTAGGTCAAAAAAAAAGAAACAACAAACCCGAATTCGAACACTTAACCCCTTGATTACAAGCTTTACACAGAGCTTTGTTAGCCATAAGAGCTAACAAGCCTTTATGTCAAATGTTACCTATATAGTATTTATAGGTATATACATGTGCAAAAAAAAAAATCGGCGCCTAGGCGCCCTAGGAGCTAGTCGGACCCTCGGCGCACTGACTCCGCCTAGCAAAATCTATAACATTGCTTGTTTGTCAAAGGAAATGTAATGAATGATTGGAATGCAATGAATGAAAACAAAATTACTTTGATGAGCCCTACTTTCCCTCTGCTTGCGATAGCCAAATAGTCCCCTCTTTTCTACCCCTCTTATTCCCGACCCCTTACCACTCTCCTCTCGAAGCAAAGCAGCCACAACAACAGTGAAGCAGCCGTAGCAGCCTGCAACAGTGGTGAAGCAGCAACAGCCTGCAACAGCAGCCCTAACGCAACAGTGAAGCAGCAGCCTGCAACGGCAGCAGTAGCCTGCAGCAGCAACAACAACCTGCATTAATAACGGTAGTAGCTGCAACAGCAACACAACTGCATCCTGCAGCAACAACAACAGAGCAGGAGCAAAAAAACAGCTGAAGCAACAGTTCGTCTTCCCCCCTCTTAAGGTAATCCCTCGACATTCCGATTCTAGTCTCTACCTTTTCTAAATCAAGTAACTATGACTACTGCATCTACCATCTTCTATCAAAAAGCTGCTGATCATTTGAGTGCTTCTGCTAAAGAAAAGGAAAATGGAATTTGTTATCAATCTACGTATTAAAGAGAGAGCTATCCTAATTTAGTGGTAACTTGATTCAATTTCTTGTAAAACTCTAAGGGTTGCATGATAACGTATAATTTATGCCTTACATGATCACTAATCTTGGCAACTTAAATTTTTTTGGTAATAGTAGAGAGCTAAGATGAAGTAACTTTAATTCAATTTAATTTGCTGATTTTAAGTCGCATTCATTTCGTATCAATTTTGGTATCAAAGCATGGTTTAGGTTTCGTTTGCATTATATTCTTTTAATTTATGTATTGAGAACATATAGAATTTTGTTGGGACCAATATTACATTGCATGGGTACCTGTAGCGGTGACAATACTAACCTACTTCTGGTATGGTCCTGAACAAGATCAAATGTTGCAAGAAATTCTGAACCGTCTAATTAACATGGAAAAAGATGTCAATGCGCTAAGAACGTCTGATGAAGATAATAGAAACCGACTTGAAAGACTAGAACGCGAACGACATAGTACTCTTGACCTGTTGGATGAGGGTTCCCATCATAGTGACAATCGAGAGATGGATAGAGACAGGAATAGGCGTTTGGATCATCGTATGGATGATCCAGTTGGACATCAAGACTATAGACAATGCTAAGATAATCTGGATAGGGATAGACCTAGAGGCTGTGATCACCGGCAAAATGATCCTGTCAGATATCATGACTATATGCCACCCCGAGACCTCACCAGGATTTACGAGACGAAAGAATAATGAGAAGCGTAAAAATAGAAGCGCCTACTTTTGACGGTCAGCTGGACCCAAAAGTTTTATCGACTGGATGACAGACATGGACCACTATGTTCGGTGGTATAATATGTCTGAGGCTAGGAAAATCCGTTTTGCCACAGTGAAGCTTGTTGGACAAGCTAAATTACATTGGTAAAGTGTTGAGCGATTGTGGTGCAAAATTCTTACATAGGATGAGATGAAAAGAGAAGTTGAAAGAAAAGTACTTGCCAACTTCCTACCGACAAAGTCTTTTGGGCCAATGGCAGAAACTGACCCAAGGCAATCATCCTGTCACTGTCACGCTCCGATTTCGTAGAGTCATTCGTCCTCGCATTTATTTCTGGGAATCGATCGTCCTCGTTTGGGCGTGATGCCGTACAAGTCTGAATTGTACTTGTTCAAGGCAAAAGACGATACATAATTGATTATCTTTAAATAGGAACACATCGCAGCGGCACAAGCAGACAAATTGAAGATAGTAAGAACATCTCTCTCTTATTGAACAGAACGCCTTATTGATTCATTGTAGTGGAAACAAGTGAAGAACAGTTTGGCAACTCTAGAGGGGGGGTGAATAGAGTATATATATATATAATAATGACCAATTAAAAAATTACTCTTTCACGAACAATGAATAATCAGAGTAAAATGCGGAATGTAAATGAAAGACAAGAGAGCATACGCAAACACAGCAATTTTAACCTGGTTTCCCTCGTGGAGGACTAGTCCAGGCCTGAGAACTCTAGCTCAGGATTAAATCCACTATTTGTGAAATAGTAGCTTACAACCCGTGCCTTTACTTCAGAAGAGCACGTCAACTTCTTACAGAGAATCGCAGTGGCGATTGCTTGGAATTGTCCAAGCGATTTCTTCACTCTTGCACAAGAATCCTAACTGAGAGATGCTGAGCACTCGAGACTTAGGAGGCTTGTGGCTAGTAGATGGGAAGGGTATGGCTTATAGAGCTTGTAGGAGAGAAAAGAAGAGAAGATTGAGTGATTCAAAATGAGAGAATTCATGCCCTATTTATACTGATTTTTGAGGCAGAATTCGGCCAGAATTCGGGTAGGAGAATTCAAAAATTTGGCCGTTGGACAGCTAGCAACCAGCTAACCCTAAAATTAGGGTTCCTGATTTCTAGGGGACAGAGTTCGGCCCGAACTCTGTGTGGAGGCAGAGTTCGGCCCGAACTCTGTCTCCAGAGCACATAGTGATTCTAAGTGGGACTTGTGGGCAATTTTGTTTTGGTGGAGCTTGGGATTTTGGGTAGGCTTGTAGACCAAGTTCCAAGAGCTCAGCATAACTCAGAGTACATACTTCTAGACTCAATGAAATGTAAAAGTACAGACTCGAAAATATACTGAGAGTCGGAAACTGAGCTGTCGTTTGTCCCGAACTGAAAGCAGACGTCGTGTGTCGTATTGAATTTATACAGATATTATTTAGTCAATGTAGTCAATATTTGGTTGACTGTGACTTTGTGTCAACAATCTCCCCCATATTGATAATTGACAAAATAATATATGTATATTTCAATATTCATACCTTGACACAGTTGATTACAACATAGCTCCCCCATAACTGATGCAGAGCTAGAATCGGATAGCTCCCCCGTAATCAGTGAACGGTTCCGAGCTAGAAGTAGTAGCTCTCCCCCGTAAACAGTGCATATACCCTGTAACCTGATAGATAACATATTCCCACGAGCACAGATATACACAGATGAATGCATAGAACCTGCATAGAACCTGTAATAGTTTCCCAAAACAAGCCAGCACAAAAATATACATATGTTTCTCCCCCTTTTGGCAGTTAGCAATATAATAAGCAATGAATAGTAATGCAACCACACCAAGAGAAAAAAATAGTATAATACTAGACAAGAGAGTGCAATGGCATAAAAGAAACTACGAGAAATAGCATAAAATGATATCTACCAACCAGAATGTCAAACACATCATCAGGGTTCTAAGATAAAAATCCAGTACATAAATCCATAACTAAATAACTAAAAACATAAAGCAACTAAGACCATCAGCAGTGGCAGCAGCATAACAAGCCAGTCTCCATCACGGAGCACCAGAAGGTCCTGGAACATCTGAAGGACCAGGGAAAGGGCCAACGAAAAGGTCCTGGAACATCTGAAGATCCACAAAAGTATCATCTGGATCCATATACTGCATGACCCACGGATCGTCTAGACGATGACCCGAGCGATGTGGATCCCGCTCAATAGGCACATGCAAATCAGGATGACGAGCAAGCGAATACCGCATATCATGCAGAGATTTCCCAAGGGCACTAATCTGCAGAGTGGTACGGTAATCCTGCTGCGTCCAGCGATCATCCTCAATAGCAAAACGATCGCGAAGCATAGTCTGAAGCGAATCCAGGTTGGCAGGAGGTGCAGTCTGACCGAGCGGAGGGGCGTCAGGCTCCTCATCAGCAGACAACTCAGTAGTAGCAACAGGCTGAAGGCGTCGTACCTTAGATAGAAAGGTAGGTGCCGGCAGGAACGGACAAGCATCAAGTGGTGTACGAAAAGCACGAAAGATCATAGGAAGATACAGAGGATAAACCAAAGCTCGTGGTTTCCTCCTACAGCGAATCATCCAGTCCATCATAGTACGTGGAAGATTGAAATGAATTCCAAAGTGAAGATGATAAAGAGCAGAAATGTCAAGATAAGTGATTTCATCAGGGGAACCGATCTTGGGTAGAATGGTATTAGAGATGATCCAATGAAGATCAGAAAAATATGGGTTGAGATATTTCGTCATGAGCTTTCGAGGACGTGTGTATGGAGTGCACAAATCGTCCTTGAAGCTTTCAAGTGAAAGTCCGTTGGGAAAACGGAACGAGCGAGCATCAACAAGCCTTTCCCAAGAACTTGGCTCAAGAAGATCAAGATATTCGGCTAGTTCAAAGTCATCAAACGATATTGATACCAGCAACTCGTGAATAAATACGAAGGTCATCAAAGGTTAAGTTGCAGTAGAACATTTGAACGGCATGACGATAAATAGCAAAGATGTAGTGACTAGTTCATCAATATAGAGGTCATGGAATAAAGAATCATATTGAGAGAATATGGAAAAATTGATAGGATGTCCTGTGAATACCTGACGATTCCGAAAGTCACTAAACCAGTTGTTTGATGCATCAAGTGAGACAAAAAGTCTATTGTCATAAGTGGAAGGATGTTGAGGATGAGGTGGATTGAACAAAGGGTGAGGTGGTTGAAGTTGTTCAATGATTTGTTCAATTGATGGAGGAGAATCCGAAGAGGAAATACTCTCAACTCGAATCCTCTTCCCACGATTGAACAAGCAAGGAGCCATTAAAAGATTTTTAAAAAAATGGTACCTCAAACAGGTAAAGAACAATGGAGGAGAATGGAGAGGAGACACCTTTTTCTTGATTTGAGAAGCAATGAGGCACTCTAGATCAAAAACTAGGGTTAGGGTTTCAAGGAAAGAGTGTGTATAGGTGAGAAAAGGTGGTAATAGTGAAGGAGAGAAGAATCCTGACATAAAGTAGGGTTTTGTCTTTGGTCGGGTGAAATATTGACCATTGGATTAGAATAGATCCAACGGCAGAGCCAGATCCCGACCCTAGAACCAAGGGACCGAACTCGGCCCGAACTCGGATAGGAGCAGAGTTCGGCCCGAGTTCTGGATCATTGGTCCAGAACAGAACAAAGGCTAAAATGAAAACAAAAGTTGAAGAATAACAAGAAATGATAACAAAGATTTAAGAGTTAAACAAAAGAAAGTTGAGGACACCAAAGAGAATAGAATAGATAGAGAAGGAGAGGTACACAGAAAACAGAATGAACTTTTTAGAAAATATCAATTAGGCAATATTAAATCGAAACGAGCCATATAATAAATAAAGTATATATTGTGGTTCAATAGTCCAAATTTGCCATGGGTTAGCTGCAGGGGCCGGATCCCAGCTAGCGGTAGTCCTGAGGACTAGTGCACCGTGTCGCTTAGGCTTTTACGCCTTGTTGTCAGAAGGACCCTTTCGGCTTGTACCCATACCAAATTCTTCGTAAAAGAATCACAATATACGATATTTACGCAGGTGAGTTTCAATTTATGACTGCTTCATCTAAGATTCCAAGTTCACGACAAAGAAAATTGAAACGCTCTTTGGATAGTGGCTTAGTAAAGAAATCTGCCAGCTGATGATCAGTGTCAATAAATTCTAAGTTAATCGTGCCATTTTGCTGATGATCACGCAAAAAGTGGTGTCTGATCTCAATGTGTTTAGTGCGTGAGTGGCATACAGGGTTCTTAGTCAAATTGATGGCACTAGTATTGTCACAGAATATAGGAATATGCATGAAAGATAACTTATAGTCTTCCAGGGTTTGCTTCATCCACAGAATTTGTGCACAACAATGCCCAGCTGCTATGTATTCAGCTTCTGTTGTGGATAGTGCAACAGAGTTCTGTTTCTTGCTAAACCAGGAGACTAAAGCTTTTCCTAATAAATGACACGTGCCGCTCGTACTTTTACGGTCGACCTTGCATCCAGCGAAGTCAGCATCAGAGTAACCAATAAGATCAAATGATGTTGACTTGGGATACCATAGGCCTACTGTAACCGTACCCTTAAGGTATCTAAAGATACGCTTAACTGCGGTCATGTGTGATTCCTTAGGATTAGCTTGATATCTAGCACATAGGCAAACACTGAACATGATATCGGGACGACTAGCAGTTAAATAAAGTAAGCTGCCTATCATACCTCGATACTTACGTTGATCAACAGGTTTGCCGCTCTCATCTGGTTCGAGTTTGGTTGAAGTGGCCATTGGCGTGCTGATTGGTTTGATGTTGTCAAGATCGAACTTTTTCAGCATGTCCTTGGTGTACTTTGATTGGCAGATGAAAGTTCCATTAGCCAGTTGTTTTACTTGCAGACCAAGAAAGTAGTTGAGCTCTCCCATCATGCTCATCTCAAATTTCGTCTGCATACACTTGGCAAATTCTTGACAAAGAGTTTCATCAGTAGACCCAAAATAATATCATCAACATAAATCTGAATTAATAGAATGGTGTCTTTGAAAGATTTGATAAATAGTGTAGTGTCAATTTTCCCTTTAGAAAAACCTTTCTCAAGCAAGAAGCTGCTTAGCCTTTCATACCAAGCTCTGGGGGCTTGTTTAAGGCCATAAAGCGCTTTCTTTAGCTTGAACACGTGGTCGGGAAATTTGTGATTTTCAAAGCCAGGGGGTTGTTTGACATAAACTTCCTCCTTAATAAAGCCATTCAAGAAAGCACTTTTAACATCCATTTGAAATAATTTAAAGTTCTGATGATTGGCAAAAGCACAAAGCATCCGAATGGATTCTAGTCTAGCAACAGGAGCATATGTCTCATCGTAGTCGATACCTTCCTCTTGGTTGTATCCTTGAGCTACTAGACGAGCTTTGTTACGTGTGACTGAACCATCTTCACTTACTTTGTTTCTAAACACCCATTTGGTACCAATTATTGAGTGATTAGCTGGTTTAGGAACTAGTTCCCATACTTGGCTTCTCTCAAATTGGTTGAGTTCTTCTTGCATAGCAGAGATCCAAAATTCATCAGTAAAAGCTTCAGAAATTTTTAGGCTCTACTTGTGAAATGAAGGCAGTGCTAGCAACAGAGTCTCTTAATGATGATCTAGTAGTAACTCCACGTGAAACTTCACCTATGACTAAATTTTCTGGATGAGAAGGTTTGAAAGAGAATTTCTTAGGCAAACCCTCCAGAGAATTAGTTTCGGTTGAAGTATTCATTGGAGTAGAAGTTGATGGCTCAATGTCATCATTAAGAGTATTTGCTGTACTGTTGTCTTCATCAAAAGTCACATTTGTTGATTCTTCCACAATAAGTGAGCGTTTATTGAAAACTCTATATCCCTTACTCTTGGCGGCATAACCAAGAAAGATACCATCGTCAGCTTTGGCATCAAATTTGCCTAAGTTGTCTTTGGTGTTAAGGATAAAACATCTGCAGCCAAAAACTCTAAAAAAGAAACATTTGGGGTTCTCCCAAACCAAAGCTCATAGGGTGTTTTCTTCGAAATGGGACGAATAAGCACCCTATTCAAAATGTGGCATGCTGTACTTACAGCCTCTGCCCAAAATATTTCGGAAGAGAAAATTTATTCAACATGACTCTAGCCATATCGCCAAGAGTCCTATTCTTCCGCTCCACAATACCATTTTGTTGAGGAGTTCTAGGACAAGAAAATTCATGATCAAAACCATTTGCATTACAAAAACTTTCAAAATCTGAATTTACGAATTCGCCTCCATGATCACTTCGGATTCGAGTAATCATGTAGCCTTTTTCGTTTTGAACTTTATTTACAAAACTTTGAAAACAGAGATAGCGTCGCTCTTATTAGCGAGAAAGAAAACCCAAGTAAATCTCGAAAAATCATCAACAATAACAAAAGCATAAAGTTTGCCACCAAGGCTAGCTATTCTACTAGGACCAAATAAATCCATATGAAGTAATTGCAAGGGTCTAGTAGTACTTACAGAGTTGATGGAATGAAATAAGGATTTAGTTGCCTTGTTTAGTTCACATTCGGCACATACCGTGTCCTTTTTGAATGTGATGTCAGGCAATCCTCTCACTAGCTTCTTGGTAGAAAGCCTGGATATAGCATCCATGTTGGCATGACCGAGACGCTGGTGCCAAAGTAGTCGTTCGTCTTTGTGGGCATATAAACATCTACCTGCATGGTTAGTATTTATAGAGAGATAGAAAATATAGATTATGTCCTCTCTTTTCCCTTCAAAAGCAATGTCTCCTGTTGACCTATCATAGATATAGCAACAGTTTTGTCCAAAGTTAATATCATATCCATGATCAGCAAGATGGCTAATGCTGAGCAGGTTATGTTTTAACTCGGTCACTAGGCAGACATCCTTTATAACAGGAGAAGGAGGATGACCAATGATACCGTTACCTATTATGTGCCCTTTGAGATTGTTACCGAAGGATACGTATCCTTCTCTTTTCATCGATAGTGATGCAAAAAGATTTGCGTCTCCCGTCATATGTCGCGAGCATCCACTATCGAGAATCCACTTACTCTCAGTTGAGGAGGGAAGGTCCACCTACATCAAGAGTAGATGTGACCTTTGGTACCCATTTTCTTGAGGGTCCTGAAAAGTTTTTTTGGAAACCAAGCATATATTTTCTTGTCTACCAATCTTCTAACTCTACACTGTGGTGAGATGTGTCCATGTATTCCACAGTAAGTACAGATAGCATTTTTATTTATACTGGGAGCATGAGAATGATATATAAGCAACAGGATGAGGATGATATGGAGAGTTAGCATGGTAATGAGGACTATGCATAGAGTGAGTGGCATGATGATGATGTCTGTGTGGCATAGCATGATGATATTGACTGTGAGGAGTGGCATGCTGAGATTGTCTATATGGCATAGTGTGATGCTGTGGCATGATATGATGATTTTGCTTATGTGGCATAACATGATGATTTTGTCTACGTGGCATGGCATGTTGATGTGGTATGGTATGATGACTTTGTCTATGTGTAGAGTGATATTGGTTGTGTCTTTGTGCAGTATAATGAGTATGAGGAATATTCTTACGTGCACGTGGTTTGTGAAAGTTTGTGTATATAAATGCATGGTTATGTGCTGCATGAGAATGACGTGGTTGACTAGTATGAGTGGTGTTGTGCCCATGTGATTGGGTTTGAGGTTGAACAACCTGTTTACCCAATTTGGTTTCTAATCTTTTAGACATAGCTTGCAGTTCATCAATCTTGATATTTAAGCCATAAATCTTAGTCATGGAAATCTTGTGTCTACTCTTTTCTTCAGCAAGCAACGTGTTGAGAGTAGTGATTTCTTGAGTTTGTTGCTCAATGCGTGCTTCAGCATCATGTAAGCTTAATTTAAGCTTGGATACTTCATCAGTGTCATTTGTGGGTGATGTGTTTCTAACATTATCAAGAAGTAAAGAAATTTTTTGTATCTCATCTTCTAGACTTTTGATTTTATCCTTGGCATGCTTGTATTTACCGATAACCTTTTTGTGATCATCAAGTAAATCGGTGAAAGCATCGCCAAGTTCATCAAAAGAGAAGTCATCTAAAGTTTCGTTTGATACCTTGGTGGAATTTGCCATGAGGCACACATTTGCTTTGTCTTGAGGAGAGTTCTTTTCTTCCTCGGAGTCACTTGCTTCGCTTTCATGCCAAATGCTTGTGTTGGCATACCTTTTTGATGAGTTCTTCTTGTAGGGCTTTTCATACCGGTTGCTTTTCTTTAAGAGCGGACAGTCTCTTCTGATGTGTCCAGTCTTTTTGCAACCATAGCAGGTTGGCTCTTCTTCATCGTCTTCTTGTGGTTCCTTCTTTCTTTGATTGAAGCGAAGGAATTTCTTGAAGTTACGTACCATGAGAGCTTGGTCTTCATCATCTGAGATATCGTCTTCAGTCTCATCGTGATCAACCTTTCGTCGATGAACTTTGAGTGCGATCTCCCTGGTCTTCGGAGCAGGCTCTTCGAAGTCCTTGAGGTCAAGCTCGTGAGTCATGAGCTTGCCCATCAAAGTCTCCATAGACATACTTGTGAGATCATTTCCTTCTATGATGGCTGTCACCTTAGGGTTCCAAATCTTTGGTAGCCCTCTGAGTAGCTTGCGGATCTTCTCATGGTTTGAGTACTGCTTACCAAGCGAGGATAACGGGTTGATGATGTCGAGGAATCTTGTAAACATTTGAGTGATCGTCTCATTTGGCTTCATCTTGAAGGCTTCGTACTCTTGAGTGAGACGGCTTATCTTTGATTCCTTGACTTGAGTGGTTCCTTCATGCGTCACTTCCAGAAGTCTCCATACTTCATGAGCAGTGGTGCATGTAGAGACCCTGTTAAACTCGTTCCTGTCTATAGCACAGAATAAAGCATTAATAGCCCTAGCATCTAGACTTGCCTGTTTCTTCTCCTCGACAGAATATTTGTCGTGTGGTTTCTCATGAGGTCACCATCGACAACTATTCTGGCGGGCTTTTTGTAACCGTCAGTTACGACAGTCCACAGGTCAAAGTCTAGAGACTTCAGATAAAAACTCATCCTTATTTTCCAATATGTGTAGTTAGTCCCATCAAATAGGGAGGCCTATGAGTGGACTGACCTTCACCATGATTGGAGATCAAGGATTGTGTGGTTGCCATGGATCAGCTCTTAGGATGTTAGTCCTTATGAAGAGAACATAGCTCTGATACCAATTGAAGAACAGTTTGGCAACTCTAGAGGGGGGGTGAATAGAGTATATATATATATATAATGACCAATTAAAAAATTACTCTTTCACGAACAATGAATAATCAGAGTAAAATGCGGAATGTAAATGAAAGACAAGAGAGCATACGCAAACACAGCAATTTTAACCTGGTTTTCCTCGTGGAGGACTAGTCCAGGCCTGAGAACTCTAGCTCAGGATTAAATCCACTATTTGTGAAATAGTAGCTTACAACCCGTGCCTTTACTTCAGAAGAGCACGTCAACTTCTTACAGAGAATCGCAGTGGCGATTGCTTGGAATTGTCCAAGCGATTTCTTCACTCTTGCACAAGAATCCTAACTGAGAGATGCTGAGCACTCGAGACTTAGGAGGCTTGTGGCTAGTAGATGGGAAGGGTATGGCTTATAGAGCTTGTAGAGAAGAGAAGAGAAGATTGAGTGATTCAAAATGAGAGAATTCATGCCCTATTTATACTGATTTTTGAGGCAGAATTCGGCCAGAATTCGGGTAGGAGAATTCAAAAATTTGGCCGTTGGACAGCTAGCAACCAGCTAACCCTAAAATTAGGGTTCCTGATTTCTAGGGGACAGAGTTCGGCCCGAACTCTGTGTGGAGGCAGAGTTCGGCCCGAACTCTGTCTCCAGAGCACAGAGTGATTCTAAGTGGGACTTGTGGGCAATTTTGTTTTGGTGGAGCTTGGGATTTTGGGTAGGCTTGTAGACCAAGTTCCAAGAGCTCAGCATAACTCAGAGTACATACTTCTAGACTCAATGAAATGTAAAAGTACAGACTCGAAATATACTGAGAGTCGGAAACTGAGCTGTCGTTTGTCCCGAACTGAAAGCAGACGTCGTGTGTCGTATTGAATTTATACAGATATTATTTAGTCAATGTAGTCAATATTTGGTTGACTGTGACTTTGTGTCAACAACAAGCAGATAACTTGAAGTCACACAGAGTTATGTAGAAATAAGTTATCTTTATTGATAATTGAAATGGAGTACAAGGCTTGCGTCGAAGTACAAAGCTTACAACAACATATCTCATATTTATTGATAGCCAACTGGAACACATGCCGTATAGGCTTACATTGATACTTGATATATTGAATTACAGTGGACATGCCGACTTGGCTTACAACTCACTGGTACAACATAAATACAATGTTCCATATATTATGTCCTTTATAAACAGAAGATATCATCTTTTGCAAGGAGAGATTTTGCATGCCCAACAAATCTTCGATGTCGCGGGACTGATCAATCCAATCATCGTGTACTGAACTTCCCAAGCACGAGCACCTGAAAAGAGTGTCCACAATGTGGTCAGTACACCACCGTGTACTGGCGCAGAGCCAGTCTACTCGCCTAAACCAACACTAAGTAATCATGTGAGGAAACATTTATTAAGGGTGATATTTCTATTTGGGGCCTAGCATTAATTTACAGTTCATGGACAATAACATATTGAAGCATGTAAACATGTTAGAGCATATTCATGTAAATGCATCATTGTAGAATACTTGGTGTTATCATGTTAAGCAGGTTATAGCAATACTTATGGAAAGGCAACATCGCAACATCATTTTATTTAGCATGTTAAGCAGTCAAGTTGAACTAACATGTATGATAAACATATCACATTTAAGTGATTTTTTATCGATAGCTAACTCCCTCGTACCTGCATCAAATACATGTTATGTGATATACTTACTCTGCCTGCACAAAACATTCATTAGCGTGCATCCTGACTACATGATCACTGGTGTTAATTCACCATTTAGGACGTTGTCATATAGGAGTTCGCAGGGAATGCGATGAGCCATTCACCAAGTTGCGAATCCGAATGAATGTCCCGATACCTCGTGCCACCAAAGTACACACGCATTTCCTCCTAGGCCACGTCGATCCCAGTACCCCAGGTACCGTTCGAGGAAACAATTCCTTGTGCACAAGTTGTTCATGACCATGCGAATGCGTGTCCGACTCGATCGTGAACATAATCACATGGTAAAATATTGAAAGTAAGTAAATGCAACAATATATAATTCATCTTATCTAAGTCGTATTCAACGACTCATTACTTCCATCATTACCATCATTCCACTTGTGATCTCATCGATCCCAAGCCTCATCATTTCTCATTTCATCAATTCATTGCAACATTTCTCACATCATTCCTTTAAAAAGGAATAAGTAGCATTTCATTCATTTTATAGGAGCATTTAGCATTTATTTCATTGCTTATAAGAAAATAGATAGCATTTCATATCTTTGCAACAGTTACACAGAGTTTACATGATTCTAGTGTTTCATTCAGTTCAACAGCATTTAACATGGGCAATATTATCAACTGATTTCATGGTATAAATTCACATTAGCAGT
>JANAVB010011199.1:37575468-37701185 GCA_029216955.1 Iris pallida
TAAGGGTGGAAATGATGAAAGAAGATACATAGTCCAAGATTCTTAACCAATCGGGTCAAGCTTTCAAGATAAGGTACGAGGTTAAGTATTTGAGGGTTCAAGCAGAACACCATCACATGCCAGGTCGAAAGAATTGAGCCAAGGTGGATCTCTAATTGAAATAAGAATTAATTTAGTATTATGGTAGAGGTTATAGTTTAGCCATTTGACCAGAAAATCATATCAAGATAATGGAGTACAAGGAGACGGGTTTTTGTAGGACATAGAATACCTACATGAAGGTAGGCTAGTCTAGGTCTTACATGTGAAGTTTGTTGGAAGGTAACAGCTAGTATTATACTCTGAATACCTAAGTCATGGTAAAGGACGTCCAAGGATCTAGAATAGAAAGTGGGAGTTCGAGACGTGACAAATTGATGCAAAAATTGAAGAAGATCAAATTAACCAATGAAATAAAATTAATCAGGAATCCAGTAAATAATTTAGGAACACAGTCCTAAGGATAGATAGGCTACTAGATGAATATAGTTAGGGTTCGATCAATCAAGGGTCAAGGTTAGAAGGTCTCAATAAAGTCTTGATTTGAGGAAATGTCGAGTAAGTCAGGTTTGGGTTACAGTCACATAGATTGGTAAAAAGAGTTTAAGCAAGATGCAAAATAGAGAGGACAGTTCATTTTAATGAAAGGCAATTAGCAAGAGGATTAGATGGCAAGAAACAGATAAAAGTTTTCTCATAATTGTGATTGAGTACCCTAAAAAATAAAAGATATTAATCTAACACTAAGAAATTAAAATCAACAACTACAAAATTTTTAAAATCATCAACTAATACCAGGATTCAAAGTTCTACAGTGAATCCTCCAAAATCAAATTCAATCAAGGGAAAAGGAGTTTAAATCGTAATTTCAAATGAGATTCTCAAGGGTCATCCTAGGAATCTCTCAAAGTATCCTAGCAGTGATTGAGTATCCACTCTCTCTAAGCTTATTCCTCAAATCCTATCGCAGGCTGTAGTGATACTCTAGTTCGAATACCCCTACATAAACTCGAGACCTGCATGGGCCACCACTAAAAACGTGTCACGACCCGCACCCACTGTTAGGGTACGAGACGTAACAACGCCCAGCCTACGCCGCAGTATCGGCGGTAGAACGCTGTCCTAGGTCAATCATCTATCAATACCAAGTACCTGTACAGTTTATACTCTCCGAATGGAGGTGACATAACAATATACATCTCAATCACATCTAGGGTAGAAGAACGAAAGACAGATAGATAGATAGTAACTCAAGAGAACATTATCATAGATGAATAAGTCTAAGTGTCTAGTACAACATAATATCCAGAACTGTCAACTCATAATACAAGACTAAGAGTCTATACATAACTCAACATCTCAAAATACAACTCAGATGTGAGACAAAAGTAAATATAGAAAAGACTGCCTAGGCTAAACTGGTCTAGACTACTGGAACAACATCCTCAGCTGCAGGTGGATCCTGCTGAGGGTCCACAACATAAGTATCATCTAGTCCTGCTCCATAATAGGTAGACACCAGGGCCTCCTCCTCATCCTCTGTAATATTTTCAACAGGTCCAATCAGGACGGGAACGAGCACAATACATCTCACGCAGTGCATAGAATGATAGGAGATATAAAGCATGCAATAGAGTAAAATACAGGAACTGCTGAAGGAAGATACATGTAGCAAAAGAGATAGCTGTAAAGGAAATATCTACTGTATATAGAGAACTAGCAGTGTCTAGTGAGTCAGAGTAAAATATAGACATGTGAAATGGCATAGGAGATTCATGACTACAGCTAGAAGTGATTCATGACTACAGCTACTGGGGTAATATCCACATGACTATTTCCACTCCCCCATCCCCAATCAATACACAAGGATCCATTCAGGTTATGTTAAGATTCGTGATAAGCCCATAATTGGGTGATACGTGAGTGATTCATGAAGATTCATGGAGGCTCGGTGATCATGAGAGTACATGAGTCACTAGCTGATACATGAAGATACATGAAAATAGAAGCATGAGATACATGATGTAAGTGAAACACACATGACAAAAGTACCTGATGCTCCCGAGGGGGATAACATCTCATGAAAAGATCCATATAGTACCAATCCGTGATAACAATCGTGTCAGCATCAAGTAAAGTAAGCTAGAGCAAGAATATAAATCCTGGCAAATATGAAACGGTCAGAGAATGTACTCGCCTGATAACTGAATGTCTGAAGAAGATATACTGTCCGAGGAGAGGTGTATGGCTCCTAATCAGAGCAATACAAGTCACAATGTATCTACAATGGTAAAAATAGAGTGTACAATGCATACTACATGATTCTAGGTCAATCTGGTCAAAAGTCAACTCTGGGTCAACTCTAATAGTTAAACTAGGTCACAGGAAGTCATACTAAGTCAAATAGAGTCAAACAGGGTCAAACAAGTCAAATACTAGTCAACATGATCAATCTGGGTCAAGTCTAGGTCAAACTTAGACCAACTAAGGTATTGGTCAAACAAGGTCAGTCAGTAAGGTAATTAGGTCAAACAAAGACCAGTCAATAAGGTAATTAGGTCAGACTAGTTAAACTAGTCATTTTAGGTTAGTCCTAGTCAAATCTAGGTCAATTAGGTCAACTTTGACCTAAGGTTGACTTTGGTCAACCCTTAGTCAACAAGGGTCAATAAGTTGGGTTTTGGGCCATTAGGGCTAGCCCCAAACCATGGGCTAGTAATCTTGGCCATAGGCTATTGGCTATAGGTTTCCTCTAAACCTATACCTTAACAAGTTATACACATATATATATATCTATATATATATAGATATTCCCATATATCTAATGCCTATACATATACATAGGCCATAATACATATATATATACATATCTATAATATATATATACAATACCCAATATATATATAGTACTCACTTGTATACATAATATATATACATATATAGATAGCTATCCTATAAACATATATATATATATATTCCACATATATATATAAACCCATATATACACCCTTAGCTATATATACCAAAATATATATATAACTATATACAATATAATGTATATATATATATAACATATATATATATATATAGAGGGAAATAGAGAGAGATGTGAGAGAGAGACTTAGAGTGAGAGAGTGAGTATGAGAGAGGGACAGGACAGTGAAAGAGAGAGGGGGGTTAACCTGGACAGTGAAGGGGGAGTTCCAGTTCTCTGGAACCAGGAAATCCCAGCCCCAAACACACACACACAGTACCTATATACATATATATGTATATACATACACAACTACATCTATACACAACTACACACCCTAAAAACTCACATACACACACATATACATATGTACTACATGTATATACACTGAAATACACCAATACATGTATAAATCCTATCAAAATTTGATTTGAAAATCGTTTTCACAAACTGGAAAATTATCCCAAAACTGGGAAATTAGCACTGTGCACTCGAACATGGGTAAATCGAAATACACATACTAAATCGAGCTAAGACTCTCAACCAAGGGTTGGTAACTGACACCCCATAGGTACTCTAGTGTCCCAAGTCACTGACACGACACCACGACACAGTTTCACGTGTCCAAACACGCAAAACAGTCAATCGGGTAAAACCTAACACAGTGCAGTGCACAGGCATCGTGCACGCGTGCACTTAGCTCTAGGACACGACACATGTGTCTAGAAGTCTCGTGCACGTGTGGGTAGGTTCACCTAGGGTTGGTCTAGGGTTTAGGTAGCCTGTCTCGTGTCCACGTGTCCTCAGGACACGGCACGAACTCTGTATCAGTCGAAGAAAATCGACTGATACTCAGTGTTCTGCACCGCGTCGTGCATGGGTTCTCGTGTCTCGTGGACACGACACGAGCCACGTGGGGCCTCGTGGTCATGCCCACGTGTAGCCCACGTGTAGGGCTACACACTCGTGCAAACACGAGGTGTCCTAGTGTCGTGTCCAAGTGATACGAAGGCCGTGTCCAAGTCGGGTTTCCACAGAAACTGTGCGCGTGCACGACAGTGCACGACCAGTGCACGTGTCCTTGTGTCCTCGATAGGACACGAGGTGTCCTGAAATTTTGGGTACGACTTGTCAGTCAATGCCCCTACGTGCATGCCAAATGGCAAGTGTCCAAGTGGTGTATGTGTCGAGAAAACGTGTCTAGGTAGCAGGACATATTTTGTGTACTGTGCAGTGTCCAGACAGTGGAAAAACTGAGAGCTTTGTGTCCAGTTTTGGACACGACACAAGCTCTAAATGTGCTCAGTGTATAGGGGTTAGGTTTAGCTAGGTCTAGGCTAGAATTTGGTTCAAAAACATTTGGGAAACAGTGAGTAATTTACACTATGACAGAACACAAAATACATTAAATTTCAAATAGGATACGTGTCCGATACGACACCAAAACACTTCTAATTTCCACCAAATTTTACCCACAGTACCCTAGTACCTAGATGCATGCTAATATGAAGAAAACACAATTTTAACAAGGTTTATGGGCATTTACCTATTTGTGCAAAATCCTCAAATATAGGCCTATTTGAATGAAATCCTTCTTCGACTCCCAATGTCCAAAGTCTCACAAATTCTGAATTTCTAGCTTCCCTTAGCTCCCTAGATGTTGTAGGGTTCCAATGCAAGAGACTAGAGTCAATTTGGATCAAGAATGATCAAGTTATGAAGGGTTAAAGGAATGGGAATTTTGTGGAATAAAATTCATGTAATTTCATTCATGAATTAATTCAATGGAATTTTATAGAATTGTGGGCTGCCAAGGGGGGGTCCTTGGCTGCCATGGGGGGGGGGAGGGGAGGTGTCCTTGGCTTGCTTCTAGGTTAAGGCAAGGACTTGTGTAAAGGGGTTGGATATTTTGAGTGTTTTTGGTAAAATATCTAAAAAGTAATATCTAGATATTTAACCCACTTTATCCTATGACTAATATCTATCCCCTTATCATTCTAAGTTAGTAACTAACCTCTAGATTAGTGCTAAACTAGGTTAGAAGCTAACATGACACTAATCAACTAATTAAACAATAATAAAAACACATAAATCTAAATAATTCCAAATAATTTCTAGAAATTTACCAAATACCCTTTAGGCTAAAAATCACTAATTTGGTGTTCTAAGCCTATGGCTAAGCTCTCATGGTCATGGCAACTTCTAGGTTAGAGAAAACTAGGGTTTACACTAAGTTATACTAACCAAAATCACAAAGTCATAAGTCATGACTTAGCATGACTTTAGAAATGGTTTAACTTAACTGAAATCACCAGAAAATCATACCATGACTAAAATACCACTAATAAATAATAAAATAATAAATTTTCAAAAATCCCCAATTTCAGAAAACAGGGTGTTACATCTCTTGAAGTAGATCTCCCAAGCTAATGTCTAGCTTCTTTTTGAGCATCCTTGCATAGAAGGTACACCATCCAGCAGGAAGTTTTGAGACGATCCCTCCAACGACAAACTTGTCGGGAAGAGGCGTCTCTTCGTCTTCCAGTTTCTGACGCAGCTTCAGAAATTCCTTCACCTGTGGCAACATTGACTTCTCGTCCTCAAAGAGCAATTTGTGATATTTTTCAACCACAAACATCTTGCTCCTGTTCCTGTCTTCTTCATACAGTTTTTCCACAGACTCTCATATGTCTCTGGCAAATTCCTTCTTCGAGTAGGATTCTGCCAGGGAATCCTCCATAGCATTCAGGATGAGAAGCCTGCAGATGCTATTTTTCCTTCTCCATTTGGCCTGGAGTTTGGTAGCCACATTGATTGCGGCAGTAGACCCAGTGTCTGGAACAGAAGGTTCTTCCTCCAACAGTACATGATCAACGTCTTTGAGCTGAAGAGTTAGATAAACCTTCCTCTTTCAGACTTGATAATGCTCTCCATCGAACTTTTCCAACTTGCAGTAGTCGATTGGTCGAGTGAAGCATTAATGTTTTCCATCTACAAGGATCTTGCTTTGAGATTGTTAGTCCCGGGGCTTGATCAAAGATGGAAAACTGATGCAATTGACATATGAGAGTCACACAAAACTTTGTAGTGATCAAACTCAAGATCTACGATGATACAAAAAACCAAATAGCCAGATTACAATATGAAGGAGGAAATAGAGAAGAGAAGATCTCTCGTTCTTCCTTGCAAACGTGTTGCAATTGGGACAGAACGAGTTACAATAATCTAGAGAAAGATTAGATGAAGAAAAGTTGCTGGGATGTCAAAACACCGTTGCTCAAAGCAAGATTCGTCCTACACGAATTGCTTCCAGGAACCAGCAAGTTGAAGAACTTGTGGAACGCTCGAAGTCACCTCTGTTCTGACTCCTCGGATGGACTTGCAATGGCGGCAGCAGCTCCCTCCCTCTCTCTCTTTTTTGACTTATAAAATTCGTAGTAGTCCACAGAGGAGACCAGAAGAGAGTATATAGAGAGGGTGGAAACCCTAGCCGCCTCTTCAGTTATGGAAAGATTGAATCAAATTCCACAAAGATAGCAACGAAATTAATTCAAATCCTACAAAGATAGCAACGAAATTAATTCAAATCCCACAAAAATAGCAACAAAATTAATTCAAATCCCACAAAAAGTGGATCTGAATTAATCGCATTGAATCAGTCTTTCCATAACTGACTTGTAGCCTGCACAGTCAGCGGAGCCCTCCATGCGGCGGCGGCAGCAGCAGCAGCCTGGCCGTATGAGCCGCATGAGCCGCATGGACCGCATGGACCGCATGAGACCGCATGAGGCCGCATGTGAGCCCATGAGCCCGAGCCAGCCGCATGGACCGCATGGACCGCATGAGCCGCATGCCGCATGAGGCCGCTATGAGTGCTCTCTATGCAGGATCTATATGTACAGGATATATGTGAGCCTGCACTTTCAACCCATCGTTCCTTAACTATACGAAGGTCGTTGGCGTATCCGCGCCAGAATGGACTAAAGTTGTTTCTCTTTTCTTTCCTTTTCCTTTTTCTTTTCTTTTCTTTTCTTTTCTCAATTTGGGTAGCCCGACACTTAACGGGGTGGGTTGCTATCCAACAACCGAAGACTTACCGTTGCATACCATCTTTGCGGCTTTTCATATCGATAACCGGTCGCTAGTCATCTAATAGATGTGCCCCCATCAAAGATTAACATCCCTCCTAGGCCAAACAGCCCCGACGCAAACCCGTTCGAGGGAACACCCGTGCACGGGAGATTATCTTCAATTCATTTCTCAAGTCTATTCGACCATGCAATGCGCGTCTTATTCAAACAACCAAACATATCTTGAGTCTGTGACTCAGACTTCGTATCATCTCGTATTTCTCACATAAACTTTCTATGTTATCACATTCTATACTTCGTTTCATATTCAATGGCATCATGTCCCAATTCAATATTCGTCAATCGAACGACCCGAAGGTCCCGAACATTTTCGAGGCATCATGTCATATCTGACAGTTCCGTCACATTCATGTCACAACTATTCTCTTCGCAACGAAGCCATCATTTATGATTCTCGTGCACGTACGTACGCACGCTTTGACACGATTGTTCTCTATTCTTCGAGTCGTATGCATGCCTCGATACCGTAATTCCATGTTCTATGTCTTAGTGTTCAATGTATGTTCCTTCCCTTCGACTCGTGCAACTGAGGCACGCCTTGATAGGGTATTCAATGTTCTATAACTCGTATACTGAGGCACTCGTGCCGATATAGTCTTTCAATGTTCTAGTATACTAACTCGTGCGCGGGGGCACGGAATGGCTCATGCGTTGAGGCACTTGTCGAAACAGTTATCCCATGTTCTTATGGCTTGCGCACCGAGGCACTCGCCTTTGCGATATTCAATGTTCAATAAGACTCGTACATTTGATGTACGTTTCATTTCAATTGTTCTATCTAGTATTCGATACACACTATGTTCATCTCTCGATCGAGCAACGCCCGTGGTCTCGATAGGTTAATTTAGCATACAACGATATATTTTACTTAGGCATGAAGGAGTAGGAAATAGAAGTCAAAGTTCCCCCCACCTTAAGCCGATACGCCTTGTCGTTTTGCTGACGCGATGCGGCTAGATTTCATAACTTGTTGCGCGGCCAACTCTTCTGACTTGGCCATTCGAACACTTTGCGCTACGTTGAATTATCCAATCGATTTGGCCTACAGTGCCTATACTTCAGTCCGTAGCAAGGCGATGATTTGGTTTCGTGGACACAAAAATTTCTATGACGCGTCTTACGTTCGATTCCTATCGAGTAGGAAATTCACTAGCGAAATTCCAACTTGTTCTGTCTCGCAAAATTGAATATAATTTCGATTCACGCAAGCTCAATTGCAAGGTGAATCCAAATCTAACTACATAACTCGTAAGCCATTCTCTTACCGCTCACTCTCGTGCATAGCACGATTCTCAAAAAGCGCCTAGACTTATCATCAACATGCACCACATGATATTTGTTATTGATGCAATTTCATATGCGATATCGCATGGTCATCTTACGGGTCTGCAATATTCAATTTGATTTGGCGGTCAAGTCTTCTAGGGTCGGCTGCCCCGAAACTACGCTCGATAATTGTGGATCATTAACGAAGGATAGTTACTACGAACCATGCTATATCTTATTTCGGTGCCAAATCACGTTCCGACGATTTCTATGCGACTACCCAATTTCGGACAAAACCATTTCTATCGGCACAACTGATGCGCAACTATCCTCCGAGTAAAGTCAAGCACTACCGTCGATAATTCTGTATTTTATGAAACATCTACTCGTATTGAGTTCGTGTCTTCTACCCACGGTCGACACCCGAGATGTTATACGCATCGAAACGATCGTCGATGACTTTATAGTCTCGTCCTGATCAATCACAAAGTTTACGATCAATTAGTTCGACACTTTCGTATTGCTATTTTTGAAAATTCTGATATCGTAGGCCTGCCCCCATTTTGTATTCTCAAATTGTGCTTACGTTTTCTCGCATATCGATTTCGATAGGTCATATAAATTTCGATAACACGAGGGTCAACTTTGAATCTGCATCAACGTCGACTTTAGTTCGTATTGCATACCTCCAAGTTCACTACAAACTTTTCCATACGCATCAACTCGTTTTCGATTCGCCGCATCCCGCTATATCTTGATCGCGTAACCGAGTTACCGATTATCCAACATCGAACCCTCACGTTATACAATCACATCCTCTAAGTTTTGCGTGTTTCAGTCGTACTCAAATGAGTTTCGTCGCAACGTAACCAACTATCTCTTAGGCACTATTTATCCGCATCAACGAACTCTTCACCGAAGTCGCACATCATGCGATCCGATTATAATTCGCATCGCCCAACATTTCTATCGAGATCGCAAGTCGTGCGATTCGATTACGATTCGTCTCGCCCAACATTTCTATCAAGATCGCAAGTCATGCCTCGTTTACAAGTTCAAGTTTCCTATTCCATCGATCCGATTTTTTTTTTTTGCTTCAAGGCGTAATCTTTTCGTTAGTCTCGGTCGTTCGACCGACTTACAAATTTTCGTCCGACGTATCATTCATTGATACGAGTCCCCATCCTATCGTTCCAACCGATTATCGAAGAACACTTGCATCACCATACCGTTATACAAATTTTCAATCGAGTTTCGGTACTCTCCCGTCCGTTGCGGACAAACCTTCCGAAATTCTCACAACGCGTCATGCAATTTATCGCACAAGTAGTATAGCATATACCACTCAGAATCAAGTATTCATCGCATACGTGGTATGACATATATCACTCGGAAATCAATCTATTTCCCGCATCATACTCGGTATGAACCAACTGTTTATTTCAACTTACGATTTCCGCAGTGATCATGCCGATCACAACCGTAACTTTTGATAAATCAAAATCCGACACAACTCGGCCAATGTATTCATTTGCCAACACAAGTTCGGTAATAATTCGTTCTATTGATTTATAATTTTAGTCCCTTCCGTTGCATCTCGTGTAACGTATTATTAAGTTTCAATCGTTGCATCTCGTGCAACGTTTTAAAGTTAGTCTCCTCCGTTGCATCTCATCCAATGTTTTATTTCAGTAACCTCCGTTGCATCTCGTGTAACGTTTTATTTCTGATATTCAAAGCCAATACTCGAATCTGTTCAACACATTCAATTTTCAACTTTCATTTTCCTTGCAACGCATCATTCACAACTCGTTGCATTTAATACAACAACATTTCACGACTTTCATTATATCGATGCAACCAATATTTCTCATATGGACTGTTGCATTAAAACAACATTTCGATTCATATTTCTCAACTTGTTGCACTTGCAGCAACAATTATTTCACGGCTTGTTGCACTCGATGCAACAAATATTTTGCGACTTCCGTAGCAAACATCATGTAATTTTCAAAACACATGCGGCAAAATTACACGATTTGTATTAGACTTATTGTATGGAACATCCAATACGGCATCGAGTAGAGTCAAGAGTGATTTGATTGGTGGTGGGCAACTTTTGGGAATTGAAACGAAGCAAGCGTCCTGAGGAAATTGAGCCTAGAGCTCTGATACCAATTTGTCACGTCCGATCCGAAAAATCGCTCGTCCTCGCATCGATTTATCCGAATCATCGTCCGGCGTGATGCCGTACGAGTCTGGAGTTGCACTCGTACAAGGCAAGATGACAAGTTCTCAAATGGTTATCTTTGATTTGATATTAGCAACGGAAGCAAACATAGTATACGAAACAATTCTCTTTTATTAAATAAATGAACTGAGGTTACAAAGGCTTTCAATAGCCAAACTGAATTTGTCAGATTGGCTACAACACTCAAGTTCTCTCTTGCCCACAAAGGTTTTCACCGTTCCATACATCATGTCTTCTATATTTCGGCCGCATCAATTCTGTTGCAAGTCCGAGCGTCAATGCGATTACACGTTTCAAACGCTACGACATTCATGCCTCAGCGCGATCAAGAAAAAACTCTGCTGCGAGCAGACCATTCCATGAACCTGCTAGCAAACTAGTGGGGGATTAGTACTTTCGTCCTCGCTGTACTGATTAAAGACCCACTTAACAAACCGACATTTAGTTATGTGTTGATTTATGCAAGCATACAATTTACTAATCTTTCTACGTTCTCCTTATGATCTATTTCATGGCATATTCGAAAGTAGAAAAGCATGTTATCATGGCAAGCATGTTATTTCGATTCGCATAAGCAAACATGCAACCAATAGCAATCTCGTATTGTTTCGTGACTTCTTACCAACTCGATGCACTCGCCCTTGCCCGACGCAAGGTGAATACGCCTACCATCTTTCCCTGTCATGTTATGAGTGCTCTCTATGCAGGATCTATATGTACAGGATATATGTGAGCCTGCACTTTCAACCCATCGTTCCTTAACTATATGAAGGTCGTTGGCGTATCCGCGCCATAATGGACTAAAGTTGTTTCTCTTTTTTCCTTTTTCTCTCTTTTTTTTTCTTTCTCTTTTCTCAATTTGGGTAGCCCGGCGCTTAAAGGGGTGGGTTGCTATCCCAACAACCGAAGTCTTACCGTTGCATACTATCATTTGCGGCTTTTCACATCGATAACCGGTCGCTAGTCGTCTTACAGATGTGCGCTCTTTAAAGATTAACATCCCTCCTAGGCCAAACGGTCCCGGCGTCATGGCGCAAACCCGTTCGAGGGAACACCCGTGCACGGGAGATTATCTCCAATTCATTTCTCAAGTCGATTCGACCATGCAACGCGCGTCTTATTCAAACAACCAAACATATCTGAGTCCGTGACTCAGATTTCGTATCATCTCGTATTTCTCACATTAACTTTCTATGTTCTCACATTCTATACTTCGTTTCAATGTTCAATGGCATCATGCCCCAACTCAATCTTCGTCAACCAAACGATCCGAAGGTTCCGAACATTTTCGAGGCATCTTCATATCTGACAGTTCCGTCACATTCATGCCACACTGTTCTCTTCGCAACGAAACCATCTTTTATGATTCTCGTGCACGTACGCACGCTTTGACACGATTGTTCTCTATTCTTCGAGTCGTACATGCGATATATGCCTCGATACCGTAATTCTATGTTCTATGCCTTAGTGTTCAATGTATGTTCCTTCCCTCCGATCGTGCAATTGAGGCACGCTCGACAGGGTATTTAATGTTCTATAGCTCGTGCACTGAGGTACTCGCGCGGATATAGTCTTTCAATGTTCTAGCATACTAACTCGTGCGCGGGGGCACGGAATGACTCATGCGTTGAGGCACTTGTCGATACAGTTATCCCATGTTCTTATGGCTTGTGCACCAGGCGTTCGCCTTTGCGATATTCAATGTTCCATAGCGACTCGTACATTTGATTGACAATTCATTTCAATTGTTCTATCTAGTGTTCGACACACATTATGTTTATCTCTCGATCGAGCCACGCTCGTGGTCTCGATAGGTTAATTTAGTATACAACGATATATTTTACGTAGGCATGAAGGAGTAGGAAAGAGAAGTCAAAATCCCCCCCCCTTAAGCCGATACGCCTTGTCGTTTTGCCGAGGCGATGCGGTTCAATTTCATAACTTGTTGCGCGGCCAACTCTTCTGACTTGGACATTCGAACACTTTGCGATACGTTGAATTATCCAATCGATTTGGCCTACCGTGCCTATACTTCAGTCCGTAGCAAGGCGACGATTTGGTTTCACGGACACCATTTTAAATAAGGCAAAATGTCGATATTTCAACGTAAACGTATAGCCTGCACACGAAACCAACTAAAATCAATACTTGTCCGAATCGGACTAATGCGTTGCGTCGATTCGATTTCTTAGAATTTCGATCCGACTCAATGCTTTCTCTCGGACAATTTAACACTTGCATCGATCTTACTCGATGCGTTCCTCGGGTCAACGTAACTCTTTGCATCGATCTGACTCGATGCATTCTCGGGACAAGGTAACTCTTGTATCGATTTGCATCGATACCTACTCGGGTCAACGTGACTCGTCGAGTCAACGACTCAGCATAATGCACAGTGCGGAGCGGGACATTACAATAACAAGTTGACAGGGAAGAACATGGCAAGTCTCATACTGTAGTGGCAGAATCTGTCGAGGGTAAGTTGCAACGTAGTCCATCTTGTTATCCTTATATATTGTTCACATGAAATTTACTAGGATGGCTAGGAAGATCACCAAGTATATTACATGTTTCACATAACTTTTTGAACAAATGAGAGCGTAGAATTTTAACTAGTCACTCACCAGTACACGACAATGTATTGATCCTCGCTCTCCACAGGTGCCGTGAACAAGGGAGGACGTGCCTTATAACAAAAGACGACACTCGTGTATTTTGAAGGCCTTTGCGCGAGGCTTGATCAACCATTTTGAACACCCCGCATTAGTCCAACAGGATATGACTCAGCTCTCCTAATTCCAAGTGTTTTGAATATTTTGGTTGTAAAGGAGTGTAATGTATGGAACGACTATCTCGTCAGCGTTCATTTTGAGTCAGTTTGTAAGCCCGTGCAACAATCCTTGTAATAGTCTTGTAAGCGATGTTCATTATCAAAAGCAAAGTTTTCTTCTATACAAGTGTTCAATATCTCTGTGTACTCTGGTTGTTGTTGTGTTTAGGATAACCTTATGATCGTGCCTTGTGCGAGCACAACTTAGGCTCGTACGACATCCCGTCCGGGGGACGACTATCGATTCTACGGAACCGGGACGTGGCAACGGTTTATTAACCACCTATTGCCCAATGCTTAAGATCGGGAGGCACAATCGGCTTCACAACCACCTGTTGAACGGACGCAATATAATCTGCCTTCCACCACCTACTCTTGCTACTGTAATGATTCGCAATGCAGTGTTGGTTTATTAACCACATATTATCCAACACTTAAGATTGTGAGACACGATTGGCTTCATAGACCGTCAACGCATGTTCTCGACTAGCAGAGTACGATCGTTCTTTTACTACCTACTCTTGCCTATGTCAATTCGCGAGGCATGATCAAATTATTAACCATATGTTATCCAATACTTAAGATCGCGAGCCACGACTGGCTTTATAGCCACCTGTCTAAAGCACGTTCTCGACTAGCAGATAACGATTGGTCTTCTGCTACCTACTCTTGTCACTATGTTAATCCGCGAGGTACGATCAATTTTTAAACCACATGTTATCCAATGATAAAGATTGCGAGGCACGATCGCTTCACTGTAGTACCCTGTTGCAACATCGTGTCCTGCTTCTCGTTTGCGGGAAGTGGTTAAGAAACACTGTCGATATCGATTGATCGGGAGAGATTGAATCAAAATCCTTTTCTCGTTATGGATTAGTTTCTTCAGAATCGTCCCATATTCAACTGATAGCGTCTCGAGAAAGGACTCTGCGATCGAGTCGCGAGAGACTTTCTGTTGCACATTTTTCATTGTCGTTTTTCGTTGTCGCACTTGTCCCTTTTGCATTGGTTTTATGAATGCGTTGTCAAGAATGTTTTGATGGATTTCATTGTTTGTGTTCCTTGAACTTCGCACTTCGTATCGAATTATGAGAAGAAAAAAATATTGATCCTTTGCTTATGCGATTGCAGGTGATTACGTAGGCGACACGTAGGTAGAAGGCCTTCTCTCGTCCCATTTAGTCAACAGTGAGTGGCTTGACCTTTCTCACCTTTGACCCTCTTGCTCTCCAATCAATCAACGATACCGATAACTTGTTATGCTAAATGTAGACACAATATGATATGTTTGTTTCCATTGAAAGTGCAAATTATAACTCTGTCACATGCTTACTTATGATATAATTGCTATCCAATTGCAAATTCTGAGAATGCTTTATGTTCTATTATGTTATGCCTGTTATAGAACATTGTTAAGCAAAGATTGAAACAATGGACAAATGATGCAACGATAGTGCGGAACGCGTTGAAAATAGTTAAGTTTCTTGTCAATTTTTAGGTAATGCTTGAGTAACTAGATTAATCTTGCACGGTCATGGACAATTTCTGCATAAGGGATTTGGTTCATCGAACGGTATCCCGGGACCACGAGACCGATTTGGCCTAGGATGAACCACGATGTAGCTAGCTTGGTTGAAGCACGTGTAATTCGGGAACTTTCAGCGCGGCTCTCTACTCGCGCTGGAAGGACTCCGTCTAACCAAGGTATAGTTCAGGATAGCTTGTCATGCCAGTGACCTTCTCATATGTACATTGTTTTAATAATAATGTCTGGTTGAACATGGAAGAATATGGTAAGTTTATACAGAGGTGGAGACTCTGCCACGGGTAAGTTGCAACGTAGTTTATTCTGTTATACCATCAAATGTTTACATGCAATTTATTAGGATGACTAGAAAGATCACTAAATATACTACATGCTTTACATAACTTCTATAACAAATAAGATCGTGGGATTTAATTAGTCATTCATCATTACACAATAATACACTGACCATCGTCTCCACATGTACTGCAAACTAGAGAGGCGTCGACAACTGAAGACAATGCTTAAACCTTTTGAAGCCTTGCTCGAGTGCAAAGGCTTAACTTTTTTGAAGAGTTTTGTAAATGATGTTCATTATCAATAAAGCAAACTTTCCTTCTATGCAAGTGTTCAATTTCTCTGCGTACTCTATTTGTTGTTGTGTTTCGGATAACTTTATGACCCTGTCTTGTGTGAGTGCAATTTAGGCTCGCACGACATCATGTCCGGGGGACGATTATCGATTCTACGGAATCGGGGCGTGACAAAAACTACTTGTCTAACTACGTTCTCTATTAGCAGAGTATAGTCAGCCCTCCACCACCTACTCTTTCCATTATGTTGATTCGCGAGGCACAATTGTTTTATTAACAACCTGTTGTTCAACGCTTAATATCGTGAGACACGGTTGGCTTCACAGCCACTTATCGGTCAAGCAAAGATTAGTTGTTCTTACGAAACTTACACTAAGCAACTATTCAATATGGCGATCAATAAAGCAATATTCAATTCTTTAATAGAAAGGAATAATATAAAGGGGGAGGCCCGTAGGCCATTATATTGTTGTGCGCGTAACTTAGGCAAAATGAGCACTCCCAAATGGACACAAAAGAGAAGAGAAAAGAGAAAAGAGAAGAAAAGAAAAGAAAAGAAGAAAAGATAGATCATATTAACATCCTTCGTCATAAGTTGCGTGGTTTAGGTATGGCTTTACAAAAATTTTAGCTGTCTCGTTAACACCTACCGCCTATGGAAGCACGGCCTGGGGCAGGCCCTACAAAACTGTTTCGTACGTGACTGGCCGCCTTTGGTAGCACGGTTGTTCGAAGTTAATATATTTTCAGCCTCGTTAACACCAGCCGTGCTAATTTTTGCTGTCAGGTCCAACACTCCCTCTATTGGTTTTGCTGCAACCACCTTAACCCTCCTCGGGAGTGGTTCCCTTGGGTTAAATCCTTCACCTCTAATCGAGATGTTTGGGTGTACGCAACGAAAGTAGAACATGGCTTCCCATAGTTGATGTACTTCGCCAACTTGGCCACGCACTCAGGGTCCGTGCGGACAACCAAGACCGTTCGATCAATACGAGTAGGTGTCTCTTACAATCGAGTAAGATCCACCCTATGGAGCAACAACTGAGACCGACTCTTCTCGTCAATTTGTTGCTCTTCTCCCTTTTAGTCATGAGACCGTCATACATCGAATGCACCGTCATACTTCGAACGCAGTTCACCAAAGGCTGCTTGAAGATCCAGGCGGGTTTGTCTTTGCGGCAACATTTTTGGCCGCCTTGGGAATCCCTAAACGTTTTCACCTCCAGATGTAAAGACGCCATCTCCTCTTTATCCTTCTTCAACCTCTTCTGTTGCACTACTATACTGGGCACTAGCTCCGCTATTAGCCAGACATGTACTACGTACCCAGCCTCATCACTTGAGTCCGGTAGGCTTAAGTCCAGTAGGTTGTATGAAGTAGCAGTGGCCTAGCAAAAAACGAATGTATGCATATATCAGAAACCCACATGGCGACAAGAAATACACTTCCCGTGGCGGGGGATTAAGAAGCCTACCTTCGTCACTAGTTGGGTAAACCGTGTTGCCACCAATGGGAGGTGATAGCCACGGCGATCGGACGATTGAGTGGTAGATCACACCCCACACCTAGTTGGCGGGAGAGGACGTGTGCTAATCAGGATGCTGCCCCCCTCCACGGGAAACACGGGGCGATAGTACCGAGAAGAATTGTGCGCTCGAGTAAAATCGTTCGAATGAGTCCGAAGGACGAGTTCATGCTCGTCCCTGAAGAGGTCGATTGTCGGGTTGAGAAGACGAGAACTCGTGAGCTCCCTCTAGAAGTTCTCCTAGGATGTTTGCATACGATATCGACCGAGCTCTCAACAGGCGCTTTTGAGAGTTGTGTCTGCCTCCTTTTGTGAGGCTCCTGGCGCTCAGGAGGAGGAGAATAATGATTCTATGAAGTTGCTGGATAGTATGTTGCAACTTCATCCGTCTAGTTGGCGTGTCATCCCCCTTTGCCCTCTTTTCGAAGGACGAAACCTTGACAAGTCTGTGTTGGCCCATAGGTCATGGTCAAATCCGATTTCGATAACCGACTAAACTCTGGTTTGATACAAACAAATAATATACTATCAAAGACAGCTACTGTAATGCTACTACAACGACTGCAACATGTCTTCGCCAAAGTTTGTTGAACAAAGATTCTTTTCAGTTTATTATGTAATTTTTATTTTATTGAGTCTAGAAAAAAAATGTGTACATCGAACATACTTGACACTTGGTTAGCTTCTTGGCCTCTCCACCAAAAAGCCTAACCCAGTTTCACATTTGTGCAATCCATAGACTAATACCCAACCCAATCAGAAGTCCAAATTAAATCAAATCAACTTGGACCTTGCTAAATACAAGGGAACCGAACTCGGACCGAGTTCTGCCCGAACTCGGTCACCTTGACCCAGTAACCCTTGAGATCAGGTCACCCTAAAGAATAGGCTTCTAACGTTTATATTTTTAAACGTTAGGGAATCGAACTCTGCCCAAGTTCAGTCCTCCACAACTCTATATATATATAAGGAATTTTCACTCATTTCAACACAACTCATTCTTCTCTTCTTCTATCTATCTAAGAGTTCTTTGAGCTTTCAATCTTCCTAATCTAAGCTTTACGACTCCTAGCCAAGAAAGTGCCAGTTCAGTTCGATGTACAAGTTTGGTTTAAGTTGTAAAAAGGCTTGAAAACAATTTCGTTTTCATACCAATTTTGAAGTCGGCAAGTCCTTCGCATTAAAGGCTTGTGTTGTGAAGTTGCTCGTGTCTTCGGATCAAAGCACGAGGTGTCTCTAAGAAGTCGCAAACGCTTCGGATCAAAGCTTGTGTTTCACTTCATAGTGGATTCAATATCGAGCTAGAGTTCTCGAGACTGGACTAGTACTCTCAGAGGGAAACCAATATAAACCCCAGTGTTTGCTTCTCTGAACTTATTCTTTACGCAATTTACTTATTATATAGTTGGATATTGCCTTGTTTATAACTGCTATATTTACGACTATAATTTTTTGGGGTTTATTATTTTCGCTGCACACACGCACTCTATTCACCCCCCTTTAAGGGTGCTCGACGTTCCTACAGCCTGGCGGTATGCCTTCGCGACTTGGCAGGGGCTTCGTCCAGCATGATCTAATTCGATACGGGGCTGGACTTCTTGGGAGCAAACAAACCCTTTCCAGCCCTCCGAGGAGGAAATAACTGAATGCACCCTAGAGGAAAAGGGGGTGAATAGGGTTAAGCTTACTAATCAAAGCATAATACGATTGCTAATGAACAATTTTAAAAATTAAGCAATAAGAATGCCGACACCCAATGTATCTTGGTATCCTCCGTGAGGTACTCGAGTCCTGGAACTTTTTCCGGCTTCAATCCACTATTATCAAAATAGTTACAATACGACCTTTGATCCGAAGGCTTGTAGATTTCTTACACAAGAGCTTTGATCCGAAGGCTCTCCGACTTCAATACACAAGAGCTTTAATTCGAAGGCTCTTCGACTTCACAAGCTTTGATCCGAAGGCTTGTACACTCCAGCCTGTTTACTAGATGGTTTTGATCTTCTCGCAACAAAGATGAAGATCTCACTTTTACAACTCAACAACACTTTAAGGGTCTGCTTGGTAACGGTGTTTTCACCGGTTCTGGGGCATTTTTGAACCGACCGTTTATGAAAATCTCTGCTTAATAATTTTGAGGCACGGGTTTTGGTCAGCTCAACCCCTCCCCCCCAAAAATCGGTGTAATGTAATTTTGGGTGGTTTTATAAACACCCCCAAAATCGGTGGGTTTTGAGGGGCTTTATTATTTTATTCCATTTATATCCTCAGCAAATATATATAATTATAACTAATAGTACCCTTCCCTCTTTAATTTTATTCTTGTAAAAAAATTTCAGAACCGTTCGTTAGTGAATTACCAAGATGGATTGGACTGGTTTAAAAGCCGCTACTTAAAAATCACCCAAAACCGGACCCCTCATAACCGCGCATAACCAGTACTCTAAAAACACCTCATAACCTCTATCCCTACAATTGCCAACCAGACCCTAATATAATTTGTGGATAGACAAATGGAGGCTTTAGTAGAGTTATTTGTGAATAGGCTTTGATAGATAAGAAATTTTTAGGCTCAAAGCATCATCTTTGAATGAAGGGGTTTAAGGCTATTTATAACCAAAGTAAGAGAAAGAGCAAACAAGCATCTTTCTATCAGCGGTCGGAAGATTCGTCGGTAATCCATGGAATACCGTCGTATCTTCCGCCTACATAATGCAACGGCTATAAAAGAGTTTTTGGGATCACTGTTTGGACATAATCTGATCGTTGGAATTCAAACGGTCACAACTTGGAAAATCCGTCATTGATCTGCGGTATTTTGAAGGAAAGATCCGAATGGACCACAAAATACTTTCTGTGAACTATCGGATATCCGTCGGTGTTCCGCGGTGATCCGTCGAATCTTTTGCCTGTCTGCCTAAAATTGATCCTGAATTAATATCTACCCTAGCTTTTGATGTTACCATCCATTTCTTGTGTTACAATTATTCCTAAGACTCATTAAGACTCATTGCAGATTTAGATAGACTATAGCAGGTGCATACTTCTTCAGAGTCTTGAAATGATGATGACATGACTTGGCTTTTTCCTTTGTACTGAGATGGCTTTTTTTCTTGACGACAGCTATCAAAAGATACCCAGAATGTGAAATATGAATACCTTTCAGGGGTTCCGCCCCTAACCCCTATGGAATGGGGGGGGGGGACGCTGCCCCCTCGACCCTTGTCCGTTGACCGGACAGCGGAATCCCCAAATGTGTGGTCCCGGAGATGTCGTTGGGTGGTTAAGAAATTTTTTGTTGGATACCGTTGTCCTTGGCCCATCATAATTTTTTCATTGCATGTCCATGTTGATCTTGCTTTTTGCTTTTCTGCAAATACATGTTAGACGAACAAAGCAATATACATAGTAGCAAGTATTATAAAGTTAATGCATATTAGGACTATGTCAAGTTTAAGTATAAATACTATAGTGATAACATGAATATTAGTGATATCATAATGTTAAACGTCATCAAATAACTACACAACAAAAAACATGATTAGATCATTAGCTAACAATCTCCTAATTTATTATTATGGCAACTCGGTTAAATTTAAGATAATTATAATATAAGCTCATCTCACTAATATGTAAAACAATAAGCACATATCACTTAAAAGAGTGTAAGTATAAGTAAAAATGTTATGATGATTGCATGAAGATCGGTGATAATATAATGTTAAACTTAATCGATTTATCATATTAAAAATATGATACAATCATTGGGCCAACAATAACAACGTGCGCACGGCTGGGGAGTTTGGTTTGCTGACCAATCACTCGCTAGAGTATGCTCGCCACTAACCTCCCTGATCTCTGCTTAGCGGTGAATATCTTCTAGGAGACAGTCGTCTTGGATATTGAGTCTACAAATGCAAAAGAAGAACAAATTTAGTTAGAAAAAATGTCGAACCCTAATAAAGGAAATTGCGAAGGGCCTCCTCGTACCCGAACAAACAAGCTACTAATCTCTATGATGCAAAGGGACTATTCATATACCATTTTATTAGTCTCATTGAGTGAAATGACGTATTGACTTAGAGATCTTCTGAATATACTCGAGCATAACTCACTCGGCTCGTCGATTCTTTTTGTAGGGACCAAAGGAGAAGGCAGCCAAATGTTCGACACCAAAGAGTCTCGGGTGTCACGTCCCGGTTCCGCAGAACCGATCGTTCTCGCTTGGGCGTAATGCCGCGCGAGTCTATGTTGCGCCCGCGCAAGGCAATACCATAACAGCCGATTACAACAGCTTGGCGACGGGGTCGTCGCACTGAAGTCCCGAGCAGAGAAGTTGAATAACACCAGTTGTATAGAAAACAAGTCATATTTGTTGATATTGAAAACATATGGTTAAAATGGCTCGAGGCAAAGATTACAAATCACTCAAGCTCACACTCTCTCTGATTACAATCACTCAGCTTTCTCTCATCTCTCAATACAAATGATCACGCCTTTCGGCTTACAGCTTGCGGATACTTCAGAAGGCGATATCCATACATTATGTCCCATATAGGTGAAGACTCCTATGAGATGCCTCGAAACGTCAAGGAACTCCATGCCTCGACGCATCCAAGCGAGCTCCGCCTCGAACGAGCAAGTACCTGAACCTGCACATGCAAACTGGTGGAGTGTCAGTACCAACCGTACTGGTGAGGGGTACCCATACAAAACCAACACGTTATTTTAGTGAATGCAACTTATTCTTTTGTGGTTTTTCTAATTTTGTCGTAGGATCAGTTTCAAGACATACTCCTGGTCTACTCTGTGATGCAATGACATAGTCGTGCCATAAAACTCATTCGTGTAACAACATCGAGGCTATGCCTCGCAACTTAGTACAAGTTACTCAATACTCGCCTTATGGCCTTCATCCGATTTCTTCGTGCAACTTGCTCAATCATAGACTTGTGAACTTGGTGTCAGCGACTCAAAACACGACACCACATCTCGTGTCGAAGCACACGTTTCTCCTTATAGCCAAATCTTAGGCTCCATACTCGTGTTGCATACCGTGTACCCATATCTTGACTCATTGTGCCGTGCATACACATCTTTACTCATTCATGCCGTGTATACACTTCTTGTGACTCAACCGACACTGTGCATACGGATTGTCGCTCAACACATTGACTTATCTATATGAAAGGTCACCGGCAATTCAATCCATCTTGGACTAAATGTAAGACGAAAATGCTTTGTGTGAGAGGCGCAGTCTTTCCCGAAGGTCTCGAAATACTCGTATCAGCGACACGCTCTTCAGTGGTCAGCCACACGCCCACTAAAGGCTCGCAATACCTGTCATTCCTCCTAGGCTGACACGAACCCGATGTTCGGAGATCATTCGAGGAACAAATACCTTGTGCAGAAGTTGTCCATAACCACGTACCTACGAGACATCTAGACTCAATATAAATGCATGGCCTAACTGGTGGTATGACTTGCAGGTCTTGAACACCTCCTTCCAGCTGTAAGGAGCCCTTGAGGTTAATATAGTAATGCCCCTACCTTGTTCTCGGTTAAAATATTCTATACGTTGATCATACATGTATGTACTGCTCACTCTTCCAACTTTTCTTTTTGGTATTCTTCCTCATTGGGGGACTCATTTAAGCATTGGAGGGGTGTCCTACCGAGCACCCTACCCATTTATTACGTCTTCTGAGCAGGAGATGAAGGAACCCCATAGAGAAATGATGAGGACATCATGCCCCCAATTACGAAGACCTAGCAACGTAGAAGACAGCGCATCATGACTTCAATTGGGATTATCATTTAATGTTCAAATCTGAATTTTGAACTCAGATTTTATTTGTTATTTTGTTTTTTTATTTTGTTATTTTGTTTCTTACTTGTTACCTAGTCTTTAGGGGGGAGATGATTTGGGTTGTTTTGTAGTTGCAACTTACCTATTCCTTAGGAATTGCTTACCTATTCCTTAGGAGTTGGTTAGTTGGTTGAGTGTTTGTTTTGAGAGCCTATTTATATCCTTGTTTGCAGTGTTCTAAATTTCGGCCTAGGCGGCCGTTGGCCGCACCGAAAATCCCCTAGGCGGCGGCTCTAGGCGGATCTCGGCCCTAGGCGGCCTTTGGCGGAGCCTAGGCGGCGGGATTTTACAAATTTTTTTTGAAAATTTTCAAAAAAAAAAAAAAAACTCTGACATGATCATATATATAAAAAAAACTGTACTGTACTTACCTGGCCGCCGCCGCCGCCGTCGTGGTCGCCGTCGTTGTCGCAGCCGCCGCCACCGTCGTGGTCGCAACCTCCGCCGCCATCGTCGTCGCTGTCGTTGTCTCGCAGCCGTTGCTATCCCCGGTGAGGGGAGGAAAGGAGAGGGGAGGGGAAGGGAGGGGAGGGGATGAGGAGAAGGGAGGAGAGGGAGGAAGAGGGAAGGAACAGAAGGGGAGGGGAGGAGAGGGAAGAGAGAGTCTTCGAGAGAGTGCAAGAAGAGTCAGAAGACTCTCTCTCCCTCTCCTCCCCTTTTATTCTAGGTCAAAAAAAAAAGAAACAACAAACCCGGAATTCGAACACTTAACCCCTTGATTACAAGCTTTACACAGAGCTTTGTTAGCCATAAGAGCTAACAAGCCTTTATGTCAAATGTTACCTATATAGTATTTATAGGTATATACATGTGCAAAAAAAAAAATCGGCGCCTAGGCGCCCTAGGAGCTAGTCGGACCCTCGGCGCACTGACTCCGCCTAGCAAAATCTATAACATTGCTTGTTTGTCAAAGGAAATGTAATGAATGATTGGAATGCAATGAATGAAAACAAAATTACTTTGATGAGCCCTACTTTCCCTCTGCTTGCGATAGCCAAATAGTCCCCTCTTTTCTACCCCTCTTATTCCCGACCCCTTACCACTCTCCTCTCGAAGCAAAGCAGCCACAACAACAGTGAAGCAGCCGTAGCAGCCTGCAACAGTGGTGAAGCAGCAACAGCCTGCAACAGCAGCCCTAACGCAACAGTGAAGCAGCAGCCTGCAACGGCAGCAGTAGCCTGCAGCAGCAACAACAACCTGCATTAATAACGGTAGTAGCTGCAACAGCAACACAACTGCATCCTGCAGCAACAACAACAAGAGCAGGAGCAAAAACAACAGCTGAAGCAACAGTTCGTCTTCCCCCCTCTTAAGGTAATCCCTCGACATTCCGATTCTAGTCTCTACCTTTTCTAAATCAAGTAACTATGACTACTGCATCTACCATCTTCTATCAAAAAGCTGCTGATCATTTGAGTGCTTCTGCTAAAGAAAAGGAAAATGGAATTTGTTATCAATCTACGTATTAAAGAGAGAGCTATCCTAATTTAGTGGTAACTTGATTCAATTTCTTGTAAAACTCTAAGGGTTGCATGATAACGTATAATTTATTGCCTTACATGATCACTAATCTTGGCAACTTAAATTTTTTTGGTAATTAGTAGAGAGCTAAGATGAAGTAACTTTAATTCAATTTAATTTGCTGATTTTAAGTCGCATTCATTTCGTATCAATTTTGGTATCAAAGCATGGTTTAGGTTTCGTTTGCATTATATTCTTTTAATTTATGTATTGAGAACATATAGAATTTTGTTGGGACCAATATTACATTGCATGGGTACCTGTAGCGGTGACAATACTAACCTACTTCTGGTATGGTCCTGAACAAGATCAAATGTTGCAAGAAATTCTGAACCGTCTAATTAACATGGAAAAAGATGTCAATGCGCTAAGAACGTCTGATGAAGATAATAGAAACCGACTTGAAAGACTAGAACGCGAACGACATAGTACTCTTGACCTGTTGGATGAGGGTTCCCATCATAGTGACAATCGAGAGATGGATAGAGACAGGAATAGGCGTTTGGATCATCGTATGGATGATCCAGTTGGACATCAAGACTATAGACAATGCTAAGATAATCTGGATAGGGATAGACCTAGAGGCTGTGATCACCGGCAAAATGATCCTGTCAGATATCATGACTATATGCCACCCCGAGACCTCACCAGGATTTACGAGACGAAAGAATAATGAGAAGCGTAAAAATAGAAGCGCCTACTTTTGACGGTCAGCTGGACCCAAAAGTTTTTATCGACTGGATGACAGACATGGACCACTATGTTCGGTGGTATAATATGTCTGAGGCTAGGAAAATCCGTTTTGCCACAGTGAAGCTTGTTGGACAAGCTAAATTACATTGGTAAAGTGTTGAGCGATTGTGGTGCAAAATTCTTACATAGGATGAGATGAAAGAGAAGTTGAAAGAAAAGTACTTGCCAACTTCCTACCGACAAAGTCTTTTGGGCCAATGGCAGAAACTGACCCAAGGCAATCATCCTGTCACTGTCACGCTCCGATTTCGTAGAGTCATTCGTCCTCGCATTTATTTCTGGGAATCGATCGTCCTCGTTTGGGCGTGATGCCGTACAAGTCTGAATTGTACTTGTTCAAGGCAAAAGACGATACATAATTGATTATCTTTAAATAGGAACACATCGCAGCGGCACAAGCAGACAAATTGAAGATAGTAAGAACATCTCTCTCTTATTGAACAGAACGCCTTATTGATTCATTGTAGTGGAAACAAGTGAAGAACAGTTTGGCAACTCTAGAGGGGGGGGTGAATAGAGTATATATATATATATATATAATGACCAATTAAAAAATTACTCTTTCACGAACAATGAATAATCAGAGTAAAATGCGGAATGTAAATGAAAGACAAGAGAGCATACGCAAACACAGCAATTTTAACCTGGTTTCCCTCGTGGAGGACTAGTCCAGGCCTGAGAACTCTAGCTCAGGATTAAATCCACTATTTGTGAAATAGTAGCTTACAACCCGTGCCTTTACTTCAGAAGAGCACGTCAACTTCTTACAGAGAATCGCAGTGGCGATTGCTTGGAATTGTCCAAGCGATTTCTTCACTCTTGCACAAGAATCCTAACTGAGAGATGCTGAGCACTCGAGACTTAGGAGGCTTGTGGCTAGTAGATGGGAAGGGTATGGCTTATAGAGCTTGTAGGAGAGAAAAGAAGAGAAGATTGAGTGATTCAAAATGAGAGAATTCATGCCCTATTTATACTGATTTTTGAGGCAGAATTCGGCCAGAATTCGGGTAGGAGAATTCAAAAATTTGGCCGTTGGACAGCTAGCAACCAGCTAACCCTAAAATTAGGGTTCCTGATTTCTAGGGGACAGAGTTCGGCCCGAACTCTGTGTGGAGGCAGAGTTCGGCCCGAACTCTGTCTCCAGAGCACATAGTGATTCTAAGTGGGACTTGTGGGCAATTTTGTTTTGGTGGAGCTTGGGATTTTGGGTAGGCTTGTAGACCAAGTTCCAAGAGCTCAGCATAACTCAGAGTACATACTTCTAGACTCAATGAAATGTAAAAGTACAGACTCGAAAATATACTGAGAGTCGGAAACTGAGCTGTCGTTTGTCCCGAACTGAAAGCAGACGTCGTGTGTCGTATTGAATTTATACAGATATTATTTAGTCAATGTAGTCAATATTTGGTTGACTGTGACTTTGTGTCAACAATCTCCCCCATATTGATAATTGACAAAATAATATATGTATATTTCAATATTCATACCTTGACACAGTTGATTACAACATAGCTCCCCCATAACTGATGCAGAGCTAGAATCGGATAGCTCCCCCGTAATCAGTGAACGGTTCCGAGCTAGAAGTAGTAGCTCTCCCCCGTAAACAGTGCATATACCCTGTAACCTGATAGATAACATATTCCCAGAACGAGCACAGATATACACAGATGAATGCATAGAACCTGCATAGAACCTGTAATAGTTTCCCAAAACAAGCCAGCACAAAAATATACATATGTTTCTCCCCCTTTTGGCAGTTAGCAATATAAATAAGCAATGAATAGTAATGCAACCACACCAAGAGAAAAAAAATAGTATAATACTAGACAAGAGAGTGCAATGGCATAAAAGAAACTACGAGAAATAGCATAAAATGATATCTACCAACCAGAATGTCAAACACATCATCAGGGTTCTAAGATAAAAATCCAGTACATAAATCCATAACTAAATAACTAAAAACATAAAGCAACTAAGACCATCAGCAGTGGCAGCAGCATAACAAGCCAGTCTCCATCACGGAGCACCAGAAGGTCCTGGAACATCTGAAGGACCAGGGAAAGGGCCAACGAAAAGGTCCTGGAACATCTGAAGATCCACAAAAGTATCATCTGGATCCATATACTGCATGACCCACGGATCGTCTAGACGATGACCCGAGCGATGTGGATCCCGCTCAATAGGCACATGCAAATCAGGATGACGAGCAAGCGAATACCGCATATCATGCAGAGATTTCCCAAGGGCACTAATCTGCAGAGTGGTACGGTAATCCTGCTGCGTCCAGCGATCATCCTCAATAGCAAAACGATCGCGAAGCATAGTCTGAAGCGAATCCAGGTTGGCAGGAGGTGCAGTCTGACCGAGCGGAGGGGCGTCAGGCTCCTCATCAGCAGACAACTCAGTAGTAGCAACAGGCTGAAGGCGTCGTACCTTAGATAGAAAGGTAGGTGCCGGCAGGAACGGACAAGCATCAAGTGGTGTACGAAAAGCACGAAAGATCATAGGAAGATACAGAGGATAAACCAAAGCTCGTGGTTTCCTCCTACAGCGAATCATCCAGTCCATCATAGTACGTGGAAGATTGAAATGAATTCCAAAGTGAAGATGATAAAGAGCAGAAATGTCAAGATAAGTGATTTCATCAGGGGAACCGATCTTGGGTAGAATGGTATTAGAGATGATCCAATGAAGATCAGAAAAATATGGGTTGAGATATTTCGTCATGAGCTTTCGAGGACGTGTGTATGGAGTGCACAAATCGTCCTTGAAGCTTTCAAGTGAAAGTCCGTTGGGAAAACGGAACGAGCGAGCATCAACAAGCCTTTCCCAAGAACTTGGCTCAAGAAGATCAAGATATTCGGCTAGTTCAAAGTCATCAAACGAGATATTGATACCAGCAACTCGTGAATAAATACGAAGGTCATCAAAGGTTAAGTTGCAGTAGAACATTTGAACGGCATGACGATAAATAGCAGAAGATGTAGTGACTAGTTCATCAATATAGAGGTCATGGAATAAAGAATCATATTGAGAGAATATGGAAAAATTGATAGGATGTCCTGTGAATACCTGACGATTCCGAAAGTCACTAAACCAGTTGTTTGATGCATCAAGTGAGACAAAAAGTCTATTGTCATAAGTGGAAGGATGTTGAGGATGAGGTGGATTGAACAAAGGGTGAGGTGGTTGAAGTTGTTCAATGATTTGTTCAATTGATGGAGGAGAATCCGAAGAGGAAATACTCTCAACTCGAATCCTCTTCCCACGATTGAACAAGCAAGGAGCCATTAAAAGATTTTTAAAAAAATGGTACCTCAAACAGGTAAAGAACAATGGAGGAGAATGGAGAGGAGACACCTTTTTCTTGATTTGAGAAGCAATGAGGCACTCTAGATCAAAAACTAGGGTTAGGGTTTCAAGGAAAGAGTGTGTATAGGTGAGAAAAGGTGGTAATAGTGAAGGAGAGAGAGAATCCTGACATAAAGTAGGGTTTTGTCTTTGGTCGGGTGAAATATTGACCATTGGATTAGAATAGATCCAACGGCAGAGCCAGATCCCGACCCTAGAACCAAGGGACCGAACTCGGCCCGAACTCGGATAGGAGCAGAGTTCGGCCCGAGTTCTGGATCATTGGTCCAGAACAGAACAAAGGCTAAAATGAAAACAAAAGTTGAAGAATAACAAGAAATGATAACAAAGATTTAAGAGTTAAACAAAAGAAAGTTGAGGACACCAAAGAGAATAGAATAGATAGAGAAGGAGAGGTACACAGAAAACAGAATGAACTTTTTAGAAAATATCAATTAGGCAATATTAAATCGAAACGAGCCATATAATAAATAAAGATATATATTGTGGTTCAATAGTCCAAATTTGCCATGGGTTAGCTGCAGGGGCCGGATCCCAGCTAGCGGTAGTCCTGAGGACTAGTGCACCGTGTCGCTTAGGCTTTTACGCCTTGTTGTCAGAAGGACCCTTTCGGCTTGTACCCATACCAAATTCTTCGTAAAAGAATCACAATATACTCGATATTTACGCAGGTGAGTTTCAATTTATGACTGCTTCATCTAAGATTCCAAGTTCACGACAAAGAAAATTGAAACGCTCTTTGGATAGTGGCTTAGTAAAGAAATCTGCCAGCTGATGATCAGTGTCAATAAATTCTAAGTTAATCGTGCCATTTTGCTGATGATCACGCAAAAAGTGGTGTCTGATCTCAATGTGTTTAGTGCGTGAGTGGCATACAGGGTTCTTAGTCAAATTGATGGCACTAGTATTGTCACAGAATATAGGAATATGCATGAAAGATAACTTATAGTCTTCCAGGGTTTGCTTCATCCACAGAATTTGTGCACAACAATGCCCAGCTGCTATGTATTCAGCTTCTGTTGTGGATAGTGCAACAGAGTTCTGTTTCTTGCTAAACCAGGAGACTAAAGCTTTTCCTAATAAATGACACGTGCCGCTCGTACTTTTACGGTCGACCTTGCATCCAGCGAAGTCAGCATCAGAGTAACCAATAAGATCAAATGATGTTGACTTGGGATACCATAGGCCTACTGTAACCGTACCCTTAAGGTATCTAAAGATACGCTTAACTGCGGTCATGTGTGATTCCTTAGGATTAGCTTGATATCTAGCACATAGGCAAACACTGAACATGATATCGGGACGACTAGCAGTTAAATAAAGTAAGCTGCCTATCATACCTCGATACTTACGTTGATCAACAGGTTTGCCGCTCTCATCTGGTTCGAGTTTGGTTGAAGTGGCCATTGGCGTGCTGATTGGTTTGATGTTGTCAAGATCGAACTTTTTCAGCATGTCCTTGGTGTACTTTGATTGGCAGATGAAAGTTCCATTAGCCAGTTGTTTTACTTGCAGACCAAGAAAGTAGTTGAGCTCTCCCATCATGCTCATCTCAAATTTCGTCTGCATACACTTGGCAAATTCTTGACAAAGAGTTTCATCAGTAGACCCAAAAATAATATCATCAACATAAATCTGAATTAATAGAATGGTGTCTTTGAAAGATTTGATAAATAGTGTAGTGTCAATTTTCCCTTTAGAAAAACCTTTCTCAAGCAAGAAGCTGCTTAGCCTTTCATACCAAGCTCTGGGGGCTTGTTTAAGGCCATAAAGCGCTTTCTTTAGCTTGAACACGTGGTCGGGAAATTTGTGATTTTCAAAGCCAGGGGGTTGTTTGACATAAACTTCCTCCTTAATAAAGCCATTCAAGAAAGCACTTTTAACATCCATTTGAAATAATTTAAAGTTCTGATGATTGGCAAAAGCACAAAGCATCCGAATGGATTCTAGTCTAGCAACAGGAGCATATGTCTCATCGTAGTCGATACCTTCCTCTTGGTTGTATCCTTGAGCTACTAGACGAGCTTTGTTACGTGTGACTGAACCATCTTCACTTACTTTGTTTCTAAACACCCATTTGGTACCAATTATTGAGTGATTAGCTGGTTTAGGAACTAGTTCCCATACTTGGCTTCTCTCAAATTGGTTGAGTTCTTCTTGCATAGCAGAGATCCAAAATTCATCAGTAAAAGCTTCAGAAATATTTTTAGGCTCTACTTGTGAAATGAAGGCAGTGCTAGCAACAGAGTCTCTTAATGATGATCTAGTAGTAACTCCACGTGAAACTTCACCTATGACTAAATTTTCTGGATGAGAAGGTTTGAAAGAGAATTTCTTAGGCAAACCCTCCAGAGAATTAGTTTCGGTTGAAGTATTCATTGGAGTAGAAGTTGATGGCTCAATGTCATCATTAAGAGTATTTGCTGTACTGTTGTCTTCATCAAAAGTCACATTTGTTGATTCTTCCACAATAAGTGAGCGTTTATTGAAAACTCTATATCCCTTACTCTTGGCGGCATAACCAAGAAAGATACCATCGTCAGCTTTGGCATCAAATTTGCCTAAGTTGTCTTTGGTGTTAAGGATAAAACATCTGCAGCCAAAAACTCTAAAATAAGAAACATTTGGGGTTCTCCCAAACCAAAGCTCATAGGGTGTTTTCTTCGAAATGGGACGAATAAGCACCCTATTCAAAATGTGGCATGCTGTACTTACAGCCTCTGCCCAAAAATATTTCGGAAGAGAAAATTTATTCAACATGACTCTAGCCATATCGCCAAGAGTCCTATTCTTCCGCTCCACAATACCATTTTGTTGAGGAGTTCTAGGACAAGAAAATTCATGATCAAAACCATTTGCATTACAAAAACTTTCAAAATCTGAATTTACGAATTCGCCTCCATGATCACTTCGGATTCGAGTAATCATGTAGCCTTTTTCGTTTTGAACTTTATTTACAAAAACTTTGAAAACAGAGATAGCGTCGCTCTTATTAGCGAGAAAGAAAACCCAAGTAAATCTCGAAAAATCATCAACAATAACAAAAGCATAAAGTTTGCCACCAAGGCTAGCTATTCTACTAGGACCAAATAAATCCATATGAAGTAATTGCAAGGGTCTAGTAGTACTTACAGAGTTGATGGAATGAAATAAGGATTTAGTTGCCTTGTTTAGTTCACATTCGGCACATACCGTGTCCTTTTTGAATGTGATGTCAGGCAATCCTCTCACTAGCTTCTTGGTAGAAAGCCTGGATATAGCATCCATGTTGGCATGACCGAGACGCTGGTGCCAAAGTAGTCGTTCGTCTTTGTGGGCATATAAACATCTACCTGCATGGTTAGTATTTATAGAGAGATAGAAAATATAGATATTGTCCTCTCTTTTCCCTTCAAAAGCAATGTCTCCTGTTGACCTATCATAGATATAGCAACAGTTTTGTCCAAAGTTAATATCATATCCATGATCAGCAAGATGGCTAATGCTGAGCAGGTTATGTTTTAACTCGGTCACTAGGCAGACATCCTTTATAACAGGAGAAGGAGGATGACCAATGATACCGTTACCTATTATGTGCCCTTTGAGATTGTTACCGAAGGATACGTATCCTTCTCTTTTCATCGATAGTGATGCAAAAAGATTTGCGTCTCCCGTCATATGTCGCGAGCATCCACTATCGAGAATCCACTTACTCTCAGTTGAGGAGGGAAGGTCCACCTACATCAAGAGTAGATGTGACCTTTGGTACCCATTTTCTTGAGGGTCCTGAAAAGTTAGTTTTTGGAAACCAAGCATATATTTTCTTGTCTACCAATCTTCTAACTCTACACTGTGGTGAGATGTGTCCATGTATTCCACAGTAAGTACAGATAGCATTTTTATTTATACTGGGAGCATGAGAATGATATCTATAAGCAACAGGATGAGGATGATATGGAGAGTTAGCATGGTAATGAGGACTATGCATAGAGTGAGTGGCATGATGATGATGTCTGTGTGGCATAGCATGATGATATTGACTGTGAGGAGTGGCATGCTGAGATTGTCTATATGGCATAGTGTGATGCTGTGGCATGATATGATGATTTTGCTTATGTGGCATAACATGATGATTTTGTCTACGTGGCATGGCATGTTGATGTGGTATGGTATGATGACTTTGTCTATGTGTAGAGTGATATTGGTTGTGTCTTTGTGCAGTATAATGAGTATGAGGAATATTCTTACGTGCACGTGGTTTGTGAAAGTTTGTGTATATAAATGCATGGTTATGTGCTGCATGAGAATGACGTGGTTGACTAGTATGAGTGGTGTTGTGCCCATGTGATTGGGTTTGAGGTTGAACAACCTGTTTACCCAATTTGGTTTCTAATCTTTTAGACATAGCTTGCAGTTCATCAATCTTGATATTTAAGCCATAAATCTTAGTCATGGAAATCTTGTGTCTACTCTTTTCTTCAGCAAGCAACGTGTTGAGAGTAGTGATTTCTTGAGTTTGTTGCTCAATGCGTGCTTCAGCATCATGTAAGCTTAATTTAAGCTTGGATACTTCATCAGTGTCATTTGTGGGTGATGTGTTTCTAACATTATCAAGAAGTAAAGAAATTTTTTGTATCTCATCTTCTAGACTTTTGATTTTATCCTTGGCATGCTTGTATTTACCGATAACCTTTTTGTGATCATCAAGTAAATCGGTGAAAGCATCGCCAAGTTCATCAAAAGAGAAGTCATCTAAAGTTTCGTTTGATACCTTGGTGGAATTTGCCATGAGGCACACATTTGCTTTGTCTTGAGGAGAGTTCTTTTCTTCCTCGGAGTCACTTGCTTCGCTTTCATGCCAAATGCTTGTGTTGGCATACCTTTTTGATGAGTTCTTCTTGTAGGGCTTTTCATACCGGTTGCTTTTCTTTAAGAGCGGACAGTCTCTTCTGATGTGTCCAGTCTTTTTGCAACCATAGCAGGTTGGCTCTTCTTCATCGTCTTCTTGTGGTTCCTTCTTTCTTTGATTGAAGCGAAGGAATTTCTTGAAGTTACGTACCATGAGAGCTTGGTCTTCATCATCTGAGATATCGTCTTCAGTCTCATCGTGATCAACCTTTCGTCGATGAACTTTGAGTGCGATCTCCCTGGTCTTCGGAGCAGGCTCTTCGAAGTCCTTGAGGTCAAGCTCGTGAGTCATGAGCTTGCCCATCAAAGTCTCCATAGACATACTTGTGAGATCATTTCCTTCTATGATGGCTGTCACCTTAGGGTTCCAAATCTTTGGTAGCCCTCTGAGTAGCTTGCGGATCTTCTCATGGTTTGAGTACTGCTTACCAAGCGAGGATAACGGGTTGATGATGTCGAGGAATCTTGTAAACATTTGAGTGATCGTCTCATTTGGCTTCATCTTGAAGGCTTCGTACTCTTGAGTGAGACGGCTTATCTTTGATTCCTTGACTTGAGTGGTTCCTTCATGCGTCACTTCCAGAAGTCTCCATACTTCATGAGCAGTGGTGCATGTAGAGACCCTGTTAAACTCGTTCCTGTCTATAGCACAGAATAAAGCATTAATAGCCCTAGCATCTAGACTTGCCTGTTTCTTCTCCTCGACAGAATATTTGTCGTGTGGTTTCTCAGTGAGGTCACCATCGACAACTATTCTGGCGGGCTTTTTGTAACCGTCAGTTACGACAGTCCACAGGTCAAAGTCTAGAGACTTCAGATAAAAACTCATCCTTATTTTCCAATATGTGTAGTTAGTCCCATCAAATAGGGGAGGCCTATGAGTGGACTGACCTTCACCATGATTGGAGATCAAGGATTGTGTGGTTGCCATGGATCAGCTCTTAGGATGTTAGTCCTTATGAAGAGAACATAGCTCTGATACCAATTGAAGAACAGTTTGGCAACTCTAGAGGGGGGGGTGAATAGAGTATATATATATATAATGACCAATTAAAAAATTACTCTTTCACGAACAATGAATAATCAGAGTAAAATGCGGAATGTAAATGAAAGACAAGAGAGCATACGCAAACACAGCAATTTTAACCTGGTTTTCCTCGTGGAGGACTAGTCCAGGCCTGAGAACTCTAGCTCAGGATTAAATCCACTATTTGTGAAATAGTAGCTTACAACCCGTGCCTTTACTTCAGAAGAGCACGTCAACTTCTTACAGAGAATCGCAGTGGCGATTGCTTGGAATTGTCCAAGCGATTTCTTCACTCTTGCACAAGAATCCTAACTGAGAGATGCTGAGCACTCGAGACTTAGGAGGCTTGTGGCTAGTAGATGGGAAGGGTATGGCTTATAGAGCTTGTAGGAGAGAAGAGAAGAGAAGATTGAGTGATTCAAAATGAGAGAATTCATGCCCTATTTATACTGATTTTTGAGGCAGAATTCGGCCAGAATTCGGGTAGGAGAATTCAAAAATTTGGCCGTTGGACAGCTAGCAACCAGCTAACCCTAAAATTAGGGTTCCTGATTTCTAGGGGACAGAGTTCGGCCCGAACTCTGTGTGGAGGCAGAGTTCGGCCCGAACTCTGTCTCCAGAGCACAGAGTGATTCTAAGTGGGACTTGTGGGCAATTTTGTTTTGGTGGAGCTTGGGATTTTGGGTAGGCTTGTAGACCAAGTTCCAAGAGCTCAGCATAACTCAGAGTACATACTTCTAGACTCAATGAAATGTAAAAGTACAGACTCGAAAATATACTGAGAGTCGGAAACTGAGCTGTCGTTTGTCCCGAACTGAAAGCAGACGTCGTGTGTCGTATTGAATTTATACAGATATTATTTAGTCAATGTAGTCAATATTTGGTTGACTGTGACTTTGTGTCAACAACAAGCAGATAACTTGAAGTCACACAGAGTTATGTAGAAATAAGTTATCTTTATTGATAATTGAAATGGAGTACAAGGCTTGCGTCGAAGTACAAAGCTTACAACAACATATCTCATATTATATTGATAGCCAACTGGAACACATGCCGTATAGGCTTACATTGATACTTGATATATTGAATTACAAGTGGACATGCCGACTTGGCTTACAACTCACTGGTACAACATAAATACAATGTTCCATATATTATGTCCTTTATAAACAGAAGATATCATCTTTTGCAAGGAGAGATTTTGCATGCCCAACAAATCTTCGATGTCGCGGGACTGATCAATCCAATCATCGTGTACTGAACTTCCCAAGCACGAGCACCTGAAAAGAGTGTCCACAATGTGGGTCAGTACACCACCGTGTACTGGCGAGCAGAGCCAGTCTACTCGCCTAAACCAACACTAAGTAATCATGTGAGGAAACATTTATTAAGGGTGATATTTCTATTTGGGGCCTAGCATTAATTTACAGTTCATGGACAATAACATATTGAAGCATGTAAACATGTTAGAGCATTATTCATGTAAATGCATCATTGTAGAATACTTGGTGTTATCATGTTAAGCAGGTTATAGCAATACTTATGGAAAGGCAACATCGCAACATCATTTTATTTAGCATGTTAAGCAGTCAAGTTGAACTAACATGTATGATAAACATATCACATTTAAGTGATTTTTTATCGATAGCTAACTCCCTCGTACCTGCATCAAATACATGTTATGTGATATACTTACTCTGCCTGCACAAAACATTCATTAGCGTGCATCCTGACTACATGATCACTGGTGTTAATTCACCATTTAGGACGTTGTCATATAGGAGTTCGCAGGGAATGCGATGAGCCATTCACCAAGTTGCGAATCCGAATGAATGTCCCGATACCTCGTGCCACCAAAGTACACCGCATTTCCTCCTAGGCCACGTCGATCCCAGTACCCCAGGTACCGTTCGAGGAAACAATTCCTTGTGCACAAGTTGTTCATGACCATGCGAATGCGTGTCCGACTCGATCGTGAACATAATCACATGGTAAAATATTGAAAGTAAGTAAATGCAACAATATATAATATCATCTTATCTAAGTCGTATTCAACGACTCATTACTTCCATCATTACCATCATTCCACTTGGTGATCTCATCGATCCCAAGCCTCATCATTTCTCATTTCATCAATTCATTGCAACATTTCTCACATCATTCCTTTAAAAAGGAATAAGTAGCATTTCATTCATTTTATAGGAGCATTTAGCATTTATTTCATTGCTTATAAGAAAATAGATAGCATTTCATATCTTTGCAACAGTTACACAGAGTTTACATGATTCTAGTGTTTCATTCAGTTCAACAGCATTTAACATGGGCAATATTATCAACTGATTTCATGGTATAAATTCACATTAGCAGTTCAATGTTCATGTGTTATTAATTTTAACAATTCTCAGCATAAGCATCTCTATTATTTTAGCAACTAAAGCAAGGGACATTTACGGACATAATAGCAACACAGTACTCCATTTTATTAAGCATGAAGGAGTAGGGAAGAAGGGACAGCTTCACTCACTTGCACAAAGGGTCTTACTGTTCCGATCACATATATTTTTTTACTGGACATAGCCCCACCAGCGAGCCATGTTCCATAACTCATCCCAATCCGGTCAGCTAAGAAGACCGCAACATTCTCAAATCTTCTGATTTCCAACAAGTCACAGTCCAACATTCTGATCGAGTCCAACAAGCCAATCGAATGCCTCGTACGAGCGGGACATCACAGTCACGGAATCCATCTCCAAATTTAACGAATATTTAATTTGATGTGGAGTGACAGAGGAAGTTGGAATGACCTTTCTAGGTCTAGGTTTGGACTTTGAGATGACTTAAAACGTAGTTTGTTTCTGCGTGTGGTGCCGTTATTAGAGCATGCTTATCAATTGGTTGATTGATTTCAAAGACCCTCATTCAATAGGCAGCGTGATTCATTGACTACCTCTAACAGACCCAACAAGTCGAACCTTAGGTTTAATCAGTCCCAACCAAGCCAAAACCTAATGTACTATCGTCGTCAAGAAACCCCAATGAGCAGGGTTTACTTGGGGATGCTCCCAAGGCCAATCCTCGTACTGAGTGTTATAGGTGTCATGGTTATGGTCATTAGGTACATCAGTGTCCGACACGAACCCTCCTTGTAGATGATCAATCCAACGAAGATCAGGATGACAACGTAGTCGAACATGAACCATAACTAAGAGAGTGCGAAGATGATCGTTCTGAAGCCGATGAATATATGGGTCTCATTAGGGGTTCCTTGACCTTTGGGAATATTGATAGGGAGCATGAACACCCTAGACGTAGTGTTGTTCAATGTGTTTTGTCACAAGAGGCACTGACGATTGTACCTCCATTTTTCACACATTTACTAGAATTGGTAATCAATCATGTACGGTGATTTTGGATAGTGGGAGTTGTGTTAACGCTATTGCATCTAACATGGTAGCCAAGACTGGTCAAGACTGAACCTCACCCTAACCCATATAAGATTAGATGGATAGATGAGTCATCCATCAGCGTTAAAGAGAGATGTTTTATTCCTATAGAGTTTGCTACCTACAAGGACAAGGTATGATGCAATGTAATTAAGATTATTGTAGGACATATCATCTTAGGAAGACCTTGGCTATTCGACTTAGACGTCACTCTCTATGGTCGTTCTAACTCTTGTACCTTCATGTATAAGGGTCAAAAGATTAGGCTCAACCCTATGCAACCAAAGCCTAATCCAAATGTTGAGAAGAGTAGAACCTCCGACAAGAAGAAAGGGCTTGCCCTTATAGGCCCTAAAGAAATAGAAGATGAGATTGCTAAAGGGACCAGTAGTTGCCTTTGTTGCTAGGGAAGTCCAAGACTCCTGAAAGCAGGTCCCAACCGAAGCAATCCCAATCCTAGAGGAGTTTAAGGATGTTTTTTCCGAGGATCACCCAAACTGTTTGCCACCGATGCGTGACATCCAACACGCTATTGACCTTGTTCCGGAAGCAACCCTACCTAATCTGCCGCATTATCGACTGAATCAATGTTATAGATTTTGCTAGGCGGAATCGGTGCGCGCTTTGTTGCTAGGGAAGTCCAAGATGACTCCTGAGAGCAGGTCCCAACCGAAGCAATCCCAATCCTAGAGGAGTTTAAGGATGTTTTTTTCGAGGATCACCCAAACTGTTTGCCACCGATGCGTGACATTCAACACGCTATTGACCTTGTTCCGGAAGCAACCCTACCTAATCTGTCGCATTATCGACTAAATCAATATTATAGATTTCGCTAGACGAAATCAGTGCGCCGAGGGTCCGACTAGCACCTAGGGCGCCTTGGCGCCGATTTTTTTTTTGGTTTTGCACATATATGTATATATATATAAGTAGTGTATATGTAATACACTAACACAAAGGCCTGTGAGTACCTATAGCTATAGCTGGCAGACTCGAGTTTAAGTCTTGGTTTGTGGAAGGTCAGGGGTTCGAATCCTATATTTTTTGTTCAGTTTTTTTTTAAAAGCATAAAAAGGGAGGAGAGGGGAGAGAGTGTTTTCACAACAACTGTCCTCTCCTCTCCTCCCCTCCCCCTTCCTCCGGCCCTCCCCTCCCCTCCGGCCTTCCCCTCCGGCCTTTCCCTCCGACCCTGCCCTCCCCTCAGCAGCAGAAGCAGCCAGCAATAGCAACAACATCCACCACCAGCAGTCGGCGGCGGAGCCAGGTAAATAATTTTTTTTTTTGATTTCCAAAATTCAAATATGTTTTTTTTTCAATTTTTTTAAAAAATCTTCAAGAAAAAGGCCGAATAGCCAGCCTAGGCCCGCCTTGGGCCGCCTAATCCGAAACTCGCCTAGGACTGCTGCCTAGGGGGTTTTCGGTACGGCCGACGACCGCCTAGCGCCTAGGCGTCCGCCTAGGCCAAAATTTAGAATACTGGACTGAATCCTACTAAACCTACAGAGTTAAGACGGCAAGTCAAGAAGTAATTAGGTAGAGGGTTTATCAGGGAGAGCATGAGCCCTTGCGCGGTACATGCTCTTTTGACTCCAAAAAATGGTACCTGGAGGATGTGCATGGATAGCTGCACGATCAATAAGATAATGGTAAAGTACTATTTTTCGATTCCCAGGCTGGACGATATGTTAGATATAATGTTGGGAGATACTATCTTTTCAAAGATTGACCTCAAAAGTGGCTACCATTAGATTCGTAGACGTCCATGGGATGAATATAAGATCACATTGAAGAGAAAATACTGTCTTTACGAATGGTTGGTCATGCCCTTTGGACTATCCAACGTCCCTAGCACTTTTATGAGAGTAATGACGCAAGTGCTTAGGCTATTTATGAGACTCTTGGTTGTGTTTTTTGACGATATACTTATCTACAGCCAATTTGGGGACTAACATGTAAAGCATTTGAAGCAAGTGTGTGCTACCTTGCACAAAGAGAGCCTGTATGCGAGCCCTAAGAAATGTGCATTATGTACTGAAAAGATTATTTTTCTAGGATTTGTCGTATCTCCTGCGAGAATCTCTGCCGATCCCTAGAAGATAAAGACAATTGTAGAGTGGTCCAAGCCCCAGAGTATTAAAGATGTTAGGAGTTTTCACAGACTAGCGACTTTCTATCGTCGGTTTATACGGTGTTTAGCACCGCCATGGCCTCCATAGCCGATTGATTGTTCAAAGAATGGAGCTTTTAAATGGTCAACTGCCACAACCAAAGCATTCAAAGACATTAAGAAGAAGATGACAGAGTCTCCTGTTATGCGCCTTCCTGTGAGCCCCACTTTTCCTCTGGCTGTGATAGCCAAATAGTCCCCTCTATTCTACCCTCTCTTATTCCCGACCCCTTTCCACTCTCCTCCCGAAGCGAAGCTGCAACAACAACAGTGAAGCAACAATAGCAGCCTGCAACAATAGTGAAGCAGCAGTGAATCAGTAGCAGCGGCAACCTGCAACGATAGCGACAGCCTGCAACGGCAGTAGTAGCCTGCAATAACAGCTGCAGTAGCTGCGGCAGAAGCTGCAACAACAGCACAACTACAGCCTGCAGCAGCATGAGCAGGAGTAGAAACAACAGCTGAAGCAACAGCCCGTCCTCCCCCTCTTCAGGTAATCTCCCCACATTCCGATTCTAGCCCCCCTCTTCTAAATCAAGTAACTATGTCTACTGCATCTACCATATAATTTTCTATCAATAAGCTGCCGATCCACCCATAATTTGAATGCTTCTACTAAAGAAAAGAAAATTGGGATTTGTCGTTATCAATCTACGTATTAAATAGAGAAGTATCCTAATTTAGTGGTGACTTGATTTAATTTGTTGTAAAACTCCAAGGGTTGCATGATAGTATATGATTTTTTGCCTTACATGATCACTAATCTTGGCAACTTGAAATTCTTTGGTAATTAGTAGAGAGCTAAAATGAACTTACTTTAATTCAAGTATTTTTTTCCATTCATTTCATTCCAATCATTCATTCCATTTCCTTTCACAAACAAGGATATAAATAGGCTCTTAAAACAAACACTCAACCAATTAACCAATTTCTAAGGAATATGTAAGTTGCAACTACAAAACAACCCAAGCCATCTCCCCCCTAAAGACTAGGTAACAAATAAGAAACAAAATAATAAAATAAAAAACAGAATAACAAATAAAATCTGAGTTCAAAATTCAGGTTTGAACTTTAAATGTTAATCCTAATTGAAGTCATGATGCATTGTCTTCTACGTTGGTAGGTCTTCGTAATTGGGGGCATGATGTCCTCATCAACAACTGACAGACACTACGTTTGAAACCGAGTTGGAGGACAACCAAAAAATCCTAACCTATGCTCGACTTAGAAGCGAACACTATTGGTTAGTGGAGGATAGGGCTAGTCGGATGTGTCCGAGGTTGGTCAGTGGTGGCGTGACTGTTTTATGAGTGAAATAGTGTTGCGTGTGTGTGAGATGGATTTGGGTTTTACTTTAAGGCAACAGGTTTTGGGTTGGGTAAGAAGTGCGGGTTGGTTAGTGGTTGAGTTAAATTTAGATAGGGGTTTGAAAATTTTAAATTGACGCGAAATGGCAGCACCATGCCCCTATGCAACAGCATGCCTGGGGCACAACGAGGTTCTACCCACCTACATGGCGCAGTCGAGAGCTTCTGTCACCTATGCAATGGCTTTTGTGAGGCTTTTTCACTCCCTTTCCCTCTCTCTCAAGCACTCATCTCCGTATCTGGTTAGATTCAGATCCCACATGTCATTGGTAGTGTTGCAAAATCGGAATAGACGGTTGACTAGTCGGGGACTAGTCGACAGTCGGCCGCCGCCGACTCGATTCGGTACCTAGGCGGTGGGACTAGTCGGCTGGCCCCAAAATCGGGTCAAGTCGGAGTGGTTGGCCGTCTAATCGGCCCTAGTCGGCCGACTAGGGTTCGTTTGAAAGAGAAAAAACGGGTACAGGGGAAGAAAATTCGACCAATTTTTTTCCACAAAACCTAATCAGTGGAAGGAGGAGGAGAAAGAAGAGAAGGAGAAGGAGAAAGAAAAAGTACTGACCTGAGAGAGCCACCGCCGAGCTGTCGGCAGCTTCCCCTCGGTCACATGTAATTTTTTTTTTTTTTGCGTTTTTTTGTTGCTGCTCTACTCTTTTCAACTTCTTTCTTTTTTTTAAGCTGTTGTTGCTGCCATTTTGTACTGTTGTTGCTACCCTTTTTTATAAGCTTTCTTTTTATGTTTTTTAGCTGTTGAAGTTGCTTTGTTTTTCCTGCTGCTTTGTTTTTTTGCTGACATCATCGAGTGGGTTCTTCCTTTTTAGCTTCATGCTGCTGCCCTTATTTTTTCTGTACAAAATAAGAATAATACACGCTGTTGTTTTAAAGAACAAACACACAAATTTTTACAACCTTGCCACGTTGTGCGAAATAAGAATTATATATATATATATATATATATATATATATATATATATATATATAAATACAAACCGAGTAATCCGACTAGTCCCCGCGATCCGACTAGTCCCCGCGAACCGACTAGCGATTTTTTCAACCTTGGTCATTGGATGGATTAGAGAAATATAATGGCAAGGTTGGGTCATGTTGCACACACATGACAACCTCATCTCCCTCCCCATCTCCCTCCTGTTTTTTTCCACTCCCTTTCCCTCTCTCTCAAGCACTCCATATCTGGTTAGATTCTGATCCCACATGTCATTGGATGGATTGGAGAAATATAATGGCAAGGTTGGGTCATGTTGCATGCATGCACACACACACACGTCAACCTCAATATCTCCCTCCGTCTCCCTCCTGTTTTTTTCACTCCCTTTCCCTCTTTCTCTCATGCACTCCATATCTGGTTAGATTCTGATCACACATGTCATTGGATGGATTTGAGAAATATAACGGCAAGGTTGGGTCATAATGCATACAGGCTGATGTGGACTGCATCTGATTCCTTTGGGCTTGAGTTAGTCCATAGTCTGGACTGTCCTACCACAGTTGCACCTTATAGGATCAAGTTGCATAAAAACTAAAATGTGGCTGAATCAAAGAATTTACTAGAGCAATAATGTTTGAGGATCTCAAGTAATGAAGCACAGAAGTGAGTCTTTGCTTAGTGCAAGTTATGCACTATGCACCTATATTCACAATACCTGGATAAAAACATCAGTGCCTAGAATAATTTTGAATAATTTTAAATTGTCTGCTGCAAGGCAAACTGTTGCTGACTAGTTCTTTATTTGATAGGAAATGTTAGTCACTTGGATTTGATATGTGAGTGCAACTGTCAGTTTGTTGTTTATTAATCCTATCAAGTTTTGAAATTGTATAGTTCGTCATTTCTCTCCTCTGTTTTTTGGCAGCGTTTTGCTGCAGTTATCATGAGAATAAGAGAACCCAAAACCACTGCACTGATTTTTGCGTCTGGGAAAATGGTTAGTACCTGTTTCCATACTTATTTAATTTGGGCAATCCGTATTGTCATATATAGAAGTCTAGTTTCTTACTTCTTTTGTTGGTTGTGAATTTAATGCTCATCTGTTGATCTACTCTATCTTGAAACAATGTGGCTCATCAATTTTGAACATCAAGATGAGACTCACAGGTGAAATAAAAACATCTTAATAATATGGAATCTGCATACCCTTTTAAATTGTTGCCAAATGGGAAAGAGTCAAGTCCCCAAGGGTTTTCTTTTTTAATATTGATTAAGGGGGTTTGCTAGTCAGCTGCCTTGTGGCGCCTAGTAGTTCTTTTTACAAGTGTTCTAAATGGCGGTCAAGGCGGCCGTCTAGGCGGTGCCTAGGCACTAGGTGGCCGCTCTCCGCACCGCTTTTGCCGTAGGCGGTGGAGTAGGCGGCCAACGGAGGTTTGGCGGTGTAGGCGGAGGTGAGACGGCATAGGCGGGTGCCTAGGTAGAGCAATGCATGACTATATGTTTTGGTAAAATAGTTTTACAAGCATTATGGACCTATGGTTCACTTTTACAAAACTGAAATCTTTGTTCTACAACTTAGTCATGCATAAAAGACCCTTAAAATATGCAAAGACCCATAAAATATGCAGATTATGCAAAAAAAAGAACTAATAAAATAGTAAAATGTTCAAAATGTATCAATCACCTTGTCGGTGCCTAGCGGCCTAGGCGGTCTCCGCCGCACACTCGCTTACCGCTGTTTAGAACCTTGCTTTTTATTGTTTGTACATACAAAATACAAAAGATATCTCAACATTCACGTGATTCATGAACAACACAAGTTATGACTACTATAACCCATTTAGGAAACTTGTTTAAGGATTAGCATAAGCGAGCGACTTTGTCAATGTGTGTTCCAGCCGTCAATTTTCCGTGTCAATTCCCTAAAATAGTGAACAATCAAAATGCAGTCTAATATGGAAAACCAAACTGGTTCAGCTAGCTGCTAGCCACTTTTAATGCAGCAGGTATAAAATCTAATATAATAACAATTTGGCTAGCAATAGTTGATGTAGTTGACGCAGGACGACCTAGAGGGCCATCTAATTGGTTGACTCAATTAGGGTGGCAATTGGGTCGGTTCGGGTCAGATTCAGGTTGACCAATCAATTATGCTAAACCCAAACCGATCAGTTTACGCTAGACCAGAACCTGACTCGTAAAATAACGGTCAACCCGGCCTGACCTGTTTAACCCGTTCTATACATGTACTTGTTTTTAGGCAGCAACACGATAGATCTTGTCCGTCTGTTGTTGGCATCTCTCTCTCTCTCGGAGGACACGGCAACATTGACTCGTAGAAAGGAAGCTGTGGCAGAGGGGGCAATGGAGACAACAAAGGTAAGGCCGACAATCTGGTGTTTGGCCGCAGGAGGCAATAGTTAGGGGAAGGACATCCTCGAAGCATTCAATGACAGTGGGTTGTTTTGATGAGGATTATGATGTCTTTGATCGGGTACTCATTCACTTCCTGCAATATTCTTCATGTCTTTTGCTTCAAACGTGATTCTAAGTTGGGTTATAAAGAGAGGATGAGGAAGCTCTATGTGTAGTACAATTGAATAGACATTGGGTGATAGCAAACGGAAAGGTGAGTGGGGGAATTTGAAAGACCCTTGTTTTTGCAGTGATTACTTTTTATGCACTCAGACAACGTGGGTCCTCTACAAAAGTCTATAAGAGCAGTAAATAGTCCAAAGAAGATGACATTTGTTCCCTAGAGCATATATGCCAAGTGACGAGATAAAACATGTACCAAACTGATTAGACGGGTTTACCATTATGCTTGAACCCAACTAGAGCTAACCAAAACCCATTACGAAGGTGGGCGATTCAAGTCCAATTTGCACCCCTACCTACAATTACCATTTGAGATTTAGCGTATTTCTAACTGTAAGCAATGATTATTAATAATATAGTGAATAAAAATTACCCAACTACACTAATCATAACTAAACCAAAGAAATAAACCCACTAAAATAAACCATCACTACTCAAATAACCCAATGTATCAATCTCCAACTAGACCTTATCCAAGAACTCGAACATGAACTCAAATTTGGTATGATCCTCTGTTAATCCCTCGACGAGCTTTTAAAAGTTCAACTCGTGATGAATAAGAAAGTGTACTCCACAAATCCCCCCCTCTCTGATTTTGAACAAATAGGGTTGGATGTCCTTGATAATGAACCAAATAACACTGAATTCCTTCCACAACAACAATATGCTATTTATCCAACGTGAACCCAACCTCCGGTCTATGATACCTCCAAGATTGATATGACATAGAAGGTAGTACAGGAACTTGACACGAAACAGTGGTATATGTGAAAGAGTTGATACTGAAGCTCTTGGAAGAGCAACAACCCCTCAACAAAAGACGATGGAGGTGGTGTAGGCAACCCTACGTAATGGCGGAATGTGTGAGTGACTCACGGTAGAATGTAAAGTTCCCTACATCAAATACAGTCTCTAATTTTCCTTTCATAAATTACGTTGGGATGAGATCAGCTGCTGAACAATAAAATTTATTATTCACAGCTATAGTCATAAGAGTCTCATAAGAATAGGATGTCCAAGCAGCTAGCAGACTTGTGCACAGCTATAGTTATAAGAGTCATAAGAATAGGTCGTGCAAGCAACTAACATACTTGTGCAGATGGTATGTGGCGGTCCCAATTGGCTCACTAGGCTGGGAACGTAGTGGTATTCATTCATCTTCATGCTGTTGTGGGTGTACTTTGTCTATAAACTAGTAAATAAACAATAGTATCTATTGCGGTTGAAAGATTTATCAATGTTGAATATTTATTCTATTCAAAGGTAACAATGAACAACAAATAATACATAAAAAAGCTACCAAGATACATCTAATAATACATAAAATTATGCCTAATTTTATCATTTTTTCCCTTCTAGATTTAATAACTGTTTATAGTATATCTACCTTTTAGTAGTTCATTATTCTAATGAAGAAATTTGAAAGTCATTAACCACATAAATTGTTGTTGGAACTGTTGGTACTGATCATACTCATAAGAAGGGTCCATAGCCGACTTCGATACCGATATTGCAAATGTTTAAACCATGCCTATTCAAATAGCCAATGTGTCAATCTCCAACTAGACCTCATCCAATGAACTTGAACTCGAATTGGGTATGGTCTTCTACTTGTGCCTTCCCTTTCCTAAATCTTGGCCCATTGGAAACTTTGAAGAAGACAATTAAGAGATTTTTATATATTGATTTGCTGGGGCGATTGCCAAAATCCCAATATAGATGTCTCAAATTCTTCATCTTCTACTTATCTCTCTACAGAAAATCCTCCTCCATTACTATTATTGTTGTGCGGCTGAACCTACCAGCATTTAGCCGCTAGACTTTTATTACCTCTAGTCTCTCTTTTGCTGCTAGCCCTTTCCGCATGCTGTAATCAACAGACTAAGTCTTTCCGTCTTCGTCTTGTCCACTCCATAGCAACCAACAAGCTTCTTCCCTCAGAGTTTGATAGATAATAAAAGATAAAATTTCATATGGGGTGAAAAACTTCATTTAATTTGCGCAGAACAGAGCATTTTTGGGGTATTTGCAAACTGCCGCTAGACAAAAAAACCTTGGCGCCGGTCGCACTGGCACCATACTTCAAAATTTTGAAGCTGCACACTGGCGCTAATTTTTTTTAATTCATTTCAGAATCTGTTGAGGAGCAGCGATTCACTAACAATTTGGATTCAGATCCACCTCTACCTAGTGAGTGTCTACGGAACAACAGATAGATCCTCCAAATCTTAGGCCAAATAGACGCATATCCTATTTACGATGGATTACACGTACTCATAGTAGTGGTAGTTGATTATGTTGTATTGTTCTATTGTTAGAGATTGTGAAATACTTTTTATTGCTATATTGTTATTTGGGTAACCATGCTACTTTGTTTTATTGCTCTGAAATATTTTATCTTATTGCTATATTGTTATTTGGGTTACCATGCTAATTTGCTATATTGTTATTTGGGTAAGCATGCTAGATTCTGAAAAGAATTAAAAAAAATCTGGCGTCAGTGTGACTGGCACCGACTTCAAAATTTTGAAGTCTGGCGACAGTGTGACTGGCACCAAGTTTTTTCTTTCCTTTTTTTTGTCTGGCGTCAGTTGCACTACTTGCACTGGCGCCAGATCCCGTTTGTTGCAAATATCCCAAAAATGCCATGATATGTGCAAATTAGGTGATTTTTTTTCACCCCATATGAAATTTTCTCGTAATAAAACCATCTTTCTGGTGATTTTCATCACCATCTCTTTTGTCCTACAAATTAAAACCCTTCTGTACAATTCAGAGTTATTAAAATTTGGGAAATTCAACCCTAATTTGATTGAATTGGTACACCCATATGTGAACCCCCGTCACCTGCTAAGCAAATCAGGTACATAAATGATTATGATCCAAGATATCTAGACAGTGATACTTAGACCCACTAGCTTTGTTTTCAGTTTGGGTGTTGGTCAAGTCCCAAGATTTCCGCAACTTGCAAGGGCTTTCATTGATTCAGTACTGAGGGCTTTAGTCCTTGCATGTCGAGTCTTCAACAGCCTCAAGTTTATGGCTCCCATACACTTATCTAGTTACCTCAAGATCTTATTTGTATTTTCTGAGTCCAACAAGCATATTGTTTTAGTATATTGCTGCTAGCCTGCTATTGAAAGCTTGATCTTATTTCTTCTCTCAATACCACATTGATGATTTAGTGGTAAACTTGGACTTCAGCAGTCTTATAGTGGCTTTTATACTTACTTTTGGAGCCTTTTGTCGTCAGGTTTGTACCGGAGCAAAGAGTGAACAGCAGTCAAAACTTGCTGCTCGCAAGGTAATGAATGGAAGTGAAAAGTTCTAAACTTCATTGTATTTGCTCTATCAACTAGGTTTCAATTTTAGCTGTGTAAACGACGGAAAACAAATGCATTTCTTCTCTAAGTTGACAATATTGCACAATGCTTTTGTTTTCAGTATGCTAGGATCATCCAAAAGCTTGGATTCCCTGCTAAATTTAAGGTATTAGTTCTGCACTCAGGTTTTTGGGTACTGTTTACAGAGGCCTCTCTCTTGAGAATGTATGCATCTTTTCTATTTCTTTCGATTTATAATCATATGATATTATGATGTGTTCTCTAGGATTTCAAGATCCAAAATATTGTTGGCTCGTGTGATGTCAAGTTTCCCATAAGACTTGAGGGCCTTGCTTACTCCCACGGTGCTTTCTCAAGTGTGAGTTGTTATTCTTTGCTTTTGTAATGTTCTGCTACTCTGCTGCCTGATTCATGTGTGCAGTTTATTATGAGCTTAATTTGGAATAGATATGCAGAATTCCTTTTGTCTTATACTATTGTTAGTGGTATCTTATGTGGCATCTCGGTTGTGTATCTTAAATCTGAATGCAACTCTCTGTTGGTGGTTGCTAACAGTATGAACCTGAGCTTTTCCCTGGTCTGATATATCGAATGAAACAACCAAAGATTGTGCTCCTTATTTTCGTTTCAGGAAAGATTGTCCTTACAGGAGCCAAGGTAAGAGATCGTCATTTGAATGTATGATCTTATTCCCTTGCTCTTTATACTTGATTCTTCGAATTCTATGTCAGGTGAGAGAGGAGACATATACTGCCTTTGAGAATATATATCCAGTGCTTACAGAATTCAGAAAAAACCAGCAGTGGTATGCCATTAACTTGTGATAATTTTTCACTTGTCTTGTAAACTAGTTTGTGAATAATTTCTTTCTGTATTTTGCTTTTAGACCTCAAGGCATTTCTTGCTTTTAGACCTCAAGGCATTTCACCTAAGCCATTATAGCATTTCCTGTATCAGAGGTCATCCATCCATCCAACTGTGATGTGACACTCTACCTTGCATCTTCTGTTTCTCTGGCTGCCTTAAGATTTTTCTTATTGGACATCTGATTAATTCCTTACCTGATGACTGATGTGTTTAGATTCACACTGCTGGATAGCTTGGAAGCACGAACATCAAAATTTGGTGCCGTGTTGCATTATGTTGGACACATATTGGGCACATCACAGACACTCCAACATTCTCTAGGACACCAAATAGGTGCCATGTGAGTGTCCTGGTGTCCATTTTGTGTGATCTCGTATTCGTGTGTCCGTGCAACATAGCTGGATGTTATGGGTTTGGTTATGTAAACCTTTTGCTAGCTTATTATTCTATTTGTATTGCAAACAGATTGTCAGACTTGGTAACACTGCTACATCGTGTAGCAGAAAATAAATCTGCTTCGGATGCAGACCCTTTTTGTCCAATTCTGATGCAGTATAATGCTAATATTGGAGAAAGATGCCCCTGAACTGCCCTTTTAGTTATCGTTCAAGGCATAGGTAGGACAATGATTGCTAGATAGTGCGAGGAAACATTTGCAGGTACATTAAGCTTAATTATATTATTGTTAGTTTTTTCATTGATATTAAATTGTTGGTATATGGTTTCTGTTAGTATATTACAATTATGTAGAAAATTTTGGAAGTACATATAAAGTATGGCACTAGATTCGGATTAATTGGAGAAACCTCTAGCAGATTCAAGTGGTCATGGGTGCATGAAAAGCAATCTGATGTCCGTTGACGTATGTGTATGTTAGCTCGTAAATTCTCATCCAGTTTTTCATTAAAAACTTTGCCCGGAATCACAACTAAATGACCCTAACGATATGCTGCTGCCTTTTTTTATGTTCGGTTTTATGGTTCTTCCTGTTAAGGCAAGCTCACTTCTTATATTTGTACTTTTTCCTGTCGCCAGATGATCAGTCTCATTGATGGGTTCATTGTCTCTATGATGCGGTTCATGGTGGAGGGATTCTCAGCCAGACCATAAACCCTCAGCTGTATATATGTATGGAAACTCTACCTCTGGAATGAGCATGAGAGTTCCCTTTCAGCGATCTCATTTGCGATCCTTGTATGCATTGTGCTGAGATTTTGAGCTGTTTGTATTTCATGTCAAAGAGAATAGGAAAGAAGGGAAAAGAATGCCTGAAGCTCTGATGGAAAATATGAATGTTTCGGAGACAATAAAAGAACATCAGTATTATTTGTTTTATCTTCTTGTGTGATTTCAAGTATTTATAGTTATACTGGGAATCTTCCATGCTTTTACTGGATAATACTGTTATGTCTATAGCATAGCTATGAATGTTTACTATGAATCTTGACAATTCATTTGTTGGAAAACAGGAACTAAGACTTGCTTTATTATCCTTTCTTCCCCATCCTTTGCTGGGGAATGTCAATATGCAGCCGTCTCAAATTTTCTTCTTATTTTGGCCTTTTTTTTAACCATTTTTTTTCTCTGACTCCTCCATCAGAAGGTTCTCCTTTTGCCTTATCCAAGAATGTATATTTTTTGTTGGAAACTAAATGGAATAAAATTGGAACTGTTTGCTACTCGCAGACAGCACTTTTTGTTAATGAGTCCGTGATGTATTATGATCTCCCTCCTTTCACTCAGTATAAAGATCCAAGTAAAATAAAATAAAATCTTAGATTGTGTTTCTTAAAACAAATTATTTCTTGTTCCTATCATCTGCTACTGTGACCATCAATTAAACTGAGTTTAATTATTGTTTAGTAGAACTGAAATGAAAAAAATTCTTGACCATGCAGGATTCGTTGTCCCCATGTAATGGTTGCAAGAGCAATCCATGTGCATTTTTTTATGTGGTCCAAGAGGCCGAAAGTCTTATTATTCATCATCAAGATTAGATTTTGTTTTTTGGGACCAAATGAGGAGCCCAAGTCTAGAGAGGCCATCCATGACCTTTCCCAATAACGTCTCTTTTTCACCACAGTGCGAAATTTTATGGTTAGTTTCAATCTCAGCAAGCAAGCCCCCACGTTCAGCACGGAGACGATTCTTGGGATTGTGGCCAATAGTTTTCCATTTGTAGTTCAAAAGTCGGAAAATACTCTCTCGCTTCTCTCTCCACGTCTGTTTTTGACTCGCATTCTGTATTGATGCGGCTTGGTATAAGTATAACACCACATCCATGAGCCAGTATCTTGTAGTCTTATCTGTCCTTGAATTGTATTAGAATATATAGAAATAAAGTTGAGTATATAGCTAACATAGTATACATAAACCTATTATAGAAAAATCGAAAATCCAGGAGAGTGACTGCTCTCTCTTGTCCTAGGGTGGTGGATCTCCCCTGCGTCATATTAACTACTGACAAACTAAAGAGCAACATTCGAAACTCTAATGTGCCCGACCTAATTCATCTCATGGCTGTTCCATCAATGTTTGATGACTGTCACTTTTCGTTCCATTTTTTGTATTTCTATTGGTATTTTATTCCGTTTCATATATCTTTGTAATTTTCAACTATCCTGTATCGATGCAGTATCATGTACTTGTATTATTAGTACCTGTATCCGACAATGGACCTCTATATCTTGTTATTGGTTTTTTTGTATGAGTCTTGAAAGTCATACGGGCAAGTCATCCATAAGGCAACCGACATGTCTAAACTAATTAACTGATTTATATAACCTAATTTCAATTTTAGTTTTCTGCAAAATAATTATATAGTTTTTGTACGTTCGTGTAATGGATCATGCTTTGGGTGCCCTGCTAGCGCAAAAGAATCAAAAGGTCCATGAACATGCCATCTATTACCTAAGTCGGATGATGATCAACGCTATCACTCTCCGGTTCCACAAAAACGAAAGTCGCACTGGACATGATGTCGTACAAGTTTAAATTGTACTTGTATAAAGCAAGATCAAACACGATCGATAAAACATCTCAAAAACAAAGTCATTGCAGCAAAAAATAAACAGAAAAGTTGACAGACAAATATATGAAAAATGATTCTCTTTGTTGATAATTTGCTGCAAAATTACAACGGCTCTAGGCCCAATGAACAACTCAATTACAAACACTGAATCACATTCCAACGAACGACCACAAAGCTTACAACTAGAGAAAATGTTACAATCAATATTGTTCCATACATTATGTCCCTTATATACAAAATAATAAACATCTACATACCAAACAACTTCAAGTTGTCAATCCGAACTCCAACGTCTCAGCACGTCCAAACGACTCCCCGTATATGTGGAGGAGGGGCTCATCATATTGGAAAATATATTGGTGAGCGATCTTTAGCCAACTCAAGTAAACCAACATGCTTATCATGTGAGAGCAGATAAAATTATTAAGTGGTCTTTCTAATCTTGCCTTCGGATCAGTTAACAATTCAAAAGCAGATATATATAAGCGCACATGAGTCATCGGTTAAAAGTTTTATAAATGGATATACATGAACATAAATGTGTTGGTGACACAATAAATCTTACCCAAGAGTACCATGATGTCGTACAAGTCTGAGTTGTACTTGACAAGACAAGAACGTGCATTTCATAATTCTTTTGAACAATAAGTTAAAATCTCACAATCGTAGAGAGTTGAAGACGTAGTATAGAAAGAAAATACCTTTTCATTTATAGCTTGCAATGAAGTGTGTTCCATACATTTACACCCTTTTATACATTGAAACTAAAAAGCCTTTGAGATGAAACGGCTTCAAAACACTTTGAAATATGAAGAGCTTCAAAATGCCTCTCCGAACATCAGCTTTGGCTTAGAAACGTGCACCCGCAACGTTCTCGTCACCTGAGGAGTTGAGGATTAGTATACTTGGGAATTCACTAGTGAGCAGAACGAACCCACTCGTCTAAACCGACATTGCTTATTAAGGGAAGCAAACATTCAAAGTTATCTTGCTATTCAGAACTAGATGAATTACAGTTCATATCGATGGCATAACATTTATAACATTTCTTACCATGACCATACCCATCCCTGCATAAAAAAAAGAAATGATATACCACTTGCATAAGTCAATAGGTGAGCATATTATCTATCTTATATGCGGTTATTGGTGATATCGACACCATGAAGGACGATTACGTAGCATTGCGATATGTCTTGTCAGTCCGAGTTGCAAGTCCAATTGGAGGTCTCACAATATCTCACATCGAAGCACAATTTCATAATTCTCCTAGGTCGATTCGGTTTCGGTGCCCCGAATACTATTTTGAGGAATGCTAAACTTTGTGCACAAGTTGTCCATGACCATACGAATGTGTGAACAATCTATCTTTTGAAACATATGCATGCCACAAAATAGAATTAAGTAGTTATCTATATACTCATGCTATAGTTCATTTTTCTCAAAGTCATATGTTCTGATTTGGCTATCCGTAGGCACCAAACAACCTGAGGCACCATGCTACAATTGATATTTTGTTATTACATTTCCTTCTAACAGTTCATCGGTTTATTGAACCTTAACTGATCGCTTCAAGTGCGAAGCTTATAACTTTAGGGTTTAAGCAGTTTCGCATTTTTGAACCTTAAATGCTCGCTTCATATGCGAAGCATATCATTTTATGTTTAAAGCGTAACTAATTTAGATAGCTAGAGTTATCCCATGTTATATTCTTAGTGGTATAATATGCATTTAATCGGACAACTTTGATTTGAACGTGTTCGAGGCAACAATAATTTTATTTACGAGAAGGAGTAGAAAATAAGGGTAACCACCCACCAAGTAGAAAATACGTCGAGAGTAGGAGATCGCTTCGCAATGATCAAGCGCCAGTTACATGAGCTCTTGTAATGACACTAATATCGTATTAGAATTCTTCTTCAATCCTTCCTCTCGAAATTCTCAAGAATGAATGCAAAAATCGACGAAAAAATACATTCATCAAAATTAAGCAGCAAAAACATTCAAGAAAACCATACAACAGACCGGTCCCGTTGAAGGGACTCTTAGATAGAGCTCACTCGCTTGTTTTTGACCGGTTCTATTCTTTATAACAAAAGAAAAAAAATAAAGAGTTTGGAAAAACTTGTTTGTCTTGCTTAGAAAGAATCTATTACAAAAGAATTCTAAGAATAAGTAAGAAACAAAAAAAAAATCTAGGGAGTGGTATCGGTCGAGATCAAGCCTGCAGTCGGATTCTTTACTCTATTGACGATCTGACATCGGGGATGAGCAGAACACCTCCACTCTAGCCCAAAAACACTACATGGATAAGAGTTTTTGGTTGCAAAGGGGGCTCTAGCTCTCGATCTTTCGACCCTTGATCCTTTGGCTCGATATCGTGCTCGCTTTTCGATCCTCTGAATTACACACGTCCTGTGGTATTTATAGGCAAATTGCTTACTTTTGGGAATTAGGCATTTGGGTGAGGGAAAACTCATTCTTTTTGTCTTCTTGTGCCACTTTGCCTGTCTGCGCACGGGAACACTGTCTGCGCCCAGTTCAAGAATGCATTTACGATTCACCAATACTGGTTTTGAATAGTTTGTGCCTACTATGGAGAACGTGACATGTATGAAAGGTACGAAAAATAAAACAAATCCTTCAGATCTGAAAATCTTCTGCTAACCGTGAACTTTGTCGATTGGCAGCCTGCGCCGCTACCTGAGCCACTACTTTCTGACAACTTCTGCACTTGTCAGTAGACGACCTGTGCTACTACCTGTACCACTACTGATCGTGACTCTCGACCATTGTGCCTTCGTCAGCTGGCGGCCTATTGTTGTTTGCTGAGCACAAGCCGTGCCAAAGAGAGAAAATGTGTCATCCAGCTATGTTGCCACATTGTTCCTATTCACCGTGCATTAGTAGAAATCATGACTGTGTACTGTACACTATCTAGACAGTTGACAATCTGTGCCATGCCAATGTTTAGTTGTCAGTTGACGGTGCATGATCACTTTGTCCTCGAATTACGCCAAGAGAAAGGATAGGTTGCATCCTACGATGAGGCCACGTTGTCATACCCCCTGGGAGCATCATTTATGCTGATGTCATATCTGTCCCTTCTTCGGTCATGCTATTGTTTGCGTGTCAAAGAGCACGGTCCACAAACAGTTGTCAGTCTATGCCATTAACGCTTCGCCGACATTGACGTGACCAGACTTCTGTCCCTTACCATTAATGCTTCACCGACATTGACGTGACCATACTTTGACACACTATTGTTTGTATGTCAAAGAGCGCGGTCCACGAACAGTTGTCAATCTATGCCATTATCTGTACCTTGCTTTTATTATTATTATTATTATTTTTATTAAAAATGTTGTTCCTATCATCATTATTATTAGTATTTCTTGGTAATATTTTAAATAACAAATATTTATTAAATGTTTGCCAAAATATATAGAGATTGCTATAAGATTATTTTGCTAATATTTATATAATATCTTAAAATCAAGATTTTGTAAATATTTTATTTAGTAATTATTTTCTAAATATTCTTTCATAAATGTTTTTTTTGCTAAAATATAGTTTTATGTATTTTACTAGTATATATATTGACTAAAGCCAGAATATATATTTTACTATACTATTTTCTTGTTAGCTAGTATGTATATAGTTATATTCTATTTATTGCTAGTTTATATGGATATTTAGCTAATAGTTAGTTTATGACAGTTAATTAGTTAGAAGCCATTGATGAGATTCTGACCTATTCTTGACCTATTCTAGGTGGACATTGAGACTCATTTGATTTTCAAGGACAAGGCAAGTACATTCTTCAACTTTGACTCATTTACTTTATGTGGACTTGTATTCATGTTGAACTTGTTTTCATGTTGGACACGTTGTTACATGATTGCATGTGCTTCTGGTTGTACTTTTGTTCTTTATTAATACTTGGGGAGGAGAAATGCTGCGGGTATATGACCAAAGCCAAACGCTAGTTAGGTATTGATGATAGCCTAATCACACACCTGTGCACATGTGGTTAAGCAGTACCCTATTCATGTGCTGTATCCAGCCGGTAACATATTTTGTACGTATTTTAAATCACTGGTCATGATTTTCTTACTATGTGTTTCATGTTTCATGTTCAGTAGTTCATTGCATCTATGATGTTTTAGGTTATTCATGTTACATTGCATCTTGACTTGTGCATGTGTTGTACTTGTTTCACTATTATGGATTATACTTTGCTCATTTTCTGACTGGATCGTTGACATTAGGCCAGGGTAAGAAGATGATGGCATGGGATTGGACTACTACTTTTGGATCTCTGGAGGATTCTAGAAGATTAGAATAGAACATTTTATTGTATTAAATTCATTATGGACAAATGTATTAGAAGTTATCTCTGAGGATTTCAGTTTACCGAATTTGTCTTCGGATGATTTTTTTTGAAGTTGTACTAAAAAGATATACTGGAATGTCTGATGCTATGGTGATCTATTCTGGGAACGTGCTAGTAGCTGTGATGAGATTGATTGATCATAATATTGGAGTTTTTCTGAGGTTTAAATATAGCTTACTATGTTGTGTCTATAATGTAGGTGTAGAAGCATAAAAAAGCGCAACATCTACAAAACCGTAGGAGGCGTTCATGTTTCATAGAAGCACATGAAGTACTAAAATGGTTGCACATCAACTCAGAAAAATAAGAGAAGTAGTGATAAAAAGTTCTTTATTAAAATCATGTCTACAAAGATCTATTACAGATTCTTCATTATTACATATAAGGACTAAACACCTAAAGTCTACAAGCGTGTAGTCTTTAAAAAGTGCGCAACCCCCCCCCCCCCCCCCCCCCCCCAAAATGTGCAGCAGTGTCAGAGCAAATTACTTCATCGTTAGAGCGAGCCGCTTCCTAGTCTGACGCGAAGAACTCCAATATGGCTAATGAAGCAGCTTTTGGCCTGAACGAAGAACGTAGCTCCTGCTCGCAACACCGCCCGCGACTCTTCCAGCATAACAGGGCAGGCAACCCTACCCCAATATGGCTAATGAAGCCATTATTGAGCGGGACAGAGCACAACCTGTGGCTCTTCGTGTTGGCAATCAATCCAAACCCGGTAGCTTCGATCTCGAAGACCTCCAAGATGTTGTTCAAGTTCAAACTCCTTATGCCAAACACTCTAGAGCATCTCGAAACTCAGTAGTTGTCCTTCTATAAAGCTACAGCTTCTTTAAACGAAGAGATCTACAACCAACAATCGACTTGTGTAAGGCCAGTGACCGTTCGAAGATAGGTCGGGGTTGAGCATGACACAAAAATGACAAAGAAACTGTGAGCAAAGTGTTAACCGAAAGCTCCTCTTTATATAGGTTGTATGGTCCAACCTACGTGTCGTGTGGCAGTCGGTCAAAAGACTCCGGTGTAATGGGGTGAACCTAGGACTCGGCACAATGAATCTCATTAAATAGATTCATTTGACTAAGTTACCACTTCTCGAGCCCCCCAAATGGCGATAATTAAGAGGAAGAATTTTGACTTATCCATTCGAGAGCTATCATTAATTATTCTTACAAAAAATGACTTCGACAAAACTAGCTCCTTCAACTCAGAAGCGCAGCCACTTAGGTTCAACCCAGAAGTGCAGCCCCTTCGGTTCAACCAGAAGCGCAATACCCTCGCTTCAACCCAGAAGTACAGCCCCTTCAGAAGCACAACTCCTTCCATTCGATCCAGAAGCGCATCCCATCCAATGGCTCCATCTGACACTCCGTTGCCTAAAGCACAGTCTCCTTGTCGTCTAAAGAGTAGTGACTCTGTTGCCTGAAGCACAGTCTACTCGTCGCCCAAAGTACAGTGACTCCGTTGCCTAAAACATAGTCTCCTCGTTGCCTAAAGTGCAGTGACTCCGTTGCCTAAAGCATAGTCTCCTCGTCGCCTAAAGCACAATGACTCTGTTTTCTAAAGCATAGTCTCCTCGTCGCCTAAAGCACAGTGACTCCGTTGCCTGAAGTACAATCTACTCGTTACCCTAAAGCGCAGTGACTCCATTTCCTGAAGCACAGTCTATTCGTCGCCCTAAAGCACAGTGACTCCGTTGCCTAAAACACAGTCTCCTCGTCGCCTAAAAGCGCAGTGATTTCGTTGCCACCAAAGAATAATCTTCTCGTTGCTTGAAGTGCAGTGACTCCGTTGCCGTCAAAGAAGCCTCCTCGTCGCCCCAAAAGCATAGTGATCTCAAGACCTTATCAGATGTGCAGCTTGTATAAATTCGTAACTCGGTAAGGTGGCACTATTCCATGTAGCCACTCTGGCATCTATATTTTTTTCAGATATGATCCAATCGATTTGCTTAAACCGTCGCTTATAGGATAAGAACATAGTTTGGTTCTGATGATAGGTCAATATCCTATCAGTTTGTTTAACCACCACTCCCAAAGATAAGAACGAAGTTCGTTCCTATGGACGAGGGCAATATCCAATCAGTTTGTTTAAACCGTGGCCCCTAAGATAAGGACAAAATTTGACTTTAAGGATAGGAACAAAATCTACTCGGGTTCATCCGATCAATATTATCGAGCAATAAACGTACGCCATGTGTCGTTTATTCAGTTATGTTGATAACTATCCAAGATCTTGATGGAAGAGAATCTCAGCGTCCGCCACATGTCAGCTCAGCAACAGCCCTCACCGTGCAGTCACAACAAGATTCTCTAATATCTCCACATGCAACGCTTCTGCGTCCCAAAGAAACAATTATGCACATCGTATATGTGCTCGCCTGTAAATAGAAGGAGTTTTCCTTCGATCAAGAGGCTTCAAAATCTTCGACAACTTCAGCGTCCTATTGATTGGTAACCTAGAGTTCCACTCAAAAGCACCAGAAAGTCAGAGCAAGTTCAACATGTCGTCAGATCGTCAACGGAGTAAAGGAGCAGCTACAGTGCTCGATCTCCACCGTCATATTTTTCCAAAAATTTTGTACTTAGATCTCCTATTTTGGAATCGATTGTACTCTTTTACATGTTTAATGTATAAAAAGTTCATATAACCTTTTGTCATGGCAAATAAGATGGCGACTCTGCTGGGGACTTCCTTCTCCTTTAACGAGAAGGTGGTGATACAATCTGACGACATGTTGGTCGTACATTTCGACCAACAAGCTTTTGAAGAACTCCTCTCTGAAGAGAAGTCGAGTCCTTCGAAGCTGTTCGTAAAATTAAAGAAGACTGGACGTACCTAGGTGCCGAAGGCTGCTGCGACGAGTAGCAAGGAGGAGGGGACTGTGCTCCAGAACCCCTTGAACGTCGAAGCCCCGAAGATGACTGCAACTGCTGCTGTCGTGCCGCCTCGTTCAGTTCCTGCTTCTGAAAAGTGCCGCGAGGAGTGCAGCTCTCTCATTGCAGGCCTGACGAAGGCACAACATCGGAGGAAGCACGCAGTTACCAACCTGCGCAAGAAGGCAGCTGCACAGGCGAGAAGATCTGTCTTTGACAAAATTGCCTACTCATCGGGTAAGGCTATGCTTGACTATGAACATTACGCACCTTTTAGGGGTAGCGTGAAGAGATCCAAGGCAGCATGCGCCTTGTCGACCAATGTGCTACGTCGACCATTATGTTGGATTCTGAACACCATGCACCTTTTAGGGATGGTGCTAAGAAATCCAAGGCAGGACACGCCCTGCGCGACCAAAGTGCTATGCCAACCACTCAGTTGGACTCTGAATACTATTCACCTTCTAGGGATAATAGAAAAAAATCCAAGGCAACACGCACCTTGCACGATCAATGTGCTATGCCAACAGCTGACCAAGGCCCACGTTGACAGTCACGTGCGCAGCTGATGGAAAGCTATACAAAACTGGTTCAAGTGCTTCGATGCCCCGACCAGTAAAACCCTGCTGTCACTTGAGCGCTCAATCGCCTGATTCAAGCCAGGGTGTATATACTATGGAGATAGACTCATGCAAGCAGCGTTGCTGTGAGCATGGAGTGAGTCTGCCTAACCAGCAACTCTCTAATCAGGACCTAAGCTCATCTCACACACAGGAACTGAGAAGAGGGAAGCCACCTTCACATCTGCATTCATGCGCGCAACTTCCCTACACGTACGAGATTAATGTAGAAGTGGACGCCTCTGATCTGCGCAAGGCGATCTCACACAAGCGCAAGATGAAGGATGAATCCTCTGTGCGCAATGTGTCTAGCCCAAGGCATACCTGCGCTCGGATCACCATCAACTGTTGCTGTTGTCAAACAACAACATCGCCACCGAAGAGGCAGTTTGTCTTCTAAAGACTGCGACTGCTGGCATCTGTACATCATAGACTCGGTAAAAAATCGTTGAGGAAAGAAGAAGATGAACTCCTCGTTGCTTCATGCAACACGGCACGAGGTTCTCCATCTCTCAAGATGCTTGCCAAGAACCCTTCCGTCTCGACCAACAAATCCAAGGGCCAGCTGGGAGGCAATAAACCGACAGTGCCCAACACGAGTGTGTTCCAACACACGTGCGCCAAATCTGGATCCCTATCGCAAGGGGATGTCGCTTCAGCTGCAACATTACCTGGGGGTAGCCAACCCTCTACCATTCATGATAATCCCTCGTTCCAACCCAATGAAGGATTGTATGACACAGATGCCTCCGTGGGCGCAAGTAGCCAAAAAGCTGGGGGTAACAATTATAATGAATCTGGGGATGATTGCAATCTACTTGTTTACCCTCGAGACGATGGGACTTAGGCGTCTGAACCAGAGAGTGAAAGATCTACCGTCCCTTCTATCTACCCGCACATGATGTCCGTTTTCATGGCCGAAGGTGACAACACAGAAGGCAACGAAGGATCCAGTCATCAAAAATATATAGAGGCCCAGAAGACAGTCCTGAATACCTTAAATGAGACTATGCAGGCCTTGACTTCAGTGGTCCTGGAGATCAAGGAGAAATTGACATCCAATGTCCCTGATCCTGCAAACCAGGACCCGGGGACGAACGGCGAGTCTAATGCGCCTCCTATCTTAAGTCAAGCAGTGCCGCTGTCATCTACTCCATCAACAACGGGACCTGCGATGTCGAATGACATGCAACAGTCCCTCAAAGAATTGTACGCTCGCTATGATGCCCAAAAAAACGAGAATCACTCCAAAAGATGGGAATTCAACAACCATATCCTGCCGAATGGGATAATGTGATATATCCTCCCGAGTACAAGCCGCAGACGCTTGCGCCATTTGACGCGAAGGAGTCTCCTCGCCGATACTTGAGGTACTTTTCCTCGGTAACTGGGCATCTGCCAAAAGACGATACTCTGCTCACAAACATATTCATAGGGGCATTACAGGGGATAGCCTACGAATGGTTTTGCAGTCTCCTTGACAATTATATTTCATCGTTCGACAATTTAAAGCATCTCTTCTTTGCTCGATTCTATGAAGGAGGAATGGACATGACAATGTCTACTCTCATGGACATTGTCCAGAAAAAGAAAGAGCCTGTACGTGCTTACATTAAGCACTTCCGCCAGGCAGCTCTGAGGCTACCACCTGGTATACCCGAGCTCATGCTTATGGATTCATGTCGCAAGAACATGCTCCCTCTAATTAAATTGTGGCACAGTGCTCCTTGCATAGAGTGGTCACCCTTCATCACAGAGACAGATGTAGCCGAGAGAAAGGCCCGGGACGCGCAACTGCCAGGATTGAGTTTTCCCTCACTCGAAGACAAAGGAAAGCGTTCATATGGCAATAATCCCGCCCCCAAAGATGACAAAAGGAAGCAAGCCATAACCGTCAACATCTCCAAAAGTTCAGTGTTAATGAACCAGAAGCCGACCGAAACACTAAGGCTGAAAGAAACCTACTCCTTCAATGACGAAGATACACTAGAACTCTTCGATATGCTGATGAAGAGTGACAAACTTCAACTCTCGCCTCCAAAGCGCCCGGATGAAGTGGGAAATGTGGACAATTTAAAATACTGCCACTATCACCAGTATGTTCACCATTCAACAGGTGACTGCTACGTGTTGAAAAGGCAGATCCAACGCCTCATTGAAGCTAAGGTCATCTCACTCGACTACGAGGAAAAGACTGTCATTGCCAACATGGTCACCCTCCAGTTCAGAAGTTTTTCGAGGACAGAGGCTTAAGACAATGTCGTCTCAATCCCAAGGGCGACAATGGAAGTAGTCAATCTTCCACCAGCCCGTGACAATGTTCAATGCCTCATCCCACTTACAACGCCATGAGGCGAAGTTATGTGGATCCATCCCGATCTTGCCCCAGACATGATGATGCCTACAGGGCACTCTGACAAAGGAAAGAAAGTCAAATCATGTCGTATGGTTTCTACATCGACTGATGACACTCTGGTTACCACTCTCTCGGCTCACCAGCGAGAAGATAATCAGGTTCCAGAGGAGGAAATACCTCCACCTGTTATGGCCACCGCACCTGATACATCGGAAGGAGGCCCGTCTCAAACCCCTACAGCAGATAAGCAGAGGCAGCAGGAGGTTCGCTTTGACAAACCTCTAAGAAAAGACTTGGTAGTAGGGCCGATCAAGCCCTACAACTTTGATATATTGGTACAGCTTGCCAATACTCCAGCTCGGCTATCACTCTTCGAGTTCCTCCGTCTCTCCAAAGAGACTCGAGACGCTCTAAGCGAAGCTTTGCAGAACGCTGACTCCTTTCTCACCTAGGTGCAACCGTGCAAGGAGGATCCTATTGCATGCCCACATTGTCGTAGTGTGGTCGAAGTGATTCCTAACATCACTTTCACCCAGCAGGATATGTTGCTGAAGAACAATCGGCACAATAGACTCCTGTACTATACAAGATATATTGGTGCCATCAAGGTCGATCGCATCGACCATGGCTTCTCACTCAGCGTCATCCCTCGGAGTCTTCTCCAAACCTTGGGGATTCTTATGCATCGACTGACCGCATCAAACACTACAATCAGCGATTTCAATGCTGAAAAGAGCAAGCCCTTGGGCAAGATCTGACTGAAATGCCAGATAGGCGACCTCCAGCCGGATGTGACCTATTATATCATTGATACAGATATAAACTATAATATGCTGTTAGAACGACCATGGATTCATGAATAAATGATCATGCCTTCTACTCTCCATCAATGCATGAAGTATGTGGCCAGCAATGGGACTATCAAAATCGAATTTGCTGACATCGACCTATTTTGAGGGCTCGAAGTATATTGTACGGATGTTGATCTGTACTAATCAGTCCCATGGATGACGATGCTAATGATGCCGACGACAAGGCAGATACTGCATCAGAAAGTGCAGCTATGGTCGAAGAACCACCGAGGGTACGATTGAGGGGGAAGCCTCCCCAAACATCAACACCTCTTGTCATCAACTTCGAGAAAAGGCTCCTGCTCGTTCACCCCCGATGGCATCAGCTGCTAGCCAGGAGCCTATACAAATACGGCTCTCCCGAAGGGCCTCAAAAACAACTCTGAGGTCGCAGGAACCTCCGACTCCAGCCCCCTTGGTAGTCAAGTTGAAGCGGAAGCCTCCTCCACCTTCTCCCATGGCAGCCCTAGTTCTCACGGATGAGGAGTTGGGAGACTATATATGCGCCAATGCTGAGGCACATTCTTTAGATGATGTAATCCCTTGGGATAAAATTTTGTATTTCATTAATAGAAAGTTGTCTTTGAATTACTCTTGTGCATACTGGAACACTAAGTATTTCTTAGACAATGCTCTGTATATGTTACAAACACAAGTGACAGCCATTAATCTTGCAAGCTTAGTTGTCTCTTCCCGAGGCGCCTACTTCCTGGTTCCAACAAGGAAGAAAGAAGAGGAACCCATCATCTTTGATCGATTAGAGCACCTTCAGCGATTGACTCCGGCAGAACCAGAACCCGATAACGGCAAGATACAACTCTACCAATACACTACTCAAGACAAACACCTTACTCAGAAGATGGGTTACGACTTGAATAGCGACAGAGGACTGAACTATGGCAAAGGTCGACGCTTTCCCTTACGACTTCGTTCTCCAAAGGGAAAGTCCCAAATTACTATCAGCATACTCGCCGGGGGTTGAATTATGCTACACCCACAACAACTTCGGAGAGCTCAGAGCCGGAGGACATGATACATTCACACTCCTCTGATTCCTTAACTTAGGACTCTGATACCAGTATCAACCAGGCCTTCAAGAAGATAATGTCCGTTAATATGGTCTTTGCAGATCCCCAGTCGAGGATGAAGACAAAATACTCGAATTCTTCGAGGATGAACCCTGGGCCCAATGTCTGGGATCCCGATGGGAATGGCACTTCGAATAGCGAGAACCTCCCACTAAAGATGAGGTCGTCCAAGTCGAGCTAGGAGATGAGGCTTCCCCTAAACCCATCTTCATTAGCAAAAGCTTGATTGGAGAAGACAGAGAATCTATGATACACCTAATCCGAGAATACATCGATGCCTTTGCTTGGAGCTATAAAGACATGTTGGGTTTAGACCCGCAAGTCGCAATGCACCGACTCAACATCTTGTCCGACGCTAAACCTTTCAAACAGCAATAGCGTCGCTTTCGCCCTAATATCATGGATGCTATCGAGAAAAAAGTCGACAAACTCATAGAAAGTGGCTTCATTCGTGAAGAGCAACACCCAGATTGGGTGGCCAACATCGTCCCAGTCACTAAGAAGAATGAGAAGATTCAGATATACATAGACTTTATGGATCTCAATTCGGCCTGTCCAAAAGATAAGTTTCCACTCCCAATCACTGATGTAATGATCAACAATACTTGTGGCTTCGAGCATATGTCTTTCATGGATGGGTTCTCATGCTACAACCAAATCAAGATGTTTCCTGAAGATGAAAAGCATACTTCATTCCGTACTTCAAAAGGGATCTACTGTTACACAGTGATGCCCTTTGGGTTGAAGTATGCTGGAGCAACATACCAGTGGGCTATGAGTACTATATTCCGCAAATACCTCCGAAAATGATAGAATGCTATGTTGATGACATTTCCGTTAAAAGCAGAAGGAAATCCAGCCATTTGGACGATTTGAGGACAGTGTTCGACTTGATGCGGATACATCGACTAAAGATGAATCCAAACAAGTCTTTCCTAGGGGTTTTCAGTGACAAGTTCTTGGGCTTTATTGTCATAACCAAGGGTATTCATATTGACCTTGAAAAGACTAAGGCGATCTTGGACATGGCTCCCCCAAAGAATCTCTATGAGCTTTGAGGCCTACAAGGGCGCTTGGCATACATTAGAAGATTTATAGCAAATCTCTCTGGACGATGCCAACCATTCACCAAACTAATGAAGAAAAGGGTTTCGTATGTCTGGACCGAAGAATGCCAGCACGCATTCGACGACATCAAGAAGTACCTCACTAGTCCCCCAGTACTGGTAGCACCAGTCGTGGGGAGACCCTTTCTACTATACGTCCGAGCTAAGGACCATTCTCTTGGTGCTTTGCTAGCCAAGAGAAGCAAAGAAGTCCACGAACATGCAATCTACTATCTTAGCAGGACCATGATTGGTGTTGCATATTGGTATAATCCTGTTGAGAAAGAATGTCTCGCTCTAGTATTCGCCATCCAAAAGATGTGCCATTATGTGGCTAGGCAGACGATTCACGTCGTCTCCAGAGTCAATCCCCTTAGAGTCCTTATGACTAAACCAGGGGCGCTCAATTCGCGGCTAGCTACATGGGCAATCCTCTTGACGCCTTATGACATGGTCTTTGTTCCACAAAAGGCAACTAAAGGACAAACATTGGCCGATTTTTTGGCAACACATCTTGTACCGGAGACGTCGAAACTCTACGAAGATATCCCGGATGAGGTCTTAGATTCTAAGGATGAAGTCCTAGAGTCTAATACAGTCTCAGACAATCCTATTTGGCGTATTTCTTTGATGGTGCTTCTAGAACAAGGCCCAAAGACGAGATCATCGCAGGGGTCAGAGTCATTCTCATCATTCCCGACAGTATAGTCATCTATCGTGCATATTCTCTCGTGGAGTCATACACCAATAATTTTACTGAGTACAACGCTCTCATCATCGGGCTACAGCTCACTAAACAGTTGGGGGTCAACCATATTGAGGCCTACGGTGACTCGAAGCTAATTATCAACCAGGTTCGAAGGCAGTATGAGGTTCAACATGAAGATCTGATTCCTTACCACCAGGTAGCAATCGATATCATGTCTACCTTTACAGGGTTCTTTATAGAACATGTACCTCGATTGCAAAACTTGGAGGCCGATGCACTGCTGGTCTCACCGCTTCTCTGACAGCTTCGGTTAGAACCCAATACTCCGACATAGTGATGGGTCTGGATCTAGTTTGCCCAAAGAATAACCTGTATATGTGCCTAAGCTACTATGTACAGGAAGACACTAATGTGGACATTCATAATTGGCGATTCCCATTAATAGACTATGCAGTCTACGGAATCCTACCTGAAGACTTGAAGGAAGCTACTTCTGTCAAGAGACGCTCGCTCCGGTTCTTCTATGACACATTTACCGAAATGCTGTATCGTTGTTCATACGACGAAATTCTCCTCCGGTGTCTATCCAAGACCGAAGCATAAGACTTATTTCGAGAGGCACACGATTGCACCTACGGGGCTCACCAGCCTGGTCCTAAGTTACAGGATCGACTGAGTTGCATGGGTTACTACTGGCCCACCATAATGGCAGACGCCATAGATTATGCAAAGAAGTGCCGGGTATGTCAGTTACATGCTGACTTTATCCACCAACCTTCTGAGTTTCTACATTCTACGGTGGCCGCTTGACCATTTGAAGTATGTGGAATGGATATTATTGGGCCGATCAACCCACCGTCCTCCAAAGGACACCGGTTCATCCTCACCATCACCGACTACTTTTCCAAGTGGGCGGAAGCAGTACCATTGGCTGAGGTGAAAACCTCAAATGTGACCAGCTTTGTTAAGCAGCATGTCATATACCGCTTTGAAGTTCCCAGAAAGATTATCCATGATAATGGTCCCCAATTTGCGAGCCACGCATTCCATCAATTCTGTGATAAGAATTGGATACAAAATGTAGCATCAACGGCTTACAATCCTGCAGCAAACGGACTAGCTGAAGCATTCAACAAGACTATTGTCAAGTTGCTCAAGAAAGTCGTATCTTCTAATAAACGCGACTGGAATGAGAAACTTGGTGAATGTCTGTGGGCTTACGTACAACTGTTCGAACACCTACGGGCAACATACCATTCTCTCTTGTCTATGGAAGCGAGGCAATGCTCCCTTTGGAGATCCAGGTCCCGTCTTTATGGGTAGTTATCACCAACCAGTTGACTGATGAAGACAATCAATGCCGTCGGCTACAAGTTGGAGACGTTGGACGAGAAGTGTCTGCTGGCTCAACAACGTATCAAACTCTATCAAGCTTGAATTTTCGGGGCCTTCAACAAAAAGGTCTGGGAAAGAACATTCCAAGTGGGTGACCTCGTCTTATCAGTTCGAAGATAGATGGTGATGACTCATAAGACGGTTGGAAAGTTTGAGCCTAAGTGGGAAGGACCGTTCGTCATAGAGATGGTCTACTCCAATGGTGCTTACCGGCTGGCCAAATCTAACAACGATTTACTGATGATGCCAATCAACGGTAAATTCCTAAAGAAGTACTATGTCTGAGGTCTAAATCGACATATATTTCCACATCCCCCATGGGTGTTTTTGAATTTTATTAAACGAATTCATCCCCTCCTTATTTCTCCAGTAGAGAAGCATTTCACGTCCATATCACATCTGAGTTGTTATTTTACACCCCAATGAAGTTCATGCCTACCATGTCCATATTACCTTTGAGTAGACATTTCTTTTATGACAAACCCCGTGATTGTCATAACTATCTATAGAACCTTTCACGTCCATATTACGTCTAAGTCGTTCTATACACCCGTAGAATCTATCTTTGCCATGTCCATATAACCTCTGAGTAAGAAAAATTCTACCACAAAAATTCTATATTTACCATGTCCATATAACCTCTGAGTAAACATCCTATCCCCAGCGGAGTTACCTCCATCCCCTCATGTTATACTACCTCTGAGGGAATTCTTATCATTATACAAGAATGTTTGCAGCAAATAGACAAGCGAAGAAACAAAACTAAAAATTTTCATTCATAAAATGGAAAGTTTTTCTTTCTTTGCTAAAGACAAAAGGACATCGGCATTGTGACGATCGATGCAGGAGTTCTTCCAATCGACTCCTCAAGAGAGCAACTTGGGGCCCAACCAACTCTTTAGCTCGACGCTCTGCCTCTTGACATCGAGCGACCTCATCCTCGAACTGGGACAAGTTCTAGCGTACAAGGTCCAACTCTGCTTGATGAACGCGAATGCTTTCTCTCTCCAGAGCTAGGGTCTCGGACCGTTTGCGAAGGACCTCCTACTGGTCCTTGAACTTCTCCAGCTCACTCTTGGTAATGGCCAACGCCTCTTATAGCTGTCGAATCTGCTCCAGGAGGGTCTCACACTGTTCCTCCAAGGCTGTGCGACGACAGACTTGAACCTCTTCGGCATCAAAAACTTCTTCAATTTTGGCCTCATCCTTGGCAAGTCTATGAGTTAGAGCCTAACGTCTTTGCTCGTGCTGGGAAAGTTCGGAAGCTATCTTCTCTAATTCTACGTCCGCTAGAGATGAAATGCTACGTTCAAGATCTTGAAGCTCCGAGACGGTGGCTTCTAATTCTGCCAGGAGAGCCTCTATCGCGTTCGCCTTCGCCTTATACTCTGGATAGTCATACAATGCCACCAGTTAGGCCCTTACTGCAGACCGAGCCCATCTAAGTGATTGGTTGTCCCGCAAGACACCCTCTATGCTGCGCTTCAAAGTATGGCGAACGGTGCCCAGGATGAGGTTGGCATAGTAGGCATTGTCAGCTAGACCCATTGGGGTCATCGGAGATGCCGTAATAGAAGGTCTCGGAGCAGCAGCAGCAGCCAGTACATGACTAGGTATTGTAGCTGGAGCAGGTGGTGCCATGACTGGAATGGAGGCCACAGGAGGGACGTGGACGGTACGTGTCGACGCTGTCTGACGCATGGCCGACTCCTCAACGGGCTCCCTCGTCGGTTCTTGAAATTTTTTCGACTGAAGATGTGTGAATTGACGCTTGAATAATCTCAGTGACCGACGTCTCGACGGTCACTACGACCAACTCCTCAGTGGTTCTTAACCGGTGCTTCAGCAGCCGGCTCGTCAGCGGTCTTCTCGACCAAGTCCGTAGCAGCTGGCTCGATGGCATCCTCTTCGAGCAGTTCTGTAGTGACTGCATTGGAGGGTTCTTCAACAACTAGTTCTTCAACAGTCTTCTCGACCGATTCTTCCAAAATCTCCTGAACCGGGCTTTTAATGGTTTCATCGGCGGGCTCATCAGCAGCTCCATCGACCACCATCTCAGTGGCCAGCTCGACCGAAGCCTCAGTAAACGGCTCGTCAGCGGCCGCATCAACCTGTTCTACAGTAGTGTAACTCCTCTCCCCGAATTTTTCAACTTTTTATTATCATATTTAGAAATAATTATCCTTTGAAACATATAAACGATATCTTGATATTTCAAAAAACTAGTTAGAGAGTACTATTTGGTTTTATAAAGATATTCATTTTTGAATTTATTATTGCATTAGAAATTTTGGTTAGTAATTTGGACCTTCAAATGTTTTGATTTCGAAAATGAATATTATGAACAAGAGGATTTGCTAAATTAGTTTCAATTATGATTTTGAGTACTTTAGATTATCATGATGGTATCAGTATTATTTATGCATTTAAACTATTTTATGTTAATTATTGCAATCATTAATAGATTGCGATTAGATCAATTTTGTTAAAAAGTTATTTGATTTGAATTTAAATTGTTGATAAACATTAAGTAATACTTTGAATTATTATTGTCATCAAATATCTTGTTTTAGATTTGAATTTTAAATAATCATTGAGATTTAAATTTTTGAGAAGACTTATCCATTAGAGTTTAAATTAGTTGATATGTACAATATGCCTTGGAACCATATTCTAAAATATTCCTAGAGACCCTCTATTAAATCTATTTAATCTCTGAGTTCCTATGTATTTACTTAAATTCTTTACTATCCTATCATGCTCTTAACCCAATCAAGAGCCTCTTGTTAGGCTCTGCCTCAAGTTAATGGCTTAACCTAATCCATTGGTTACCTAAATGCTAATAAGAACTATTGGGCCACGTATAACATCCAGCCCAATCCAACTAAAACTCTAATACCAACTTATTTAATACTGCACCTAAACAAAAGCCTTTCAACCTGTTTTTCCTTCTTAACTCAATTACTTTTGCTAGTATGCAGAATCGAGAGTCGAGCAATACTGTACTCGTATCTAAATGAATATAAGGTTGATTTGAAAGATTATTATCTATAGTGGAATATGATTAGATTATATTGATTTTTAAAGTTAATAGGATCCAAATCAAAGGGAGGTTTTATCTACTAGAAATGCTAAGCCTTATCGATTTAGGAGTTCCAACTCCTATATAAGGAGATCCTTCCCCCCAATTTCGCTTATCTACCAATCCTTCCCCCTAATTTCTCTTATCTACCACAAACCATCATTCGACAATCACCTCAGAGCCATAGTGTATTGTGTCCGTGTCCACTCTCCGAATATAATATTTTCATTACATTTACATTTTCCGCGTTAGGTCAGACACACCTCGACACAATCCCGAATCCCCAATTTCTTTAAAACCCTAACCCTAACCCTAATTTCGGCAAGCATAGCTCTGCCCTGCGGCCGCCTACGCCTCCACCATCAGTTTTTTTTGCAGCCCCGCCAAGAGTGCCACATCCACCACAAGTGTCGCCATCCCGGCCACCTCCACTGTCGAAGTCGTCGAGTCCCCAAAACATGCCACCACCATTCACCTGCCATTACCACCACCGTCATCATCTTCATCCACCGACGTCCCCGCCCTGTGACACCAGAACTCCACCGTAGCCAACAACACCACCAGCACCGCCTCCAACCTCGCCCACAACCCTACGACCAACGTCAGCCGCCGTAGCCACCTCCTCTTGCCTTGTCACTAAACACCCAAAAATTGACCATACACCACCTACCTCTTCTGCGACACCGCCTTTCTCTCGACCTGGGCAGACATGCTACTCCGGCGCCCATCACCAGCGTCGTCACTTGTGTTTTCTATGTCCGATGACCTCAGATCCGCTGCCTCGTCCAAAACCAAGCTTGCTGTCTGCGCGATCACCACCCACTGTATTCGCGGCCACCTCGAGAGCCACCACCAAAGCCATCATCACCAACAAATCGCGGAGCCTCCGCTATGAGCCACCGCTGCTCGGAGGCCATCCCGACCACTCACCGAAGCCACTGCTTCGTAGACCAGTAGAGCTGCCCGTGCAGCCTGGATCTCCGATCCCGAGCCGTCGTGGCCGCGCTTCTCGTCAGCAGTGTCCACGGCGAGAACTTCCCGAATGCCGCCGGCCCTCACTCGCACCCGCACAACCCAGCGAATCGTCCATCTCCCAGTTGATCGTTGTAAGATTCTCCTTTGACCTCTCTAAACCCTCTCTCACTCTCTCTTGGAGTCTGCACTCATTCCTCTCCCTCTCTCTTTAGACTCCCTCGATTTTGAAGAAGAACCCCTCTGGTTTAAAAAAGAGAGAGAGAGAGAGAGAGAGAGAGAGAGAGAGAGAGAGAGATTATTAATTGCAGACATTTTGTTTACACAGGAAGTAGAAGCATATAATAGGTATAAGCATTAGTAGATATTGTATATGTGTACTAATGTGTTCATTAAATATATTTTTACACCTTTAGTGTTCCTTATACTGTATTTATTAAAATAAATATATAGTAAATAATTTTCTAAAATTATTTACTCTGTAACTATTTTATATAATTTGGGTTTGGTTCGAGTTTTAAGTTCCTATTAGAATATGTTTAAGCTATGTTAGCAATATTTTCTAAGCCTATAAATATACATATATCATTTAGGCTTGTAATATACTATTTAGTTTCATATTCCAAAAATAGAGTACTTTCAATATATAAAGTATATATAAGGTATTTACAATAGATTTTTATAACATATCGATGAGTTTATCTGGATGGGCTTATACATTAACTTTCGACATAGTTCATATATATATATATATATATATATATATATATATATATATATATATATATATATATATATATATATATAGTTTGATTTTAGCTTAAAAATAATTTCTAGATTTTAAAATATTTATTTTGGCAAGTATTTCACTAGTTAAATATAGTTTTCAAAATATCTATTTATGATCTAAATGCGTGTTTTATAAAATATATTTTTCTAAAATAAATATATATTTTTAGAATTTAAATAATTTCTCTTCGATTCCATCTTGATCATGACTAGTCATACATTCCTATTTATTGTGCTTCTGACTGCTTCATATCGACCCTAGGCTAATCAGACTACTCAGACTCAATGGAAATATTTGTCTCACCAGCTAAGGACCCCCGGCCAGAACATTTCTGATAGTTTTCATATTTGATTATCTCTATGATTCATGTATTTAGTAGTCCTTTACATTGATATTCGGTTGATTCTCGACACAATGGTACACGGGATTATAGTTATGTTATTTTTTGTGACTTGCATGTTTACCCTGTTCGTGACTTGTTGAATCCATGAGTACTAGTCGGGCAGGAAAGTACATTAGTACACATGTAAATATACCCAGAAACATCCTAAAATGTCTGATCGTGTTTGATAACAGTTGTACAATTCACGTGCGGGGTACCAGATTTACCCCTTAGCGTTGTTTACATGTCGAAAGTGTATTTCAAATCACTAGTTAGATATAGTCCTGCTATATTATAGTTCATGTTTGTCACGACCTGCTCCCGAATAATCGGACACAAGTCGGATACGCCCAGCCTTCGTCGTTAGACATGGCAAAGTAAGCTGTACCAAGCTAGGGAAATCTAACCAGATAAACATGAATGTGTAAAATCACAGCATCTATAAAACGTTCCAGAATGATCACCATAATCCACCGATCATAATATCATAAAAGTACTAGAGACAACAAGAAGATAAACACTATGAACTCACAATATACACTATCTAGAGGAAGAGCTAAAACAATCTAAACCTGAAGCCTCTAGCTAAGTCATGTTTCCATCCTGCTCAGCTAAGATCCCGGGCTCTGGCCCATAAGGTAAAGTGATACCCTGCAAGTACACCTGTAACATATCCAGTCAGGAGCTAAGTATATCCAAGAAAATAAACATGAACATGAACATCATGGTATGAAAATGATTACAGAAAAATATACAGTACGAGAAATGAGAACAAGACATGAAACCTGAACATGAATACTGGAAAGTAAATACAGGGAACATGATATGAATCCTGAACATGAAATACACTATGAACCTGATACATGCAATATATTGAAATATATCCAGAGTGTGTGATCGGCTTGGGTAGATTCAGGGAACATGAAATGGTACGGCTTCGGTCCCACGTGTACAAAGCAGGGCCTAAGCTATTCACATGAATAGTAACTTGGGTTTGATCACATATCTATAGTATTTTCCCTTCTAGACACAAGTAAACTCAAGGAAATATGATACAAGACAATCTCGTAAAATATCGTGTCAACCAGAAGATACAAGAATGAATATACAAGACATAAAAAAATGGACAAGTCCGAGTAGTATACGTGCCTTACTCAGGGTGATCGAAAATAGGCAGAAAAGTTGTATGTCCTCCTGCTAGTAGGTACGAGTTGGTTAAGTTCTAAATCATTTACAATAATATTAATGAAGGAAAAGCTAACTCATACTCAACTCACTAATTCAAGCCTAACCTGCCTGCACACCGGACTCTATTAAACCTATCTCAATTTTGTGGGCAAATGACTGTTGGTTTCTCAAGGAAAAAGCTATAACAGAACTTGGCTAATTACAACCTATACTTATCATATTTTGTAACTCCAAATATTCAAGCTGGCTTCCTTCCCATACCAAAAACAACTCCTGATTGAACTCAACCAAAACACACCAACCACCCACCTACACCATTTGACAAAATATTACAAAGTATACAATTTATGAAAATTACACTATACTCAATATTCGTGACAAAACCCGTTAGAACCATCAGCAAAACTAAGCAAGTTTGGCAAAATGCTTCTGTAAGCAACATAGGATCATCAGCTATGGTTTTCCCTTCCACCTCTGTACACAGACAACAATCTCAGGTCTGGCCCATGACTTAAACACATGTCATACCAACTCAACTCTTAACAAAAGTCATAGCCTTTGCTTGCAAACGGAAACTCATTCAAAAATATGGAATTTCCAGCTCTTTGTTTATAGCTTCACCCTTCAGGAAAGTAGATGCAGTAAAATAGAATAGAACCAAACCATTTTCCATTTCTCTAGTTGCTAACTAACCAAATAATTTGCTTAACCCTCTATATTCCTTCCTCAGAGCATTGCACATTCAACCATAAAACTGAAAGAAAATAACACCACTTGGCCATAGAGTACAACCAAAGCTTACTGTCCTCATTAATAACCAAATTAGTTTACTATATAGTAACTTAACTGAAAACTCAGATTTGAATCCAACAGCTATTAAAACATCTACAACTCTATTAGCAAATCCATACGAAACCAAATCATAAAACAACTTCTACTGTACTCCTTCCTGCCAAAACTCCCAGACTCCATATTTGACATAAATGTCCAAATTAAACAACTGAATCAAGTGTTTTAGCAATATTTGAAATCGAAATAATGAATGAACGCACTCAGCTAAATTGGACAAAATGAATACAGAAAACTGGATACACATACCAAATATACAACCAAATAGATAAATCCTACGATCAACCGAACTTCCCAACCCGGCCAATTGCTAACTCTGGCTCCTAACAGCCTACTGCAGCGGACACAATAAGAACAGCGCTGGCACATATGGACACAACCGCACCCGGACACTGCACACACAGTCTGGACACGGTCGATCAGCATTGGACATTCTATAGGATTGTTCACAAGAGCTGGTACACCCGGACACCATACTGGACACGACCAACCCACCAAAATCCTACATATCCTGGCCAACACCACACGTACTCAAAGAGCAGTAGTAAAATTCCATAATCAAGGGGAGGATAGCATGGTACCTGAGGAGAATGTTCGAGGAGGTCAATGCCACATCCTCACGGAATCAGACACGTTCTCTATGGGTCCTGCTTTGATTGTTCTAAATTGTGATTCTTCCAACATAGTTCAATCAACTCAACACTCCTACTATCAACACCTGCTCACACATTTCCGAAAAATCGACACCAAATTGATCACCAAGAACTCAAATGTTTAACCAAATCAAAGGTAACTACTCACAGATCTGAATAAAATTAAATCTTTACCAAAAATTTAGGGTTCTGGATCAACGATGAACCTCTTCCGATCTTCCCAATGATAGGTCCTCCTGTACGAATCCACTCGACACCAAAAATAAGAGTCGATCAGCAAGATCCGAAACTACTCTCCAGTTCTTGAGTTCAAAATTGGATCACTGATGAAGAGGGAGGCTTACGAGGTCTGGATCGAGAACGTTTATGACTCAAAGTCATGGCGGTACTTTGTCGAAGGAGATCGACCGACGAAAAATGTTCGCTGCTATCGAAACTCATCCTGCCACCGCCGCTGTCGTCGTCATCTGAAGGGGATGACGAGACAACCGTCGGATTCTCCTAGTCGACTAGATCGACTGAAAGCCACCAAAAAACTGCCGAGAATCACGTGCATCGAGGAAGAGGACCTGACGTCTGTTGTCGCCTAGCCTCCGGAGGGAGAGCCTATTGCTGTCGCCATCACCATCGAACTAATCTGAGAGAATTTAGGGTTAGGGTTTTGGGAGCTCAGGAAATTTGGGGAAGCAGAGGAGAGCTCGATGAGTTGATGAAAATGAGTTGAAAACTCATTCTCTCTCCTGGCCGAAATAAAAAGGGATTAACAAATAAGCAATTAGCCCCCCGCCATCAATTGGTATTTTAACAAAACCCTCCCTTTTTACTAATTGCAAGAATACCAAAAATTCAGTTAGAAAATTGGTTACATGTTTGTTAGGTAGTGGGGACCACTCCAAATAAATTCGAAAATTAATTACTTGTCAAAAATTCAAATCCCCCTCCAAAAGCAATTATGAAATATTTATTAAAATATTTAATCAAGGATTATTATTCTTCGAAATGGTTTAAAATCAACTTCATATTTAGTAACTACAATATTTCTAAAAAAATAAATTGAAAGGTGGAGTTACAAATCTCTCCTCCTTAAAATAATTTCGTCCTCGAAATTCAAAGGGTACAGTAGGCACAGTTGTCATAAAAATTGAGACTAGTCAATTAAGTTGGTCGTACTATAAGGTTAAATTTAGTCATGACAAAATATTATCTGGCACGATCAACTAAACACGATCCAAATCAAAATTGAGGCATGGTGGAAAAATGATCATGATCAAAACTATTCAGTCACGGTTTTGAATTATCAGACATGATTGTTATGAACAAAAGTATAATCATTATAAAATATAGGCACGATCAGGATTTCTGGATATAATCAGAGGTAGGGTTTGGAAGGATTTAACATGGCAAAATAATCAATGAAGTGGCAGGATCAATAACGACCAAATTGGCCAGATACTAATCGAGACAAGATTTTAATTAACACCATGCACGATAATTTTATACTGAAAATGAAATGATACAATCCACAATAATAATAATAATAATAAACAAGCACGTGATGGAATGAAGTTTCAATTATGACTTAGAGGTGTAAAATCATGAAGGGCACGATCTTCGAAGCACGATTTGAATCGAAAGTTAGCACAAATGGACTAGAGCAAGATGGAAAAATCACGGTTGGATAGACATGACTAAGATTGAAGTTTAGATAACACACGGTCGAAATATATGCACGATTTTAAAATCTAGTTAAATGGAATCAAGATCTAACAATGTGTAAAGTCAACGATCCATCAATAAAATGCAAGAAGAAAAATTGTATGAGTTGAGGGAAAATATGGAACTAATCCGGAGATATCAATATCAAGTCAAGGTGAGTACATGGATCTGTCATTCAAGGAAAATCAATAATCGTATGAAAGAGGAATATCGTCTCCATGGTACCCGAGAACATATAGGTATTTGAAATCACTTTGCTTAGAATCCCTACCCCGCCAGTATATATCTGACTGCAGTGGACTTTTGGCACCATGACTCAAATAACAATATGTCACAGAATATTCTGTCAATCTTATCTATTTTAAAACAATTATTAACGAAACAACTCAAGAGATCTAAATATGAAGAGTTTAGGACAAAGTCTCAATAATACCCGAATACCTATGAATGTCTGAAATCACTTCAACTCGGAGTTCATGCCTCGCCAGTGCGTAGCTGGCTGCAGTGAATCCTCAGTCTCCATAATCCAAATAATGGCTACAATGTACAACTGCTATGTTATAAAAGATAGTCGAATATTCTCTCAACCTTGTCTAGGGAATTTCCAAAGGGTTTATAGTAATCCAATACGAGTTCTAAATCATGATAAAAAATGATGTTATATGTCTTTTACAAAATAAGAAGTTTCACTAGTTACTAAGAAGCAACAGAAGATCCAATAAGGAGTAGCGGTCCTAAAAGGAACAAACAAGGAGATTTTTAAATCTCGAACAGGAAACAAAGCTTCTGTAACACCCAGTTTTCCAGATGAGGATATTTTTGAAATTTTGTAATTATAATTATTATTTATTGATATTTATTTTATATGGTGATTTTTGGTGATTTTTAATTATTTTTAAACTATTTAAAAACTGGTTTAAGTCATGACTTGTGATTTTGATGTGCTGCTAGTGAAACCTGAGAGACTGCATGACCTAGAGCCTAACCACGTCATTAGGATGATTTAATTGTTATTTTTAGCCTAGGGGTATTTTGGTCATTTTTGACTTATTTGATTTATTTGGTCATTTGTTGAATTGGTGAATTTCTGGTTGACTTGACTTGTTGAGACCTAGTGAGCTAGCCTAGAAGCTAACCCTAGCCATGGTGACCCTAGTCTAACTTAGGATAACCTACATTTAGTCTTTAGAAACTAATTTTAGAATGAGGGGATTTGGTTTAGTGCATTTAAGTCATGGTTCATAGTTTCATGAAATGACTTATGGCTAAATGATTTATTTTGATCATGACTTGGCCCATGGCCCATAACTAGAAGCCCTAACCCTAACCAAATCCTAAATGACTAGCCATAGGGATCCCCACCCTATATAAACACTTATTCTCTAGGGCTTGCCTCCTTCTTTCATTCATTTCAATATTGGAGAAGGAAAGGTATTGTCCCTCTTGCAAAAATCCCCATAAATCCATTTTAATTCCTTTTTGATCCTAGTTTCTTGCATTAGAACCTAACACTCTCCTATTTTCTGATTTCTGAGTTTAATTCTAGCTTTGGGACAATTTGGAGCATTTGGCACCAAGAGGAAGAATCCCCCATTTGGAGCTTTTCCAAGCTTTTTGCACACATAGGTAAAACCCTTCAAATTGATTTAAATTTCAGTTTTATTTGCATGTAGGGCTAGATCTAGGAGTCCCCTAGGTGTCCCTGAAATTTGGGTGATTTTTGTGTCCGTTTGGTGTCCGTATCGGACACGTGTCGTAGTGTTGTGTAGGTGTTCGATAGAATGCCTCAATGGATTGAATGTTATTGTTTTTCAAAACAAATTATATATTTGGATAGCTCTGGATGTGTACATTACTTATGTTGATCACTGAGTTGGTTTTTATGCACTTTTTGTGCCCAAATCGGACACGCACCACGTGTACGACACAGCGCACAGGCACCGTGCGGCTGCCCTGCTGCTCGAGTGTCCTGTAGGACACGACACAGCACCTATGGACACGATACTTGGCACCCACCTCGGGGCAGTGTCTGACACCACACGTGTCAAGTTTGAGCTGCCCTCGTGTCGTGTCGAGGGTGCTAGGACTCATGCACGGGTTTTGCACTAGCTGTGCACGCGTGGAGAATCCCCTCTGATACGGGGTTCGTGTCCACGCGTGACGCAACTAGGACACGTTGTACTGTGTCTGGGGTGTAGCCCTATCCTAGGCGAACCCACAGACACGAGCACGAGACGCATGTCCCTCTGTGTCGTGAGCACGAGGCACAGTCCTCGCCGCACGACACTGCTGTGTCAGTTCAGTATTTTTTTGGATGTTGGTTATTTGGACACATTCGTGTCCCGTTTATGGATACGAATGGCATCCCCTGGATACCTGACACAAGGAGAACACGTCTATGCACCTGTTGTAAATTCTATGGTTTAATTTAGGTTTCGAATTAAGTTTTGAATGATGAACTGTGTGTATGTGTTCACTGATACCATACACTGTTTTACTTCCTGAACTCTGATTTCTTTTTAAACTGAACATGATGTCTAAATTGCCATGATTAGATTCAATTTTCATATTAGAATGGGTTTTATGATCTGAAATTGTTAACTTTCCTCCCACACATTGTTTCCAATGTTTTAACTAATTTTTCTGTCATTATCTTTAAATCCTGTGAACACTGACACATGAACACTGTTACTGATTTCTAGAATTTCCTGTAATTTCAAACCCATTTCCATGATTCAAATGCAAGAGAAGTTCATACACATGGGTTAGATGGTTTACATATTGGGGACTGTAATGTGTTCATTGAATTCCTGAACTCTATTTTTCTTGTTAAATTGTTTTCGAATGTTAAATCACCATGATAGATTAATAACCATGTTAAATTCATTTCATGAGAACCTGAATTTATATATGGGTTCAGTGTGTGATTTTGAATAAGTTGGGGTGAGTTAGTTCTCTATTTTCCTGAGATTACATTGACACTGTGATTTAAGTTCCTGCACTTGGCCATGTCTGCAAACATCCTTCTTCACTGCAATTCCTAATTCCTGTTTTTCCTCTTGACACATATATGTGATACACACACTCACCCACTGTTTATCATACACACACAAATACATTCACAAACTGAAATCTGAGAAACCTGTTTTCGAATCCTGATTTGATTTCCTGTCCTTCCCTTTCAACTGATTTTTGATGTTATATAAACTGCCATATTAATTAGAATACCTGTATAATAGTTACATTGAGTTTAGTTATGATTTGTGTGGGGGTTAAGCATATGCACTGTCATTCACATGTGCACTGTGTTTAGACAGATTTGGGATTTGTTTCTTGATTTCAATTTTGTAATACTCACTGAGACATGGTGGTTCCTGCCACATTCATTTGCTTTTTCCCTGTGAATTCACAGATGAACACACACCCCCCTTGCATGCTGATTTGGTTTTCAGGTTTCATATATATAGGAGAGGCTAGTGTTTTGTTTGGGACACTGTTAGCTAACTATTTTGACTACCCAAACCTGAGAACTAATACCACACATACACAAAACTGACTTTTGACACTATGAAACTTTGTTCTACACATACACACATTGTTTTCCTGCCACATTGCTCCCTGTCATATGTATCACTGATCACTCTGGGAATGATTTCAGGTTTGTACTGGCACTTTGTTGGTTATTGAAAATCCTGGGACACTGTTAGCTACCTGAGACCAAAACCTGTCATCACCCACTGCTATGCTCACATGCTCATTCACCCTTTGACACATTGGCAGTACACACAATGCTCTTACACACATGTAACACACTGTCCTTCCTGTCACTAGACACACACAACCCCCCTTACACCATTATGTGTACATACTATGATATGCATGTATACATGTACTCCACTCTTCCTCTTTCACTCTCTATATCTAAAGTGTATATTACATGAATGCTTGATTAGGATTACTTAGTATTGTGATACCTTATCTATATCCATGTATATATGTGTATGCTATCTAGTACCAATACCTATATAGCTACCCTATGTGTATATATAAATTTGAATGTGACATACATTGATTTGTATAATATATGCATATAAGGTTTTGTTATATGTGAGGAATAGTTTAGGCTATGGTAGTATACTAGTGTGGGTTGTATGGTATTTTGGTTAGACCTAGATTGACTTGTTCAGCCTAGGTTAGACAAACCTGGACTAGTTTGACCTTGTTTAACCTAACTAGACTAGAGTTGACCTAGTTTGACTGTTAGGTTGACTAGTTGACCAAGGTTTGACAATTTAGCTAGATATTGACTTGGTTTGACCCAGAGTTGACCAAGAGTTGACTTAACCTAGATTAGACTTGATGGGACCAAGTGTGACCTAGTTTGACCTAGACAGTTGACCAGGTTTGACTTAGAGTTGACTTTGACCTAGATTGGCTTAGAAATCATGTAGATTGCATCATAGACTCCATTTGTCTTATTTTAAGCATATTATAACCTGTACTGCTCTATTTAGGACATTGTGACTCCGGTGCGGACATCTGATATTTACTACTCTTTTCAGAGTATCAGGCGAGTACATTCTCTGATAGTTCTCTCATTTATTTGTCAATTACTGTATTTCAGTTCTAGTTAGCTGTATGTGATTCTCTGTTACAAACACGTACTGTTATTTCTGGATTCATGTATACGACACACATTTATTTCTGGCCTCTATTACTGGTATCATCATTTCCGGCTTCTATTACTGGAATCATTTACTGGAATCACCCCGGAATCATTTACTGGTATCATTGTACTTGGCTGGACTCATCTTGAATCATTGTGTCAGAATTCTGGATTCACTTGCTGGGAGGGGAAATACTAGAGTAAGACATGTAGACATACCCCATTACTGGAATCACCCCTACTGGAATCTACTGGAATGATAGCCATCTCACACCCGGCCAGGTGTGTGATGTGCCGGATTACCCATAGCCGTTTACATGTCGATCTCGGTATTTTAAAACACACTGCTAGAGTATAGGCTGGACTCACCCTGGAATCATTGATCACTATGACTGGAATCGTCCCTTGCTGGATTCATCTTGTATGAGATTCATCCTGTACTGGACTTACATTAGAGTTGCACTGGTCTACATGTTGTCTGGACTTTATATTATTTTACCCTGGTTCAGCTAGTTCTATTTTTACAGTCTTCATTGCTATGATTCTTCTCTTGTTTAGTATTTACTTTTCTTGCACTTTATCTGTCGTTCTTACCATCACCTGAATATAAACTGCCATTTCATCAATACAACTGCCTATAACTGCTTTATAGTTCTCTGTCATTTACTTGGGTTTTCTAGATGAGATTGTGCTCGTTCCTGTCCTGACTGGCCTGTTGAAAATTTTACAGATGATTGCCCTGAGGACACATGCCCTACATTTTACTGAGGAGATGGCTTAGCTACCTATGGCCCCGACACTCGGGAGTGATCAGGATTTAGTCTAGTAGACTTGCATTTATTTTTCATTTAGAGCTTGTTGTATAGAGATTTGAGACTTGAGATGTATTGAGATTTTGAGTTTGTTGTTATTATATTAGTAGTTTTGTTGTCTTAAATTTCTTAGTGATATTCTGTGTTATCTTATCGTGCTTAGGCTGTGATTGAGTTACACCATATCTTATACTTGTCCTCCGTTCGGAGTTGATCTTGATGAGTACATTATATACTGCATGAGTTGATGGTTAGTTAGAGACTTAGAACAGCATTCTACCGCCGACACTGCGGCGTAGGCTGGGTGTTGTTACGTACTCGTACCCTCACAGTGGGTGTGGGTCGTGACAGCTTCAAATTGTAACCAATATCTCAAATGAAAACCAGGATGGTAACAAGATCCTGTATTTGGAACGTAATCTTGGATAGGTAACGAAGTCTCAAAAGTAGCATAGAAGTAAGGTATCAGATAGAGGGCAATGTCACAAAATAAGGAATAAGATCTCATATCGGAAACATGGTTCAATAATATCTCAAATAACCGCAAAATCTCAGACAAAATCTCGAAGGGAAACAAACCTCCAATAGGATACAAGGTCTCAAATGGAGAACCAATGTCAACAAAATCGTGATTAGGAAATAAAATCTCGAATAGGAAATCTTGACGAGGAACAAGGTATCGAATAGGGAACACGGTCTTAACGAGTCGTGAGTAGGAACTGAAGTTTCAAAGTATGAAAAATCTTGAATATGAGACAAAATTGCGAACAAAACAAAGTCTAAAAATAGGAAACAGGATCTCAAAATCTCGAAAGGAATAAAGTTACGAATATAAAAAGAGAATCAATGGGTGAATAGGAAATAAGTACCCATGAAACCAGCGATATCTCACATAGGGGACAAGATCGAAACAAAGTTGTGGACAAAACAACTTTTCAATAGGAAACAAGCCATGAATAGGAAACAAAATCTTCAAAACCTTCAAAGGAATCCTCAATAATGTCCTAAATAGGATGAAGCTCAAACAAGGTTTCGAATGAGGAACAAGGTTTTGAAATGAAATCTCGAGTAGGAATTAAAATCTAAAATAACACGAAGTTTGATGAGGGAACAAAATTTCTAATTATGTGCCAACACTGGGAAACAAAATCATGAAATATGCAAACAATATCGAATAGTGGATTTCAAATAATTATCGAATTGTGGATCTAAAATAAGTTTATCGATTAGGAAACAATATCTTGAAATGAACTTCGAATATCAACCAAGATTTTTAAAATAGACAACAAGAAATTTCAAGAAATGATCTAGGTGCTAAGAGGAATTTTAAGGAAAGACTGGATTGCGAATCAAGATACAAGATGTTCTCCAACCATGCAAGAGAAGCCTTCTGTCTTCAATATTTCTCCGAAACTGGAATCACTTCAACTTCTTCAACTATTGGTCCTTGCGGTAGTGCTCCATGTGATTGCTAAATCTGAAGAAGTGGGTCCCTTTTCTGTAGTCTTGATGCTCCCCGTGCTTGTCCTTGGGCAGTGTGATCAACAATCTCTGGACAATCCTTGAGTTGATGGGCAGGCGATCCGTAGTACAAGCATAACCTCCGTCTTTTGTGGCACTTGTTGTAGTGGTGTCCTAGGCAGCGGTAGAAATTGCAATTGGTTGCTGGTTGGATTTGAGTCTGAATCTTTTGCTAGTGCTAGAGTACAGGGCCTCTGATAGGAATATACGGCTGTTGGTGTCACGCCCCAGAACCAAAATACTGGAGAGCGGGGGCAGACATAGCCAGCTACGTATATTGAAATGGAAGACCACCCTGATATACGGTCACGGCTGTCTAGAAACATGAGGGTTTACTGCAAGCCAACAGTCTCTTATGTTCATGAACAAGCCTAATGTCTCAATCACAAGCAAGTAAGTAAGGTCGCAAGATGTATGATCATTAAATATACAATAATAAGGCGTCCCAAATATCACATATTCAGCTGATCATGAAGCTAGTCGTACAAAATGTGGGACTAGCAAGAGTTAAGTCATACATGATCAACCCTATTAGTTAATCATGTTTACAGCCCGTAGGCAGATAGTAAGTAAAGTGCATCGAGCTAACAGGTGCTCGTCGGCTAAACGCCTCAAAAGAATAACTTTACAATAGAGTGAGCGAAACAAAATAGAAAACCCACTCATAGCCCGGGTTCCTTCTAGTCGCCACCATTGGGCTGGAAGCTTGGTAGATCCTCGGAAGCTGCTCCAAAATCTAGCCACACAAAACCAGCTGCGTCAACCCCAGAAAGAGCAAGTGCCACAAGGGGGCCACGAAATAAGAACAAAAGCCAGCAATCAGCACAGAAAATCTAATATTAAAAATAAAATTACGAAAACATGTCAGAATGATATACGACGAGATAACCATGGAACTATTCCGATAGCCAGGTTATAACCCGTAAACCAAACAAGGACCGGGGTTGTAACCCTTCATCTGAACAGAGCTTGGTTTCCCACCATTTATCGACAAGATAAGTAATGTAAGTAATCAAGACAGGAAGCAATCTTGTATGGGATCAAGACATGACTAGACTGGTTATACCTCATTCAATCAATCACGGCCAAGCAGATCCTACGGCTTACTACTTTAACTAACTAGGGTTATCACAGGCCTAATTACTAACAAGATACAGTGAGATTGTTCCACAGCCACAAGCCCTGCAGACCATCCAGGTTACCCATGACGAAAGATTAGGGTTGAATTCAGGTGGGTACATCGTCCAGGAGATGCATGTACCCTTAGGTGACTTAGAGGGTGCAACACCTGACAGTGTACTGGAAATGCGCCCTACTCAACGGCAGGCTACAAATCCCTGGAGCGCCCAAGTAACGGGATTGCCTGTAGCTGTGTCATCTCTTCATGACTACTGTGCAATTCTAGTTATTAGCCTTAATCCATTTTAGTAGATACTCCTGACCGTGGTACTCAGGAGTCCCATCCTAGACATGATGCGAGACTGGACAAGTGGATTTAACAAGCAAGCAAGAAAGAACCACCCACGGTGTCAAGACAGGTCAAGCTAAGTTATCAGGTCATGTCAAGTCAGGAGCACGCCGTCACGGGCCACTATCAAGTTATCAAGATAAATCATGTCAGGGTACTTGTCAGGAGTGCGCCACGACGGGCCACTATCATGTCAGGGTACTTGTCAGGAGTGCGCCACGACGGGCCACTATCATGTCAGGTTGGTTATGTCAGGAGTGCACCACTACGGGTCACTGTCGTGTTATGCAAGTTCCTTGCCATACCAAGCCATGTACAATAGTCATTCCAAATATATTAAGTAAAATCAAGTTCATGACAAAAGACGTAAGGATATAAAATGGACGTAAAATATCTAATAAAATATCAATATATAGGGCTATAGAAGAGCCAAGCTTAAAGAAATAAAACCAAAACTCCAAGAGCCAATGGGTTAAGCAAGGGGTCAAGGGGCAGCGTACGAAAAGTCACGCACGCTGAAAGAGCTGCGTATGTGAAAAGTCACGCACGCCAGAGAGCAGCGTGGGTGAAAAGTCACACACGCTACAGAGAGCTGCGTGGGTGAAAAGTCACGCACGCTCAAGGGAGCTGCGTACGTGAAAAGTCACGCACGTTCAAGGGAGCAGTGTACGTGAAAAGTCACGCACGCTGAGAGAGCAGCGTAGGTGAAAAATCACGCACGCTACAGAGAGCAGGGTGGGTGAAAAGTCACGCACGCTACAGTGAGCAGCGTAGGTGAAAAGTCACGCACGCTACAGAGAGCAGCGTGGGTGAAAAGTCACACACGCTACAGAGAGCAGCATGGGTGAAAAGTCACGCACGCTCAAGGGAGCTGCGTACGTGAAAAGTCACGCACGCTCAAGGAGTCACGCTTCCAACAGGAAGCGTACTCAAGTCCGCGTACACAGCGCTAAAGAGCGCACGTAGCTCAGGGTGCGTAAGCTAAACAACTCTGCACACACTGCTCACTGTCTTCTCCAGACAGCAAGAACACCATGGCTGAACCCAAAGCTTCGAAAGCTCACAACTTGGCCATCCGAACTCCAAATTCGGATTTCCAAAGCTCCAACTTGGGTGAAACTGAATGCTCTTCCACATGGAAACATCAAAACCCATGAAAATCCAACTTAAAGAGATCAAGCCATGCAAAATCCAAAAATAGAAATAACTTAGATCTAGAGCAAAGGAGACTTCAAATCACAAAACACCAAGTTCTAATGTTGATCACCATGTCCTAATCTAGCAAATGAACCAAGAAAATAGGGCTCTCATGAAGTGGCAAGGTGCACTTGCCTAGGGTTAGGAGAGTTGTGGAGGAAGGAGAAGAAGAAGAAGAAGAAAATTAATGGTGGAAGTTATGAGGAGAGAGAGTGGTAGGTAGGGGTTATAAAGAGGGTGAGTTGTGGTGGGTTGAGGGGTAGCATAGGTTAAGGTGATCCAACTCACATAAAACCGAACCAATCCAAATAAAACCGAGCCATGCCAAAACCCAAAATACGGGAAATACCGAAATCCTATAAGTTGAAAAAAATAAAAATACATGCCAAAAATCCAGATACGAGTATAAATACGAAATACAGAAAATACGGGAAATAAGGGTGACAGTTGGCATGCTGGTTGCTGAGATCCTGATGCTCTTCGGCCTTTGTGATCCGTAACTTACTAACAGTCTTTCATTTGGTGGGCAGAAGATCCATAGGATAGGCAGAGTCCAAGTCTTCTGTGGCACTCCTCGAAGCAATGTCCTGGATAGCGGCAGAAAGCACAATTGGTCATTGTCTAAATCTGATGATACGGCTGAAGAAGCAATGTCTGAGTATGGCAACGCTTTATGGGTCTAGGGTAGTTGTTGTCTTCGTCATAAGTCTTTATATCTCTCATGTGCTTCAGCTTCCCATCTTATTCTATTGTCTGTGCTGCATTCTGGATCAGAGTCAAATCCTCAGAGGCTTGGATGTTCTTCAGTGGCGGCTCCAGGTTCTCGATCTGCTTCTTGGTGCAAGATATGTACTCGGTGTCGGAGAAATCTAAGTGTTTGAGAGTCTGGAAATCCGAAGTCCTTTCTGGCTCGAAGAGTGTATCCACAGGTCTGACTTGAAAAAGGATGGCATGCTTCCTCTGGTTGTCAAGGAACTCTTCAAACATCTCTGTCAACTACGTACTACCCATGGGGATAGTAGAGTGATAGAAGGTAGTGGGAGCTCGAAAACCTCAAGTGTAGGTGGATCGACTGTTCCGGTATTGCGTGCTTGAACTATTGAAAAACTGAAAACTGTTAAAATGTTCTAATCCTAAAACAATAAGTGTTTATTGATATCAATATACCAGATATACCCTTATTTCCTGATTTTTTCTATGCTGTGATCAAGTTTTCCTAGTGTAATAAAGTCCCCCAATAGTACGATAATACCTAGGTACCATTAGGATAGACCTGCATGGGCCACCACTAAAAATATATCATGACCCGCTCCCGAATAATTGGACACAAGTCGGACACGTCCAGCCTTCGTCGTTAGACATGACGAAGTAAGCTGTACCAAGCTAGGGAAATCTAACCGGATAAACATGAATGTGTACAATCACAACATCTATAAAACGTTCCAGAATGATCACATAATCCACCGATCATAATATCATAAAAGTACTAGAGACAATAAGAAGATAAACACTATGAACTCACAACATATACTATCTAGAGGAAGAGCTAAAACAATCTAAACCTGAAGCCTCTTGCTAAGTCATGTCTCCATCCTTCTCAGCTAAGATCCCGAGCTCTGGCCCATAAGGTAAAATGATACCCTGCAAGTACACCTGCAACATATCCAGTCAGGAGCGGAGCTAAGTATATCCAAGGAAATGAACATGAACATTATGGTATGAAAATGAATACAAGAAAATATACAGTACGAGAAATGAGAACAAGACATAAAACCTGAACATGAATACTGGAAAGTAAATACAGGGAACATGATATGAATCCTGAACATGAAATGCACTATGAACCTGATACGTGCAATATATCGAAATACATCCAGAGTGTGTGGTCGGCTTAGGTAGATTCAAGGAACATTTGAAATAGTACAGCTTTGGTCCCGCGTACACGATGCGGGGCCTAAGCTATTTACATGAATAGTAACTCGGGTTTGATCACACATTTGTAGTATTTCCCCTCCCAGACACAAGTAAACTCAAGGAAACATAATACAAGACAATCTCGTGAAATATCGTGTTAACCAGAAGATACAAGAATGAATATACAAGACATGAAGAAATGGACAAGTCCGAGGAGTATACTTGCCTTGCTCAGGGTGACCGAGAATAGGCAGAAAATTTGTATGTCCTCCTGATAGTAGGTACAAGTTGGTTAAGTTCTAAACCATTTACAATAATATTAATGAAGGAAAAGCTAACTCAGACTCAACTTACTAATTCAAGCCCAACCTGCCTGCACACAGGACTTTATTAAACCTATCTCAATTTTGTGGGCAAATGACTATTGGTTTCTCAAGAAAAAAGCTATAACAGAACTTGGCTAATTACAACCTATACTTATCATATTTTGCAACTCCAAATATTCAAGCTGGCTTCCTTCCCATACCAAAAATAACTCCTGATTGAACTCAACCAAAACACACCAACCACCCACCTACTCCATTTGACAAAATATTACAAAGTATACAATTTATGAAAATTACACTATACTCAATATTCATGACAAAATCTATTAGAACCATCAGCAAAACTAAGCAAGTTTGGCAAAATGCTTCTATAAGCAACATAGGATCATCAGCTATGGTTTTCCTTTCCACCTCTGTACACAGACAACAATCTCAGGTCTGGCCCATGACTTAAACACATGTCATACCAACTCCACTCTTAACAAAAGTCATAGCCTTTGCTTGCAAATGGAAACTCATTCAAAAATATGGAATTTCCAGCTCTTTGTTTATAGCTTCACCCTTTAGGAAAGTAGATGCAGTAAAATAGAATAGAACCAAACCATTTTCCATTTCTCTAGTTTCTAAATAACCAAACAATTTGCTTAACCCTCTATATTCCTTCCTCAGTGCAGTACACATTCAACCATAAAACTGAAAGAAAATAACACCACTTTGCCATAGAGTACAACCAAAGTTTACTGTCCTCATTAATAGCCAAAGTAGTTTACTATATAGTAACTTAACTGAAAACTCAGATTTGAATCCAACAGCTATTAAAACATCTACAACTCTATTAGCAAATCCATACGAAACCAAATCATAAAACAACTTCTACTGTACTGAACCCCTTCCTGCCAAAACTCCCAGACTCCACATTTGACATAAATGTCCAAATTAAACAACTGAATCAAGTGTTTTATCAACATTTGAAATCGAAATAATGCATGAACACACTCAGCTAAATTGGACAAAATAAATTATACAGAAAACTGGATACACATACCAAATATACAACCAAATAGATAAATCCTACGATCAACCGAACTTCCCAACCCGGCTAATTGCTAACTCTGGCTCCTAACAGCCTATTGCAGTGGACACAATAAGTACAACACTCGCACATATGGACACAATAGCACCCGGACACCGCACACGCAGTCTGGACACGTTCGATCAGCATTGGACATTCTACAGGATTGTTCACAAGAGCTTGTACACCCGGACACCATACTGGACACGACCAACCCACAAAAATCCTACCTATCCTGGCCAACACCACACGTACTTAAAAAGTAGCAGTAAAATTCCATAATCAAGGGAAGGATAGCATGGTACCTGAGGAGAATGTTCGAGGAGGTCAATGCCATATCCTCACGAAATCGGACACGTTCTCTATGTGTCCTGCTTCGATTGTTCTAAATTGTGATTCTTCCAACATAGTTCAATCAATTCAACACTCCTACTATCAACACCTGCTCACACATTTCCGAAAAATTGACACCAAATTGATCACCAAGAACTCAAATGTTTAACCAAATCAAAGGCAACTACTCACAGATCTGAATGAAATTAAATCTTTACCAAAATTTAGGGTTCTGGATCAACGATGAACCTCTTCCGATCTTCCCAATGATAGGTCCTCCTGTACGAATCCACTCGACACCAGAAACAAGAGTCGATCAGCAAGATCCGGAACTACTCTCTAGTTCTTGAGTTCAAAATTGGATCGGTGATGAAGAGGGAGGCTTACGACGTCTGGATCGAGAACTGTTATGACTCAAAGTCACGGCGGTACTTTGCCGAAGGAGATCGACTGCCGAAAAATGTTCGCCGCTATCGAAACTCGTCCCGCCACCGCCGCTGTCGTTGTCATCTGAAGGGGATGACGAGACAACCGTCAGATTCTCCTAGTCGACTAGATCGACTGAAAGCCACCAAAAAACTGTCGAGAATCACGTGCATCGAAGAAGAGGACCTGACGTATGTTGCCGCCTAGCTGCCGGAGGGAGAGCCTATTGCTGTCGCCATCACCATCGAGCTCACCGGCGAGAATTTAGGGTTAGGGTTTTGGGAGCTCAGGAAATTTGGGGAAGCAGAGGAGAGCTCGAGGAGTTGATGAAAATGAGTTGATAACTCATTCTCTCTCCTGGCCGAAATAAAAAGGGATTAGCAAATAAGCAATTAGGCCCCCCCCATCAATTGGTATTTTAATAAAACCCCCCCTTTTTACTTATTGCAAGAATACAAAAATTCAGTTAGAAAATTGGTTACAAGTTTGTTAGGAAGTAGGGACCACTCCAAATAAATTCGAAAATTAGTTACTTGTCAAAAATTCAAATCCCCTCCAAAAGCAATTATAAAATATTTATTAAAATATTTAATCAAGGATTATTATTCTTTGAAATGGTTTAAAATCAACTTAATATTTAAAATATTTCTAAAAAAATTAATTGAAAGGTGGAGTTACAGTGTTTCAGTCATTTATTATAGGCACTTCCTTGTCTTGAATGCCATGCTCTCCTGCTTTTACTCACATGTTTTATATCATGATTTTCCTGTTTATACACCCATCATGTATTTTAATATTATTTACAGTTTTATAGATTTTGTCAATTATTGGAACTGCTGTTAGAACGTACTCGTTCCATTTATGACTGGAAACCAATATTTTTTAGGTTAGTCGCGACAACTCTTAGCATTCGGGAGGCATGGGTATGATGAGGTCAACCTAAAAGACTAGTTAGATAGATTAGTTGTTCTGTTTTATAATTGGTGAGACATTGTATTCTTCTTTAACTGTAAAACTTGTAAATGTTGTAATTAAATTTAGTAATGTGAATGATCAATAAAGTTTTAAATAGTGAGCATTACCTTATATGATTTTGAGTATCATGGCCTTGACATCGTTCTACCATCGACTTTGCGACGTAGGCTGGCTTGGACACGCACTCATATCCCGAAAAATAAGTACGGGTCGTGACAAGTTTTTGTGGTGGCCCATGCAAGCCAGTCTTCGTAAAAGATTGTGACCTCGTGATAGTACTTAAGTTAGTCGTACTATTGTGAGCCTGCGACTAGAAAATTCTCATTCACAATTAGGATTAAATTGATCTAGGAGGATGACTAAGAATATTAGTCCCATATTCAACTTGATTGTTGGGTAGTTAAGGATTGTTAAATAGGCCATGCAATATATGCAAGGATTTAATTAATTTAGATAACTTGAGAGATTTTTATAGACACACTGTTACATTTTGATTTGATGATAGGATCCAATGTGGGTAGACTATACATTCTATAACTTAGGCCTTCCTGAAATTCAACCCCTATCCTTGATAATTTATTCAAGTTATCTTTTCTGTCCTCTCTAGATATTATCACCGTTACCCGTACCAAGTATTTTCCATTGGTCATAAGTAACTGCTTTTCCCTAAGAGTTTATATTTTATTCCATCCATTGGGTTGAGCCTAACGTGATCCATTATCCAGATATCTACTCCAAGTTAGCTTGGTCGAAATTCAAGATATATATGTTTTTCCCTCGATCTTCAATATTAGAGGAATAGAAATCAAGGTTTATATTTCTCTTATCTTCACTCATTTGACTTTTCAAAACGAATAATTTCACTTAAAGGACAGATACGTACACTTTTCCTATCATGATCAAATTGTTTGAATTTCTAGCTTTCTCTAGCATGATCAATTTGTTTAAGAATTTTAGAAGCACCTTTGAAATTTTATGGATATAGTTGAAAAAATAATTGGTGACTTACAATGGTAAGACAACAGCGCACTGTCGCTATTTATTTAAATTATCGAGACTGCGGGTTCATTGCAGCCAGTAGCACACTGGCGTGGCATAATCCCTAAGTTGATGTAATTTCGAGTAAGTGTAAGTAATCGATTGTTATTAAAACTATGTCCTAGTTGTTCCATTTTGAATTTTGAGTTGTATGTTAATATTGGTGGAGCCAATAGAATACTCGATGCAAAATCATACTTGAGTCGCGAAATCAAGGTTTACTGCAGTCGGATGTACACTGGCGAGACATGGATTCTCGGTGAAACGACTTCACGTATGCATATGGTTTCGAATACCATATAGGCTAAATCTTTTATTGGTAATTTTTCATGATCCGCAAAAACTTGCACTCTCACTCCAAACTGATTTGATATCATATTTCTCATTATTGTATTAAAAATAAAGCATGTAGTTCTTTTCCTTATCTTTCTTTCTCATCTTTTATTCGATGAGTGATTATTTTACTCCCCATTTAAAACCTACTAGTAGCTTCTAATTCCATATTCCAATAGATTCGTAATCGCACCAAGATTATGATTCTATGATCATGCCTATATAATTGATCGTGCTAAAACGATTTTGACCTGGATCATCCTTAACAATTTCCTGGTCGCAACTAGACTATGTTGATTATATTCCGATCGAGTCGATTCACATATTTTTCTAGATTTTGACTCGATAATCGTGACTAAATAATTTTTCTAAATAGTTAATCGAGTTAATCGTGCCAAACAAATAAATTTTGATCGTTCCTAAACGACTTTGATCGTGAGTAAACTATTTTGACTATAATCATAATCGTGCTCTTACCTTTATTAATTTTATTTTAAGTCACGTATCTATCGTTTCTTTCAAGTCTTGTCAAATTCTAGTACCTTTATTAGTTGACGTATTTAAATCAATTCCTTCTTTAAGGCCTAACCCGTTTCCCAATAAAATACCAAATTAGCTCACACCTTATTTAAGTTCTAGGCTTTAGGATCGTGACAAATCCCAAATATGCTGATTATCATCTATATCACCCTCGTGCACCATCACCCCTTCCTACCATTTTTTTTTATAAATAAGCCATAGCCTAGTAGATTTCATCTATGGCCGTATTCCCTGATCTTTCCTAGAAGTTAAAATATAGAGTCTTGAAGAATACAACTCAATCATAAAATATCTAAACTATCTTATTTTGTATTGAAAATAAATAAGCCATAGCCTAGTAGATTTCATCTGCATCCTAAAGGATGTATTGAAAATTTTCTAAACTATATTATTTAGTCGTCTTCGATTATCTATAAACTTCTTATCTATGTTATGCCCTTTATGGTATGATGGTGTCACGACCCGCACCCAGTAAAAGGGCACGAGACGTGGGTACGTCCAGCCTACGCCGCAGTGTTAGCGATAGAACGCTATCCTAGGTCTCAATCACAAACTAAACATAATATAATATACTCTCCAAACGGAGGACAATCTCAGAAGGAGACAACTCAATCACAAAATATCTAGGAGAGATAATCAGTACGAAATGGAATAGATAGAAGGATCATAACTTTTAATACAAAACCAGATTTGAAGAAGTTTAAGTATTAACATCACCACACCCACAGAGTATGAAATAAATACAACTCATGAAATAACTGAAAACAACAACTAGACAATAATCTAACGATCTACTCCAAGCTCTACTGGTGTCTCCTCTAGGCTAGCTAGAATCCTCAAAGTTATCTGTAAAATTTTCAACGTTATCCTGTCAAGACGGGAACGAGCACATATCTCTGAAAGTAGATCCAAAACATGGTAGGAAATATAGAGCTAACAGTAGAATAAAATATATGATGTGTTGTAAAGGAATACACGAATACAAGAGATATGGATAAGTAAACTGGGATCATGAAATATAATAAAGAATCTATGAACTATAATAAATATTAGTATTTCAGAGCACAAGATGATCATGCGATTGGTTTAGGTTTGTACACGAGTATACTAAGGGGTCTCCATTACACGTGAGGGTATAATAGACATGTACATGAGTATGCTAAGGGGTTTAATCACATGACCACTTCTACTTCCCTGCCCGGATCAATACACAAGGATCCGACCAAGTTATGTTACGTACATAATAGTTAGTTTTACACAAGAAGCACATGTAAGCACACAAGAGTGCATGAGAGCACACGATTTGTATATAATTAATACAAATACAAGGAGTACACGATGGACATGGTAAAGTATATGAACATGAAATACCCGATATATCTACTGAGGGTATAACATCGTAAGACAAGATCCATAGAGTACTGGTCCGTGATAACAATGTGTCAGCATCAAGTAAAGTAGTCTAAAGCAGGCAATATAGATACTATCATGAATGAAAACAAATAGAGAATGTACTCGCCTGATACCCTGAGCAACCGATGTGTACAAATGTCCGAACTAGAGTCACAAGGTCCTATTTAGAGCAATACAGGTTACAATGAGTTCAATATATAATAATTGAGGTATACAATGCAATCTACATGATACTAGGTCATTCTAGGTTAAAATCAACTCTTGGCCAACTCTGGTCAACCCTCTTAGACAACTGAGCAAAAATTTAGGGTTTAGTCAACTGTCTAGTAAAACAAGGTCAATAAGTCAATATTGGTCAACTTTATGATGTACTAACTCATTCTAACCATATACTAGGATATTCTAGGATACCACATATATCCTATAATATATATATATATATATATATATATATATATATATATATATATATATATATATATATATATATATATATATATTATAACGCTCCAGTCCGTAGGACTAGGAACGTAGACATACCAGCTGTATTCATACGAAGTACATAGGTCTCGTATGAATACATAAGCTGTAAAATGTAGTAATCCAAGACAAACTAAATCTCATCCACAATGAAAAGAATAATAATATAAAAATCAACTTGAATATTTATGATACAATCGTTGGACGGAGACAAAGTCCACTACCAACTATCACAATGAAAGAAATGTATAATAATTGATCCATAAAATGGCAAGACGAACCAAGCGCAATCATCTTCGAAGGAATGGAGAAGACCACGGCCTTGGCTAGGATACCTAGAAAAAACATGAACACACACCTGGGGAAAAACCAGGTCCTCAGACGGACGTAGCAAGATACAGGAAGAACAAGCTAATATGAACTGTCAGAATAATAACATAATATATAAACTAGACATAAATATGCAAAGGAGATTCTAACCGCCTAATGTGCAATTTAGAGGACAACTTTCATGCGCATGGGTGGGATTTTAGGCTATGTGTACGTAACTGGCATCTAGTCATCTGTATCCGTCCGTAACGTCTAAAACGTCAGAGGGCATCTGCAAATATATCGCCACAGTTCCATCCGGAGACTGTGGTTTACCTGTTTGGCTTCCTATACGCACTAGCGACTGTCCTCCCCCAATATATCCCACACTGTTCAAGTCATGTCCATGGCTCATCCAGTTTTGTAACTGCTTGAGTCTCTAAAATCCCTAGTCATAGCAGTTACGATCATCTACCGTCACACGACTTTAGAGATAGCTAGTCAATAAGTCGTGCCCCTAACAACATGTCTCAAATCGTATAGTGTGAGTGTCACAGCCAAAGGAGATATAAGGATATCTCCCAACAAGAAGGTAGTCCGCTAACACTAAGTCATCATGCATAAAATAAAGTAACGACTAATAAAGTCGCTTGCACCCAAGTATGGCTTGGACGCACAGTTTATAACAAAGGAAATTAACAATATGAAAAAAAATAAATAATGCAAAAAATAAAGAATATGACAGTAAATTAGCAAGGTATACTTGCCTGTTGCGACGCCTGGTGAGCTGCCTGGTGTGGTACAATAAAGGTGGCACAAGATTGACTTCGGTGTTACAACTATGCAAAGGAATTCTGATGATGGCAAGGACTGGTCCATTGGGTTCAAAATAGTCATGTTCGATGTGTAAAGGTCCGAAGTTACGAAGAAATAGGGAAGCAAGATTAGTCATGAGGGGTGAGGATAATCGAAGAGAGTTTGAGTGAGAGATACGTATACTATTTTAAAGAAATAATTTATACCATTTTAAAATAGGTTTTTAGTTAATCTAAATATAACTACAAAATCTAAGAAAATTATTTTAACAACAAAAATAATTCTAAGTTTGTCAACATATATTTTATAGATAAAATATACCTTTTTACTAAAAATAGTTTAGACAGATATTAATAATCTGGGAAATTATATTTTTTTTAAAAAAACAAGCCAAATATAATATTTATATAAATGTATATATTTATACAAGAAAAAAAAGATATAAAGATAACAAAAATGATTTTTAGTATCATAATAATTAATACAAATTTAATATATTAGTAATGCTGATATTATTTATAATAATATATATACTAAATAAAATAATATTAATAATTAATATGCATCCTTAATCCTAGTTAACCTGTACTACTACTACTACTACTACTACTACTACTACTACTACTACTACTACTACTACTACTACTACTAATAATAATAATAATAATAATAATAAATAACAAAATTAGTCGACTAATGAAAACGAAACAAAAATTTACAACAGCCAAAAAAAAAAGAACACACAAGTAGTGCTATTCCTCATAGAAAGGAGGAGAGAGAGAGAAAAAGAAAATGGAAAGGGTGTGGAGAAAAATCGAGGGAGAGAGAGGAGGGAGCGGGAGACGGCGGGCGGAGGAGAGCGGTGCGGAGGCGGAGAAGTCCGGAGGGGGAAGAGCGCGGAGGAAGGAAAAGAAAAAAAAAAGGGCGGCGAAGCTGTGGTGCCACGGCGACTCGAGGGTTAGCGGCAGCTGGGCGCGGAGGCAGTCGGAAGTCGGTTGGATCTCGGGACGGCGGATCCCGGCCGGGTGGCCACGGAAAACGGAGGGGAGCGAGGGGTCGAAGAGGGGCGGCTACGGCTCGACCGGGGGCTCTGGTCGGTGGAGTCGAGACGACGCGGCGGCGGTCGGGCACTTGGGCGGTGGGAAGTGAGGAACGGGAGAGAAATCGACTGGAGAAAGAACGGGTGGCGAGCAGAGGAAGGCGGCCATGGGCTAGTCTGGCGCTCGCGCGGCGAGGGTTTGCTCTCCGGCGGAGGTAAGGCGGTGGCAGTGGTGGTGTTTAATTTTTGGGTTTTTTTTTTTTACTTTTCAGGGTTTGTTGTCGGTGGTCGGGATGGCCGCGACGATGGTGACGGTGGTTGTCCGGTCGGCGATCGCCGTGGTGGTGATGAAGGTTTGAGTGGTGGGTCCTTGAGGTTTCTGGTGGTGGTCAGGGCCGGAAGACGGGTGGTGCGGGGCTGTGGCGGTCGGGTTTTAGGCCGGTGGCCGTGGCCGTGGTGGCAATCCTGGTGGTTGGGTGCGGTGGTGAATGGTGGTCAGGGAAGGTTGGCGATGGGGTGAAAGGGATTTCTTGGTGTTGGTGTTCGGCCGGTGTCGGCAATGGTGATGGTGTTGACAGTGGATGCGGACAGTGCCGGGGTGGCTGTCGGTGGTAACGACGGTTGATCGCACGGATGAGTGGTGGTGTTGACGGAAGGCAGAAGCAGCGAGAACTAGTCTAGGCTAGGATTAGGATTTGTGGCGTACCGTGTCGGGGCTGTCGACACGACGGGGAATATGTATTTGTAAAAATTAGAATAAGAATTTGGACGGGGAGGGGGAACATGGACACGATGCACTCACATGGGTGGTGGGAATATTTGTGGAGCAATTATGGCTTGTGGAGTAATAATGGAGGAGTACCTGCCTATTTATAGGATGTGAAAAGTCCCATTAAGATAGGATTAGGATTTATTTAAACCCAAAGTAGATAATTTATGTATTAAATTAAGATCAATCAAATCAAATCCAAATCCAAATCCAATTAAATCTAATTTAATTCCCTTAGTTTAAAATCAAATCAATAAATCAAATTTCAATTATTTAACTATTTAAATAAATACATAAGTTCAAATCATGATTTAAATTGCCACAATATCTTCCAAATATATTTTTAAAAATACCAATAATAAAAATTTTGAAAATAATAAATATTTTTAAATATCTTTTTTTTGAATAATAAAATATTAATAAATCTTGAAAATTACATTTTTATTTAAAATAGACTAATAAATAATTTTGAAATATATGTATGCACGAATAATGCATACATGATTATATTTTTCCTAGTATACAATAAAAATATTAATTATTCTTAATAATTGCAGAAAATGAAGGCTTTTAGTAAATAAAATAACCAGTTGGTAATGATAGTAAAATAATTATTGCATATATTATTTTGAAACTATAAAATAAAATATTTTTCTAAAATATGTACGCTCGCACATATTCGCACTCGTTTAGCAAAATAAAATTTCGTGCGCGACGTAAAATACGACTACGCGACGTACAATACAAAATTTTTAATCAGTACCAAAATTTTAAAAAAAATACAGTCGAAATTTAGGGGTTTTACATCCTACCCAACTTACAATAATTTTGTCCTCGAAATTAAGAATAAGTAGGGGATGAGAAGATACAAGGGTACGATCAAATCGTTGGACGAGACAAGAAAACAATATTCAACACAAACATGCATTAGGGAATCGTGATTTAGATAAATACGAAAATAATGCACGGATATGGTAATGGATGAGGGTTGCTAGCTAATACAAGATAGAGAAGGATTTAAGGGTGAGGTAATGAAGGTAAAGTAATTAGAGAGCAAGGGTACATGGTTCCTTAGAGTGAAGTTATGCGTCTAGGTTTAGGGGTGGTTAAGGAAATAATTCTAATCATTTCTAAATTTTAAATGATTTGAGATTACGATCAAGAGTCGAAGGATAGGGCGAATAACTCGAGGCGAAGTTGTAAACACATGGCTTGGTTGATGGCTAACTATAACTATCATGGTCATAGGGGAACACTTGGTGTCTATCTATCAAGTTCGAGTGTTCTGTCTTTCCAATTTAAGTGAAAGACAAAATGAATAAGAGTTCGAAGGAGATGTTTATTGAATATGAACTCGTGGTTCAAAGACGGCTGAATAAATTCAAAAGAGAATTACCAAGGCAGACGTGGATGAGATTCTAGAGAGCAAGCTTAACTATCTCTCCATCCACGTATAACGATAAATAAAGGCAAACCAAAGTGCACTAGGTTGATCAGACCATCATGCACCGGTTCTGACTAGACAATATGTTAGTGAGCGCGCGCTCAATCGCATGTGTCTTGAACAAGTTTGATAACGCTTAAACTTGTAAAACTAGGCTATAGTAGCAACATTAGTTAAGATGGTAAAATATAGACACGTGAGATTATAATTGAAAGAGAATAGAATTAGTTCGAACATCTTAAGAATATAAGTCTTGTTTGGTGCCTATACAGTCGACCTATAGTCTCTTTTGTCCAAGTCTTTGGTTGACTAGATGGGTTAGGGTCCTCTAAGTTCTAGAACGTAAGTGAACTTGCTAATATAGATCACAAGGACAAAGGGATTGCTAGGTCATAAGGCATTCTACCCAACTTACAAGAGTTAAACTAGTAGGGTGATGGAACAATGGGACAAGTCTACATAGTATGGATTACCTTTCTAACCGTTATCAAGCACGAAAGAAGGATAAGAATTCACGGTAGAAGGAATCAAGCAAGATGCAAATCGAGGAGTCAAGCGAGAAGGCAGTCAAGTGTGTGGATGAGATCCTAGACTCTAATCCTATCCGCAGGCTTGCTTGGTACGGTAAAGTAATCAAACAATTTATCTTGACCTGCATGGGCCACCACAAAAACATGTAACGCCCCAGTCCCAAAATACGTAGGACTAGGAACGTAGACATGCCAGCTGTATTCATACGAAGTACATAGGTCTCGTATGAATACATAAGCTATAAAATATAGTAATCCAAGACAAACTAAATCTCATCCACAATGAAAAGAATAATAATATAAAAATCAACTTGAATATTTATGATACAATCGTTGGGCGGAGACAAAGTCCACTACCAACTATCACAATGAAAGAAATGTATAATAATTGATCCATAAAATGGCAAGACGAACCAAGCGCAATCGTCTTCGAAGGAATGGAGAAGACCACGGCCTTGGCTAGGATACCTACAAAAAACATGAACACACACCTGGGAAAAAACCAGGTCCTCAGACGGACGTAGCAAGATACATGAAGAACAAGCTAATATGAACTGTCAGAATAATAACATAATATATAAACTAGACATAAATATGCAAAGAAGATTCTAACCACCTAATGTGCAATTTAGAGGACAACTTTCATGCGCATGGGTAGGATTTTAGGCTATGTGTACGTAACTGGCATCCAGTCATCTGTATCCGTCCTTAACGTCTAAAACGTCAGAGGGCATCTGCAAATATATCGCCACAGTTCCATCCGGAGACTGTGGTTTACCTGTTTGGCTTCCCATACGCACTAGCGACTGTCCTCCCCCAATATATCCCATACTGTTCAAGTCATGTCTATGGCTTGTCTAGTTTTGTAACTACTTGAGTCTCTAAAAACCCTAGTCATAGCAGTTACGATCATCTACCGTCACACGACTTTAGAGATAGCTAGTCAATAAGTTGTGCCCCTAACAACATGTCTCAAACCGTGTAGTATGAGTGTCACAGCCAAAGGAGATATAAGGATATCCCCCAACAAGAAGGTAGTCCGCTAACACTAAGTCATCATGCATAAAATAAAGTAATGACTAATAAAGTCGCTTGCACCCAAGTATGGCTTGGACGCGCAGTTTATAACAAAGGAAATTAACAATATGAAACAAAATAAATAATACAGAAAATAAAGAATATGACAGTAAATTAGCAACGTATACTTGCCTGTTGCGACGCCTGGTGAGCTGCCTGGTTTGGTACAATAAAGGTGGCACAAGATCGACTTCGGTGTTACAACTATGCAAGGGAATTCTGATGATGGCAAGGACTGGTCCATTGGGTTCAAAATAGTCATGTTCGATGTGTAAAGGTCCGAAGTTACGAAGAAATAGGGAAGCAAGATTAGTCATGAGGGGTGAGGATAATCGAAGAGAGTTTGAGTGAGAGATACGTATACTATTTTAAAGAAATAATTTATACCATTTTAAAATAGGTTTTTAGTTAATCTAAATATAACTACAAAATCTAAGAAAATTATTTTAACAACAAAAATAATTCTAAGTTTGTCAACATATATTTTATAGATAAAATATACCTTTTTACTAAAAATAGTTTAGACAGATATTAATAATCTGGAAAATTATATTGTTTTAAAAAAACAAGCCAAATATAATATTTATATAAATGTATATATTTATATAAGAAAAAAAAGATATAAAGATAACAAAAATGATTTTTAGTATCATAATAATTAATACAATTTTAAGATATTAGTAATGCTGATATTATTTGTAATAATATATATACTAAATAAAATAATTTTAATAATTAATATGGATCCTTAATCCTAGTTAACCTGTACTAATAATAATAATAATAATAATAATAATAATAATAATAATAATAATATAAACAACAAAATTAGTCAACTAATGAAAATGAAACAAAAATTTACAACAGCCAAAAAAAAGAACACACAAGTAGTGCTATTCCTCATAGAAAGGAGGAGAGAGAGAGGAAAAGAAAAGGGGAAGGGTGTGGAGAAAAATCGAGGGAGAGAGAGGAGGGAGCGGGAGACGGCGGGCGGAGGAGAGCGGTGCGGAGGCGGAGAAGGCCGGAGTGGGAAGAGCGCGAAGGAAGGGAAAGAAAAAAAGGGCGACGGAGCTGTGGTGCCACGGCGACTTGAGGGTTAGCGGCAGCTGGGCGCGGAGGCAGTCGAAAGTCGGTGGAAGCTCGGGACGGCGGATCCCGGCCGGGCGGCCACGGCAAACGGAGGGGAGCGAGGGGTCGAAGAGGGGCGGCTACGGCTCGACGAGGGCTCTGGTAGGTGGAGTCCAGACGACACGGCGACGGTCGGGCACTTGGGCGGTGGGAAGTGAGGAACGGAGGAGAAATCGACTGGAGGAAGAACGGGTGGCGAGCAGAGGAAGGCGGCCATGGGCTAGTCCGGCGGTCGCGCGATGAGGGTTTGCTCTCCGGCGGAGGTAAGGCGGTGGCAGTGGTGGTGTTTAATCTTTGGGTTTTTTTTACTTTTCTGGGTTTGTTGCCGGTGGTCGGGATGGCCGCGACGATGGTGACGGTGGTTGTCCGGTCGGCGATCGCCGTGGTGGTGATACAGGTTTGAGTGGTGGGTCCTTGAGGTTTCTGGTGGTGGTCAGGGCCGGAAGACAGGTGGTGCGGGGCTGTGGCTGTCGGGTTTTCGGCCGATGGCAGTGGCCGTGGTGGCAATCCTAGTGGTTGGGTGCGGTGGTAAACGGTGGTCAGGGAAGGATGGCGAGGGGGTGAAAGGGATTTCTTGGTGTTGGTGTTCGGTCGGTGTCGGCAATGGTGATGGTGTTGACAGCGGATGTGGGCAGCGCCGGGGTGGCTGTCGGTGGTAACGACGGTTGATCGCACGGATGAGTGGTGGTATTGACGGAAGGCAGAAGCAGCAGAAACTAGTCTAGGCTAGGATTAGGATTTGTGACGTACCGTGTCGGGGCTGTCGACACGACGAGTAATATGTATTTGTAAAAATTGGAATAAGAATTTGTACGGGGAGGGGGAACATGGACACGACGCACTCACATGGGTGGTGGGAATATTTGTAGAGCAATTATGGCTTGTGGAGTAATAATGGAGGAGTACCTGCCTATTTATTGGATGTGGAAATTCTCATTAAGATAGGATTAGGATTTATTTAAACCCAAAGTAGATAATTCATGTATTAAATTAAGATCAATCAAATCAAATCCAAATCCAAATCCAATTAAATCTAATTTAATTCCCTTAGTTTAAAATCAAATCAATAAATCAAATTTCAATTATTTAACTATTTAGATAAATACATAAGTTCAAATCAAGATTTAAATTGCCACAATATCTTCCAAATATATTTTTAAAAATACCAATAATAAAATTTTCGAAAATAATAAATATTTTTAAATATCTTTTTTTTTGAATAATAAAATATTAATATTAATAAATTTCAAAAATTATATTTTATTTAAAATAGACTAATAAATAATTTTGAAATATATGTATGCACGAATAATGCATACATGATTATGTTTTTCCTAGTATACAATAAAAATATTAATTATTCTTAATAATTGCAAAAATGAAGGCTTTTAGTAAATAAAATAACCACTTGGTAATGATAGTAAAATAATTATTGCATATATTATTTTGAAACTATAAAATAAAATATTTTTCTAAAATATGTACGCTCGCACATATTCGCACTCGTCGAGCAAAATAAAATTTCGTGCGCGACGTAAAATACGATTACGCGACGTACAATACAAAATTTTTAATCAGTACCAAAATTAAAAAAAAAATACAGTCGAAATTTAGGGGTTTTATATATATATATATATATATATATATATATATATATATATATATATATATATATATATATATATATAAAATATATATATATATATATATATATATATATATATATATATATATATAGTATCTACATACTAAAGCCTATAGTCCTAAACATACAAACTCACAAATATATAACACACAATGTATATAAAACCAGCTAACCTTAGCATATATTATAAGTATCATATATAATATATATATATATATATATATATATATATATATATATATATATATATATATATTTATATATATATATATATATATATATATATATATATATATATATATATATATATATATATATATAGAGAGAGAGAGAGAGAGAGAGAGAGAGAGAGAGAGAGAGAGAGAGGATGAGGGAGGTGAGGTGCCACCCTATGGAGGGTATCTACTTGTCACCCCCCCATGCATGATGATAGCATTGGGGGGGGTGACAAGTAGACACCCTCCATAGGGTGGCACCTCACCTCCCTCATCCTCTCTCTCTCTCTCTCTCTGTATATATATATATATATATATATATATATATATATATATATATATATATATATATATATATATATATATATATATATATTATCTACATACTCAAGCCTATAGTCCTAAACATACAAACTCACAAATATATAACACACAATGTATATACAACCAGCTAACCTTAGCATATATTATAAGTATCATATATATACCTATATTAGTCATCACATAACCCATAAGAATTATGCATTACCTCTTAACCATATACCTTAACACATATCGTATCCACATATATAAACACTATATTCACAAGTTATAATTCACTAGGAGGTCAAGGATCCAAGGCAAACCCTCAACTGTGACTGAATAAAAGAAGCTAAAAGAGGAATGTACATGGCAAATGAAGGGGGTGCAAGGAATGAAGTGTACATGACAGTTACATTGAACTCAGATGCATGTATCAATATCTGTACCAAAGGGTATGCAGGACACTATACAGTGACTACAACCAAGGGTTAAATACAGGACAAAGCAAGAAGTTGCAGATACCTAAACCTGATACTTGAAGGCAACACTGTATGCAGGACATGTCCAATGCAAGTTATGTAAATGCAAGAAGTATAATTAAATGTATATACAATATACAGTGTATCCTAAATGCAGGCAAGCATTGTAAGGTCTGGACAAATCTTGTAACTGCAAGCAACAATACCATGGGGTATTGATACTTTAAGTGTCAGTATCCAAGATGTATGTTCATAAGTGTACATAGCCTGAACATTTAGATGAACCAACAGAAAATATATCATATACTAACCTCATCAGGACCAAATACAACCAAGGAAAGAATGTAACACATATGCAGGACAGAAAATGAAGTAGTTAATGATGCAGGACAATAGTAGATTGTATGATATGCAAGTGGCTAACTCTAAAAGCAGGACAGATAGGGTATAATGATTGAACATGCAACAAAGGCATGTATAAATCCATTAGAAGCTTGATACATCAATTTACAGAGCTTATAACTAATGAAATAAAGGTTGTGTATCACTACATGCTGTGATATGGATGCAAGGCCGGGATGTAAAATTCCTAAATTTCTACTATATTTTTAAATAAATTTTTACTGATTTTTTTATTTTGTATTTATACGTCGCGTAGTTGCATTGTACGTTGCGCGCAAAAATTTTGTTTTTCGTAATTGCTCGACGAGTGCGAATATGTGCGAGCATACATATTTTGGAATTTTTTTTCTATTTTTTATAGTTTCAAAATAATATACATAATAATTATTTTATTATCATACCAAAGTTTCTAAATTATTATTTTATTTATAAAAGTCTTTCGTTTATAACATTTATTATTAATAAATAAAAATTCTTCGTGCATACATATATTTCATAAATATTTTATTAGTTTATTTTAAATAATAATGTAATTTTTGAAATTATTATTATATGTATTTTTAGAAAATATATTTTAAAATTTTGTGGCAATTTAAATCTTTGATTGAATTTTATGGATTTGATTTAAAAAGTTTAAATTTAAAGATAGAATTTATATTTAATTTAAGTTTAGATTACCTAGATTTAAATTAGAATTTAATTTGGATTTAGATTGATTGTATTGATTTAATTTAATAATGGAATTATCTAAATTGGGTTTAAATTACTCCTAATCCTTATCCAATTGGGAATTCCCACATCCTATAAAAGGCAGGTACTCCTCCAAATTTCTATCATTCATTATTCCTCCACAATATTTCCACTATAAGTGTACGTGCATCGTGTCGGTGACCATATTTTTTTCTATTAATTTTTCTATTACAATTACAGTCTCTGTCGTGTCCGACAACCTCGGACACGATGCACCCCTATCCCGCAAGCCCTGTGTCTTTCTCCCGCACACCCCTAAACCTAACAGTATCTCTGGCCGGAACAGCGTCACTCCAACCACAGACAGCCACCGCACCCTCTGCTACTATCCCGACTAAAACTCCTCCACCCGCACCCTCAAACTCCGGCCATCCTCACCGTCCCGACAGCAATACCCCAGCCACCGACGACCTACTCCGCACCAACCACCGCAGTTACTAGCCTCGGCTACCTTTGATACAACTGCCACCGTCACTATTTTACTGTCCGCCGCACCACCCAACGTCCGGCCTCCTCCTTCCTAAACTTCTTAACCATCGCCACCGTATCCTAACCACCACCAGTGCCGCCGTCTCCTTCAAATCGCCCGACACCCAAAACCACCACCAACTACAACACTAGCCGCCATAGCCATTACCACCACCATCAAATAAACCACCACCCCGGCTCTCACTGTCGTGATCTGGTATCCCGTCCTCGACTAAACCAGGCCGATGACACCCACATCACCCTGCGCCGCCCGCACATTGTCTATCACTGCCACACAAAAAAAATAAATTGGAAACCCCCTTACCTGTAAGCTGCCACCGTCCTCGTGCCCGAGTCGCCGACCTCCGGCGAGCCGCGTGGCCAGATCCGGTCCTCCATCCCGCCGCCGACCTCCGTCCCAATACCTTGACCATCTCCGCTGCGCCTGAGTGCGCTCACCGCCTCCTCCAGATCCTCCTCGCTCCCTGCCGCATAAGGTCCCCGCGTCCCGTCCGGACAAACCTCCGCCTTCTCGTCCTCAGCACCGGGCCGCCATCGCTTGTCCCCACCAGTCCAGTACCGCGGCCGCGCTGGCGAATGGACGCCGGTGAGCGCGCTTCCCCTCTGCGACCACCGTAGCGGAGAACCCTCTCCGCCTCGTCAGCAACTCCGACCCGCCCCCGTCAGCAACTTCGACCCTCTCCGTGAAATCCTCTCTCTTCCGCCCCCTTCTTCCCCAGTCGCCGACCCTCGCTCTCCTGCTATCTCCCTCTCTCCGTTTTTTTCTTCTTTCACTCTTTCTCTCTTTATCTGGTTTTCCTTTCCTATTTATTTCCATTATTGCTAAGCTCTTTGAACGAGAGAACTCAATAGTACTCAATTAGTATTGCTTTTTTTGGATTAAGGGAATAGCTCAAATTTTAGGTTTTTTATTTTTTTATTTTTATTTTTTTATTTTATTAACCTTTTATTTTTACATTACAGTATAGCTACTCAGATTTTATTAAGTATAATATTCTTATTATTAATATTGGTATAGAGAACAGCAGCCTAAGGATTGCCATTAATTTATTATTTTAGTAATGTTTTAAGCTACAGTATCCATATACCACTATATTAGTTTACAAAGTATTCTTTTATTGATAAGAAAAATATATAGTTAATATTAATATTAATATTAATATTAATATTAATATTAATATTAATATTATTATTATTATTACTTTTCTTCAATTAAATAAATGTATTCCTCAAAATTTACTTATAACTAAATATAGTATTTTACTTGGCCACTTTTATAAAATTTTGGGATAGAAACCCTAAATATATTACAGCGTTATTCCTAAATAATTTAAAATAGCTTGTGACTTAAAAGTGTATTTTGACAAACTTAGAGTTTTGCCTGAAAACCATTTTTTTGTTATCTTCAAATATTTATCTAAAAACTATTTTAGCTAATAAGAAAATATTTTCGAGTATTATAAATAGTTTTCTAAAAACGTATATATTTTTAATTATCAAATTCCTTCGATTATCTTCCTCTTCTGCGATTAGCCCATTCTTCCTGTACCCTAGCCAACTCTGTACCTTCATTAAGTCCACCCTAACTAATTTGACCGTCCTGGACTCGATGGAACCATCCATGCTGCCAACAGAGGTCCCTTGTGTAGTTGTTATCCAAGGTCGCAGTTCGTGCCACATTGATTATTGCAGTACACTAGGCGTCCTACCAGGCAAGACACCATGCCATTTTCTGTTTATTTATTTTAGCTCATATTTCATGCATTATTTATTATTTTCTTTATGCAAAATAAACTGTGATACATGGCATAACCTGTTAGAACTTACTGTTCAGTTATATTTTCTGCTATGTATTATTTTCTTACACATTAAACCTAGATTTAAGAGACCACCTTGTATGTTGCATTCATTGGCCTTGACACGTTGTAATACGAAGTTGTGTGTTGCATGTAGAACATGGACATGCGTGACTGGCTGGCCACCGGTGCGTATAAGCCGTGCGATAGGAATAACCGCTAATAGAGGTTGCATGCTTAGTTTAACTTAGCGGTTATAGAGGTTTTCTGTTGTGGATACAACATAGTAGGCATTGGACGGGAAGGACAATTCCTTAGCGTATGGGCTTCGATGCACTTTCCCTTGTAACCCGAAAGCTCCGCTAAAGATACGGGGTTGATTACCCATGATTACTGACGGCCACTGACGTTCTGCGGAATATTATGCTCTTATTGATTGGGCCTCTGGTGCCCCAAGGGGGGACCATGCCGATCCCATTTAGCCAGGACCCATGCGTAGGAAGGATTATTCTTAACTATATTTCACTTAGAACGGTTAGGCTACCTTATCCGTTAGGTATGAGTACTTTTAGTTTGGGTACTTGTATCTGATCGCGGCTTAGAACAATAACTTGTCGTGGATTAGTTTGTCACATCTTGTCCTTGTTTGGTTGTAGGTGTGACTTACTACTTCGATAAGAAGGTATTGAACCTTGTTGGGTCCAAATATAATATTGGATTCATAGCATGGAAAGATACGTCACCATGAATTAGTTTACCATCTCCTGTCCGTGTTTGGTTGGGGGGATGGTAAGCTAGTTCAATAGGTATATATTAGACCATGTTATAATTTAATTGACTTATTTATTGGAGCAATATTTATTCAGTTTATATGGCATGATATTATGTGTCTTGTTACGTCCCTCTGAGGACCTAGTTATCTCGCCAGGTGTGTGCTCTTGTCTTTTGTAGGTGCTCTAGCTCTAGCCGTGACCATCCCATTTCTTCGAGGATGATTGCGCTTGGATCATCTTCGCTTCGCTCGCCAAAAATTATTTCTTTTCTCATGTATTTTTCTTTTACTTGTTGGTATTGGATTTGTCTCCGCCCAACATATTGTATCAAGATAATTCATTATCATTATATGATATCTTTTATTCTTATATTTTGTGGATGAGATTAGTTAGTTGTGGTTTACTATATTTTACAGCTTATGTATCCATACGAGGCCTATGTACTTCGTATGAATGCAGCTGGCATGTCTACGTTCCTAGTCCTACGTATTTTGGGATTGGGGTGTTACATATTTTTGTGGTGGCCCATGCAGGTCTAGATAAATTGTTTGGTTACTTTACCGTACCAAGCAAGCCTGCGAATAGGATTAGAAGTCTAGGATCTTATCCACATACTTGACCTCTTTCCTCGATTTTTATTCGAACTATCGTTCGACTCATCGACTGCATCTTGCTTGATTCCTTCTGTCATAATTCTTATCTTTCCTTCGTGCTTGCTAGAGGTTAGACAGGTGATCCCAAATAGATAAACATGTTCCAATTGTCCCAAAACACCATTAGTTTAATTCTTTTAAGTTGGGTAGAATGCCTTGTGACCTAGCAATCCCTTTGTCCTTGTGACCTATATTAGTGAGTTCACTTAAGTTCTAGAATTTAGAGGACCCTAAACCATTTGGCCAACCAAGGACCCTAAACCATTCAGCCCTCAATAAAATCAAACAAAGGCACAATGAAACTGCTGAGAGCTTCATTGAAAGATTCTGCCGAAAAGCTTTGAAAATGCCTCCTGGAACTCCGGCTGCTGTCACCATAGACACCTGCAAGGCAAATCTGTTGCCTATCATTAGCATGCGGACAGGATCTACTCAATTCCAAGACTGGCCATCCTTTATTGTCAATGCTAAAGCAGCTAAAGTTAGCGCTGAAAAATTCAAGCAGCTAGGGGTATAAATGTCTAACCCCGACTGGGATGAACATCAAACATCAGGTGGTGGCAATCGCCAGAACAACCGCAAACCAAAAGAAACTTTGAACATCAATTTGAACAAGAACAAAAAATCTTTGGCGGTTAACGTAGCTCATCCTACGTCCACTTCTACTCCTTCAGCACCTCCTCCAAGGGAACCTCGTCCTAAAGTAGAGTATTCCTTTGATGAAAATGACACTGCTAGCATCATTGATTGCTTAATCAAAAGCAATAAGATCCAACTTCTAGATCCAAAGAAGCCTGATGAAGTCGGTAAGACTGATCATCCCAAGTACTGTGTCTATCACAGGTTCATCGGACATCCCACTCGAGCATGTTATGTGCTCAAAGGAAAAATTCAGGAGTTGGTCAATGCTGGCATCGTCACTCTGCAACAAGACGAGAAGACTGTTACTGCAAACATGGTATCAGTTCAGTTCGGTGACTTCCTGCCCCAGATGGTGCAACATGGCGTCATTCCTATCCCCAAAGCTACTCTTGAGATTAAGAATCTTCCTTCTCCACAAAATGAAGGTCTCGTCCCCTTGTCTCTTGACAACGGCGAGATTATGTAGATTCATCCGAATCTTGTTTCAGAGTTCGAACTTCCCTCTTCCTCTAAGAAAAAAGACCGCTCCAAGGACAAGACAAAGATTTGCAATATGGTGTCTTTTGACCCCATAGTCGATGAAGAAATCTTGTTGGGTACCAGATCAGGGAAAGCTTATCTAAAGGATTATCCTGAAGCCCAAGAGAATCCTACTTCTTCCTCTGAACCTGCTCCGGTGCAGCCTGCTTCTACTGAGGATATTCCTACTGCTTCCTCACCAGTTGTGATACCCATTCCTCCCAAGCCGACGGTCGCTGATAAAGAAAAACAGCAAGTCCGCTTCGATAAACCCTTGAAGAAGACATCTCCTTCTGGACTTGAAAAGCCTTACAACTTTGACATTTTGGCTCAGTTAGCCAATACACCAGCCCGGTTGTCAATTTTCGAGCTCTTGCGCCTCTCTAAAGAAACTCGAGAAACTCTGAGTGAGGCTCTCATGCAAGCTGAAACTTGTCTCGCCCTTCTTAAGAAGCCGGAAGCAAAGCCTGTCTCTTTCCTCCATTGTCATAGCATGTTGGAATTAATTCCAACATGACTTTCACTCAAGATGACTTGTTGATGGAAGATAACAGACATGACCGTCCTCTCTACTATACAGGATATGTCGATTCAATGAAAGTCGATCGTATTCTGATAGACCCAGGATCTGTCCTTAGCATCATGCCGAAGACAATGTTGGATGCGTTGAAGATCCCTGTACATAGTCTCTCCAGTACAATCACCACCGTCCTTAGATTCAATCAAGGAAGAAGTGAACCTTTGGGCAAGATTCGTCTAAAACTCCAAATAGGCAATCTTCGCACAAAGGTGACCTTCTATATCATCGACAATCATAGTTGTTCTTATAATGCTTTATTGGGGAGACCATTCCTACATGAACACAACATTGTTCCATCAACTCTTCATCAATGTTTCAAATATGTTGATGACAATGGAGAAGTTCAGAAGGAAGTTGCTGATCTCTATCCTTTCAAAGGTGTTGAAGCGTATTGCAACGACGCTTGCATATACAAGGATGAATTCATGAAGGTTGTCTTGTCTCTGGATACTGAAGAAGAATCAGAAGCAGTGCCCAAAGATACCCTTATCATACCTGTCAAAGGGCGTGTTTCTTGTCCTCAATCTTCTAAGCCACTGGCTATTCACTTGCCAGTTCAGAAGAAACCAACTGATGATGATCATGATCAAAGGGAGCTCACCTCTTCTGAGCCACTTGTTATTGATTTACGTCGTAACAAGGACAAAAAGCAGCTCACTTCTTCTGAGCCACTTGTTATAGATCTACCGCATAACAAGGAAAAATGGGAGCTCACCTCCTCTGAGCCGCTTGTTATCGACCTCCGTCGTAATAAAGCTAATCCTCGTCCTTGTTCTTCTTCTCTCCCTCTTGTAATCAATTTGACCAAGCCTGCTAAGGCTAAAGGTCCAGCTGTAAATACCAATGTACAAATCAATGAAAAAGCATCTACTTTCCAGTATACTGATGTCATTTATCATACTAAATGCTACTTGGATATGTTAGATAACTTTCAGTCATTTACAATGGGAGTTGTGCAATCTCTTCAAACTGAAGTCTCGCTTGAACACCCAGATGATTCATACCGAATTGTTCCTGCTCAAAAGAAAGGCAAAAATCTAATACTTTTTAGTAAAGGACCAGAACAACAATTCAGCTATACGGATGATAGCAAAGTTAACGACACGGGACATCTTCAAATCTGTCGTTACAGTCAACAATCAAAAGATATCATCCGAAAGATGGGTTATGACTTCAAGAGCGACCTCAACTACGGTAAAGGACGAAGAACTCCTATCCGTACGACTGTACCGAAAGGAAAGTCAGAGATGTACTACAGCAGGACCAAAAGAGGTCTTGGATATGCTTCTCCTCCAATGTTATCCCCAGCAGTTTCTGAATCCGATAGTGAAGATTGCTCTAACTCTTCTGATTCCAGATCGTGGGATTCTGACACCAGCATTGGTCAAATTCATCGGCTGATTGTGTCTTCTAACATGGTCTCTGTCGAACTTCCAGAAGGCTATGACAAGGATCTTGAAGAAAACTCCGAAACAGATCCTTGGGCTCAACGAATGGATACCCAATGGGAACTCTGATTTGAACAAAGGGAACCTCCTACCGAAGATCAATTGGTTCAAATTGATGTAGGAGAAAATGGATCACCTCGTCCAATATTCATCAGTAAGAATCTTCCAGAAGAAGATAAACAAGAGTTAATTCTTTTGATTAAAGAATATATTGATGTCTTTGCCTGGAGCTATGAAGACATGCCAGGACTAGATCCCAAAGTTGCTACTCACAAACTGAACATCTTGCCGAATGCAAAATCGGTCAAACAACAACAACGGCGTTTCAAGCCAGAAATGATGAATGCAATTGATGATGAAGTCAAAAAGCTCATTGCTTGTGGCTTTATCAGAGAAGAATAGCATCCTGATTGGGTAGCCAATGTCGTCCCAGTTCTAAAGAAAACCGGCAAAGTTCGAGTTTGCATTGACTTCCGGGATCTTAATGAAGCATGTCCAAAAGATGAATTTCCTCTCCCTATCACGGACATCATGATTGACAATACATGTGGGTTCGAAAGAATATCTTTCATGGACGGATTCTCCGGATACAATCAAATTTGGATGAATCCTGAAGATGAAAAGCATACTTCTTTCCGTACTCCTCGTGGAGTCTATTGTTATACTGTGATGCCGTTTAGTCTCAAGAATGCTGGTGTAACATACCAACGAACCATGAGTACCATCTTTCGATATCATCTCGCAAGACTGTCGAATGCTACGTCGATGATATTGCTGTCAAAAGTCGTCTAAAAGAAGATCACATCCAAGACTTAAAAACTATTTTCAACCTCATGCTCCAACATCAACTCAAAATGAATACCACCAAGTCATTCTTGGGTGTCTCTGGTGGTAAATTTCTCGGCTTCGTCATTACCTGTAAGGGTATACACGTGGATCCCGAGAAGATCAAAGCCATTCAAGAGATGCGTCCTCCACGCAACCTAAAAGAGCTACGAGGATTCCAAGGTCGACTTGCGTGCATCAGGAGATTCATTTTGAATCTGTCTGGACGCTGCAGACCATTCACTCAACTCATGAAGAAGGGTGTTTCTTTCGTTTGGACCGAAGAATGTCAACGAGCATTTGACGACATAAAGCGGTATATCTTGAACCTACCAGTCTTAGTACCACCAATCTCCGGCATACCATTCTTAATGTATGTTCGTGCCATGGACCATTCATTGGGGGCTTTACATGCCCAAAAGAATAAAGAAGGACATGAACAAGCTATCTACTACCTCAGTCGTACTATGATTGGTGCTGAACACCGTTATAGTCCAGTCGAAAAAGAATGCCTAGCTCTCATGTTTGCTATTCAAAAGACTCGGCATTATATCATTGGTCAAACAATTCATGTCATATCCCGAGTCAATCCTTTTTGGGTACTGATGAAGAAACCTAGCACACTCAACTCTCGGCTGGCTACATGGGCCATCCTGCTAGCCCAATATGACATGGTATATGTTCCTCAAAAATCTGTCAAAGGTCAAGCACTGGCGGATTTCTTAGCAGCCCATCCTGTTCCAGAGACATCCAAACTCTATGATGAAATTCCAGATGAGACTTTGGAATCTAATACAGTCTACGAAGAATTTCCTACTTGGCGTCTATTCTTTGACGGGGCCTCCAGAATCGGACCCAATGGTGCCATTGTAGCAGGAGTCGGAGTTGTTCTCGTTTCTCCAGACGGATCAACTATCCAAAGAGCCTATTCTCTAGATGAACCATGCTCCGACAACGTGGCAGAATACAATACTCTACTCATTGGTCTTCAATTAGCCAAACAACTTGACGTCGAGTATCTTGAAGTTTATGGCGACTCTAAGCTAGTTGTTAATCAAGTTAGAGGAACTTATAAAGTTCGCCATCAAGATCTAGTGCCTTACTATGAAGCAGCAATCAACATGGCCACATCTTTCAAAGCTTTCTTCATCGAATATGTCCGTCGAGCTTGTAATACTGAGGCAGATGCTTTGGCCAATCTTGCAGCAGTCCTAGCTATTCCTATCAGAAGACAACAAGTGGTGGTCATCTCTAATCGAGAATTGTTTTGCATTGAAAACAATCGTAATATTGAGTTCAATAATCTTATTGAAGTTAATATTATCAATGAAGATTGGAGGACTCCCTTCATCGACTTCGTAATCCATGACATACTCCCTGAAGATCCAAAAGAAGCTACGAGTATTCGTCGACGATCTCTATGATTCTACTATAACCAAACCATAAAGACCCTCTATCGACGGACTTATGACGGTCTTCTTCTACGCTGTCTAGCTGGTGATGAAGCAAAATAAGTACTGCGTGAAGCTCACAACGGTGTCTGTGGAGCACATCAACCCGGTCCTAAACTACAGGATCGCATCCGACGAATGGGTTACTATTGGCCCTCTATGGTTTCTGATGCCATCGATTATGCAAGGAAATGTCGAGCTTGTCAAATCCATGCATATTTTATTCATCAACCTTCAGAATTTCTACATCCGACGGCTGCTTCCTGGCCTTTTGAAGCTTGGGGCATGGACATCATCGGTCCTATCAATCCTCCTTCTTCTAGAGGACATCTGTTCATATTAGCAATAACCGATTATTTCTCCAAATGGGCTGAAGCTATACCTTTGGTTGAAGTCAAGACCAGTAGTGTCATTAATTTTGTCAAACACCATGTCATCTATCGATTTGGTGTACCTCGATGAATTATCCATGACAACGGACCACAATTCATCAGCCAGAAATTCACAAGGTTCTGCGATGATCATAGAATTGACAACGTCGCTTCGACAGCTTACAATCATGCTGCTAATGGCTTAGCTGAAGCCTTCAACAAAACCATCATTAAGCTCCTCAAGAAGTTTGTATCTACTAACAAACGGAACTGGAGTGAAAAGCTCGGTGAATGTTTATGGGCCTATTGAACTACGGTCCTCAATCCCACAGGCTTTACACCTTTCTCTCTGGTGTACGGTTGTGAAGCAGTTCTTCCTCTAGAACTTCAAATTCCTTCTTTAAGGATTGCCATTGCCAATGAGCTCACTACAGAGAACAACGACCTTCTTCGACTTCAAGAATTGGAGGCACTCGACGAGAAGCGGTTAATGGCTCAACAACATATTGAGCTATATCAAGCCCGCATCTCGAAGACTTTTAATCGCAAAGTTAAAGTCAGAGCTTTTCAACTAGGAGAAATTGTTCTAACAGTCAGACGTCCTATGACTATGACTTACTCGAGCAAAGGTAAGTTCGATGCAAAGTGGAAAGGACCCTATGTTGTCAGCAAAGTCTTTTCAAATGGAGCATATCAACTTGCAGAATTAGACGGTCGAGTTGCAATGATGCCTATCAATGGCAAATTCCTCAAGAAATATTATGTATAAATGTAACAAAAATTTATGTAAATATGATCAGACAATTCATAAATAAAGTTTGATTTTTATTTCATCATAAATAATGTTACATGGTATCAAGGAAGATCACTGTCATCCTTATCGACATTGGGACGGGGACCACTGCCGTCCTTATCAAAGACATAATCAGCAAAAGAGCTGAAAACATCTTTGCTGGAGCCCACGAGGAACTTGCAGGCAGCCATCCTCATGGCTTCTTCCTCTTCAGTCTTTCCTGGTTCAAGCAGGAAGTCCAGGATATCTTGCGGTAGTTTGGGTGCAGACGAACTTTCGCCTGCCTCTGCCTGCTTTGACTGGACCAGTTCGGCCGGATGTTCTTCAATGCCCGCTTCAACCTTTGGGGTGACTTCGACTTTCTTGGATGCATCTCCGGACGACATCTTTTCGTTAAAAAATGGAAATAATCATTCCTTCCAGATTTTTGTTCTATTTATAGACAGAGATTTTCAAAATAATGAAACGTCACATTCATCCGATGGTTCATCCGTTCATTCATTATCATCTGAGGGTTCATCCATTCATTAATATCAGACGGTTCATCCGTTCATTCATCATCACCTGACGGTTCATCCGTTTATTTATTATCACCTGACGGTTCATCCGTTCATATTCATCCGACGGTTCGCCCGTTCATTCACATCCATCTGACGGTTCATCCGTTCACATTCATCTGACGGTTCGCCCGTTCATTCACATCCATCTGCCGGTTCGCCCATTCATTCATTATCACTTGACGGTTCATCCGTTCATCATCATCCGACGGTTTATTCGTTCATTATGACGATTCATTTTCGTTCAATTTCATCTATATCAGTAATTTATCATCCTTGATTAAGTTATCTATTGAAATAATCATATTCGACAAATTATATTCTGCCATGTCCATATTACCTCTGAGCAGATATAATAAATATAATTATTTTCTACAAAATCATCAAGAAGTATATCATGTCCTGCACCTCTGAATATATTTTCTATCGCTATTATTTATATCTGAATAAGATATACAAAAAATAATAAAGCCACAACAAAATGTCTTTTATTGATCAAAATTTAAGACATACATAGCATAAAGAAAAATAAGAAGATACAAGAAGTTCTTTCTATTGAGATGGAGGCATTATCAGATTAGCAATTTGCTGCTTCAGAATCTGCAGCCGTTCTTCACGAGATGCCATCACTTTCCTCCTGGCCTCTTCCATCCCAGATTCTTCATTAAAAACGGGCATGGTCACCATTCGGCGAGTGATTTCTGCGTTATGGGCTGCTACATACTCGTTTCTTTCTTGAGTTAGAGCATCAATTTGTTGGACTGAAGTCTGATGCTCTGTAACTTCATTTTCCAATTCTTCTTCGAGACGAGAAATCTCCGTTCTCAGCTCGGCAATCCTTCTCTCTCTCCTCTCAGCAGTCGAGATCACCGATTCCAACTTGGAATTATATTCAGTAGATTTAGTAGTATAAGCATCCAAGAGGTTCTGGAGATTCACTCTTTCAATTGCAGCTGCCTGAGCCAGTTGTTCAAATTCTGCCTGCACTAGAGGTTCCACTTCCCCTTTGTTGAGATCTTTATAGTTCTTTATTATGATTTTCAGTTCATTCAATATATGGTCAAGGAAAGTGGCCTGAGCCTCATCACCTTGCTCCCGGATAGCCTTCACCAAGAAAGAGGTCGGACCTCTAACCATGAAAAAATCAGCATCTTCTTTATCCATCATTCTATTGATCAGAGGTCCCAAGGACTCGAAGAAGCATCTGGTGAATGACTGGATGACAAGCTGATTAGTCGCCAGAGCACCAGGAGTCGCAGCTACTCCTGTTGATGACGAAATAGTAGGACGCTCAACTTCTCGTATATGAACAGCAGGCTCTTTGAATAAGGGAACCAAAGTGGAGCTGGTTGCTCCTCCTGGTTGTTCCTCTGCAAAATCAAATATTGTCACTTTGCCTATCATTGGCCATTGATAAAGAGAATCAAAAGTGAAACAGTCTTACCATGGGTGGATCCAGCAATAAGCTTATTATCTGCAGGAACATACTTTAGCTGAGCAGAAGTAGCTTCAGACGCTACGGCCTGGCTACTTCCTGCTTCAGAGCCACAAGACAAATGGCGGCTACAACTGGCAATTGTCGTTGCCAGTACTATATCCATACATGTTGGAGGAGCAGAAAAAGATCCAGGCTCTGTATGAATAAAAGTAACGATGTTAGCTATCCAATTACTTATTAAAAGAAGATCGCTAATTTCATTACAATACCTTCGGGAGCAGCAACTGGAGTCTTCTCCACATTCACCTCTTCATCAACAATCTTCTCAGGAGATCTCAGCACCTCAGCCTCCTTTTCAGAAATTAGAGTGTCTCGAGGGCATGTCTGGATGTCAACATTTTCTTCCGGATCTTGTGTTTCATCAGCAGTTTCTGATGAGGTGCTCTCCTCATTCTCGCTGTCCTCGGGAACCTCTTCATTAGCAGCATCAGCGGCATGATCAGCTTCTTCCTGATAACCGAAGTCACAGTCATATAAAGCGTCGATCATTAAACGATCTTCTTCAGCAAGGGTTGCTCCCGGTGTGGCAGGAAGATGAATTTCCGCTGTTGTTGGCAAAGGAGATCGTACGGCGTTATGCTCTTTCTCTACAATGTTATCTCTGGGCTCTTCAGCCTCATTTCTCTGGTCCAGCTCTTTCCTCTGCTTAATTTCCTCTCTCTGCTCTGGACTGAGAGTTTTATTCCCAGACTCAGAAACAGGAGTGGGAGAGGGCATGGTGAGTCCCGCTGCAGCGTCTATCACGATCGAAGACGAAACTTGTCTTCTGCGGACCAACCTTTTCCTTCTATGCAGAGGTCTCTCAGGACTCTCTGCGTCTATTATCTCGACTTGTTTTTGAACAGAGGTTGGTGTGACAGCTTCTTCCTGCTGAATTGTCTCGACCAGCTGTCGAGATTGAGATCTGGTAGTAATCTTTTCTGAAGAATGATCCAAGATCAGTTTCTTCTTCGCAGCTGGGATGGAAGGCTCCTCTCTCCTTCTCTTCTTGGCAGGAGATTTAGCAAATTTCAAAGAAACACGCAGTGGCGTGTTAACCTCTTCATGGAACATAGCGTCCCTCGAAACTTCTAAGGGTGCATCCACTGGCTCGTGCACCTCATCATTACCTGGAATTGACATGATGACTCCTCCCTTCCTCAATCTCGTTGAAGACGCAAAGCTATCCGCAAGATTGAAGTTCTCTGCAAAAGTGTTCACTGATGTATAGAACACCGAATAGGTGAACAGTATACGAGGGCCATGACTACTATTCACCGGCATCGAGAACGTTGCTTTCGTATCTCGAGCGTTGTAATAAGCCCAAGCTCGGGCTCCATCTATCAAGAAACCTTTTCCTTGTAGGCATGTGATGGCATTACCTACGTGGAATTGGTCATATCCAAACTGCCGAGCAAACCGGCTGGAAAGATATGGCTCCAAGAAGCATTCTTCTTCAAATCGATACACCAAGTGGGATGGACGAATTGTCTTCAACCAATTAAAAGCTGTAACGCTCAAAGGTTGCATCTTTGAGTCAACCATGTTGGTCGGCATTTGTTCATATCCGGCAGGAGGATAAGTACAATAGAAGTTCCACCCTTTACCAAGGTTCAAAGCATATCTGCAATCTCTCAAAGAACTGTATTTCCACTTACCTTGGGAGTATCTTCGCAAAAAACTGCCACCGACTGGTCCCATGTTGGGGTCCATCAAAGTAGGATGGTGTAGAAGCAACCACCCGAACAGATAAGTATACGACAATTCTAGCCGAGGAAACTCTTTCTCGTCCTTAGCTTTCAACATCAAATTGACGTACAAGCGGAGACCGGTGTTCAATCTACAAGTCATTGCCGATAAGAGATCCATCTTGTAGCCGAAGACTAATCGAACGGCGGCAAAAAGAACACCGCGATGGAAGCGGTCTACGGCACTTGATCCAGGAACAACGAACCGACGGAGCCAGTACGTCAGAAATCTTGCTAATTGGGCTTCTTTTGACATGAATCGGTACCCCCACTCTCATATAACTCTCGAGAGTGTCTCCTTTTCTTAGAGGAGGACATTGATAATCGTCCTTGATCTTTTCATCCAAATCTCCATTTAACTCCATCAACTTCACCACTTCTGTGCTGCTCAGTGGTTTAAAGAAGTCGGTATAGCAGTTATCATGTTCCTTGGTCTTCTTTTCTTTAATATGGTTGAGGAACAGATAAGGCAACCATTTGGATGAATAGCCGGCATTGGATGTACCACTTTCGTAAAACAGAGAACATATTTTATAATGACACAGCAGTTCCTCGAAGACTGCTACCATCTCTGTGTTCTCTTTTCGAAGTTTGTCCAATTCATCATTAGTTGGGACAAATTTCTCATACGGGGCATCCCCCATCGGCAAGTAAGAGATGTACTGCATCTCGTGAAGGGCAAACCCGATCTCTCCGCAGGGAGTCATAAAAGTCCCTGTCCTGTAATTGTATCTCTCTGCTAGAGCCAGGAATAGATGCGAATTGGGAGCAAAATTGTAAACAGTGGCATGCACTGCTTGATACAAGTTAATCTCTTGAAGTTTGTCTTCAAACTTTGTTAAAATCCAGTTTGCTATACAATTCCATCTCTTAAAGTCTGGATTCACCAGTCCAGTTAATCTGAGGTCTTGATCTGGATACCTCCCTTCAACTTTTGCGAACTCATTTGCAAATATTGGAACTCTCACGGGCATTAACAAAGAAGAATTTTTCGGTGGAATACAACCGGGCTTTAAACCTCTGAGCAAGACACTATATCGTTCCGAAGAACTATAGAACATGTCTTTCTTATCAGATCCCTTCTTCACATAAATCTTTCCTGGACGGGCATCCTAAAAAGGTGTGAGATTCCATTCCATTTTCCTCGGATAGCTTGCATGAGCATATCGAGATAAGGAGAGGCAGCGGAAGATATCTGGTATTGAGATTGTCCTGTCTTTCTAATGGACAATCCGTTCTTCCATCCATGGCCTTGGCTGAGAGCTCTTCTCAAAAGCTTCACCAAACAGAAATAGGGGCTTCTTATGAATAATGGCATCTACCGACTCCAAAGGTTGCCCATTTATCATACATAACAGAGTTTCATTATCTTGGGCTACCAAGATAGCTTGGCGAAAAGCTGGTAGATCATACTGTGGATAGTGCACATGGGACAGGTCCTCTTTGTATTCCGATTCTGAAAGAGTCCCTACAAAGTTCTCATACCCTGGATCTTCTCCGGTATTAACTGCATCAAACAGAGAAAACAAAAAAATTCAGCACAAGGAAAAATCAGGAATACAACCATTAGACTGTGCAGCAAAACAATCATCAGACCGCGCAGCAATCAGACTGCGCAGCAAAACAATCATCAGACCGCGCAGCAATCAGATTGTGCAACAAAACAGTCATCAGATTGCGCTGGCAGTTTCGCACAAAATAGCAAATTGTGCTAACTTTTGCCAGCACAGTTCAACCGATTGCGCAAGAAATTATTCTTCATAAAAATGAAGAATAAATGGTTTCGTGCAACCAAAACCCTAAAAAGGGTGGCGCAGTATGATCACATCTCTAAAAAGAGATGGATTCTGAATAACAGTAAAATCAAAAACCCTAAAAAGAGTTTTTGATTGGGTCATCTACCTTGCAACGCGGGATGCGCAGTCTCGTGGCGAGAAGGACGTCGTGCAACCCTAGCCGAAGACTCGGCGGGGGCCTTGCCCTTGGCAGCGGCGGAGGATCGCTTGGGAGCCATGGAGATTCGGTGGAGAAGAAAGGAAGAAATAGCTCGAGACTTTTCTCTCAGATCACAAAAGCAAAGTAAAGAATGAAATGAATATCGAAGAGAACTATTTATAATTTTTCAAAGAGCAACGGCTGCCACAGATTGCGCCGAAAAAGTAGGACTGATCTATCCGATTACGCAGACAGCTCAGTACATGCGTAATTTGATTAAAATTTCAAAATTCAAAGTATTTCGAAATTTTGAATAAGTTCAACTTTCGAAAACTTTGAAGGGGGTCTTGTAGGTCCTAAAAAATCAAGTTGCACACATCAACAAAGTCATGAAGATCAAGAAATGCATCTTTCAAATGAACTGTACAGACATCAGATTGCGTAGTATACAGATTGCGCATACTAGACTGCGTACACTCTCAAGTGCGCAGGCTGACGTGGCAAATCATTATCATTACCTGATACAATCAAATCTTCTGACAGCTGACAACACGAAGAACGAGATGACTGTTTGTTTAATCATGCAGCACGGTGCTCGAGGACAGCTGGCAGCGCAATCGGTCAGCCTATTGTATGCGCAATCTATATTGGCGCAATCTATATTTGCGCAGTCCATTCCTGCGAAATCCAAAGCTAGCGCAATTTAGGTTGCGCGCTATATCAACACAACTGACAACATATACGTGCCATTCATGCCATCAATTGCTCATTACGTGGCAACCGTCTATGCACGATCATGAGCATTTCAATCAAATGATGCCATATGTCCAAGACAGTTGGCCCATGATCCGACAACTGCCTGTGCAGTCTACTGTTACGCAATCCAATTCATGCGCAATCCATCATACGCAGTCTAGAATAACTAAAAGTTAGTTATTTCCAGAACTCTATAAATAGAGTTTCAAGTCTCCATTCAAGGGGATCACAGATCAGAAATCACAGATAAAGTTCAGAATTATCAAAGAGTCCAGGAGTTCTTGCCCAAGTGCTGCTGCATTCTTCCGAGGCTTTTGCCTTGAATTCTCCGAGGCTTTTGCCTTCAAGTCAACTTCAGAGGCTACTGTCTTCAAAGTTCACATCGTCCAAGGGATAAAGCAATCGTCTTCTAGATTGGATTCCTACAGTTGTACTTTTCCAGAATTCTTGTAATCTTTACAAAGTTTGTATCAATAAAGTTTTATACTTTTGTTTTTGCAAACAAAAACTATCAGTGAATGTACTCGCCTGCTGTCCTGAGCTGTAGGGTATATCAATGCTCAGAGTGGAAATCAGAGACCTAAAGATGAGATATCGCATGTTAATTTAGGTTCAACAAAGTTAAGGATGATTTATAAATAAATGATATATAATCTAGGTCAAACTAGGTCTCACTGAGTCACACTAAGTCCTGTCAAGTCAATCTAGGTCAAATCAAGTTATATCAAGTCAATCTAAGTCAGACCAAGTCAACCCTAGGTCATACCAGTCATCGCAAGACAAAACAAGTCAAAGCAAATCAAACGGGGTCAAGAGTTGGCCTATAGTTGACTTTTGGTCAAATGGTCAACCCTGGTCAACTCTGGTCAACTCTATGTCAACCCTAGGTCAAACTGGTCAAATGTTTACCAACAGTTGACTTTTGGTCAACTGGTCAACTCTAGTTTGGATTTGATCAAATCTAGACAAAGTGTTGACTCACGGTTGACTTTTGGGTAAAAGTCAACTCTGGGTCAACCAAGCCAAAATCGGTTCAAATATAACATTTGTAGGGTGTACCCAACAAGCCACCCAAGTTTCAAGTCAATCCGAATACCCGAACCCCGTATCTTGAATTTATCCGATTACCCCCTTAAAATATTTACCCTTAACCATTCTAACTCGACACCAAGTGGCCTTCCCTTAGGAATTTCACCCCGGGCTTCCTAGGGTAGTAGGGTACTAGCCTATACAACCATTACCTACCAAGTTTCTTAGGGTAAGTGGACATCCAGTCCATCTTACGGTCCGTATCGCCCGTTTACCCGTTATCTTGAATATTTCAAGATACACAATGGTACGGTATGATACCATCCTCCTAATCCCACACGCAACCCCGATTTCCACCTAGGAGCCTACCAGCAAACTCTATTTCACATTTGCTAAGTCCCCTCCAAGTTTCGACGCGTTCCGAAATACGGAACTCAAAATCACCCCTTCACCAAATCTAATTCAGCCATTTACTCACTCACTCAACTCTCTCTTTTCACACTCTCTTAGGACTAGTTTTAGGGGTTAGTTTTGTGGGCTAAATGTATATATAGCTAATATATAGGGGTATATATGTATATATGTATAGGTATATAGTGGGGTTTTGGGGGTCAAATGGGGGGCCTAAGGGGGGTGAAATGCAGCTGCTGCTGCTGCTAAAGTTGCTGTTCCTCTACTACTGCTGCTGAAATTTCAGCAGCTATTGCTGCTGTGTTGGGGGGGGGAGGGGGGGGGGGGGGGGGGGGGACAGCAGCCCCTTGGCCCCCCCACTGCTGCTGCTGTTGTGCTTCTTCTTCCCCTCTTCTTCCCTATCTTTTCCTTCTATTTTCCTCTCTAATCTCTTCTATTCTCATCTAAATTCTCTCTCTATATATATAAACCACCACATATTCTCATTCCTTCCCCTCTCTCTCTATATATACACACAAGTGTATATATATATATATATATATATATATAGATACACCACACATATATATATATATAATATATATATATATATATATATAGATATATATTTTTTTTTTTTTTTTTATATATATATATATATATATATATATATATATATATATAATATA